>OY728137.1:375328330-375725876 GCA_963277665.1 Viscum album
TTATCATTAATATATATAATATTTATGAGGCCAGTATCCTAAAATTTATGGATTAATAATCAAAAAAAGTTTTTTTTATCATTAAAAATGATCTATCATTTACAAATACTCTATGTGAATATATATGATTTAAAGAATGTTTTCAAGATATGATTTATTTTCAGGTGTTGTAAATAAAATTTTTGTTTAATAAGTAAGTGTTTTTTGTGTGGAACTTATGGGGTAGATCATAAATTGATGTGTTTAGGTATTGGTATAGAAATTGTTATTTTTTATGAATTGTAATATTTGGTTTGAAATATTTGAAATGGTATTTTATAGTGAATTTTATGAAAAAAAATCCTTGGTGTTTTAGGAATAATATTTTATTTCCAGGTGATGTGTTATATGATTTAAAAATCATTTTTGATTTAAAATGATGCATTGTGAAGTTCAATGGTAAAATGGAATATGTAATGGGGATCTAAATTATTTTAATTTCTTATAAAATTCCAAAAACTATGTTAATGATTTATTAAAAATGAGAATTAAATGATATTATGGAATGAAAATTTTTTAAAGGATGAATTGGGAATTGAGGTGATTATGTATAATTTAAAGGGGGTGTAATACTTTTTAGTTTTTTTATATGAATGAAAGATAAATTTTCATAGAGTTATTCATCACTTATTGGATTATAAAGTAAAATCAATGATTTTAGGTAAATAAAAAGGGATTTTATCTTGTGTTTGTACGTTGATAATTATTTATATTTTCTAATTATTTGACATGTGCTGTAAAAAATGCAAGATTTTTTCTAAAGGGGTGTTAACTAATAAATATTATTATATTGATTGATTAGTAATTAATTGATATGTATAATTTTATGTTTTGATATATTATATCATGTTATTTAAAATATGGGATTTCAAGGTCCATGTGTTTGGATAGAAATTCAAGGTAAGCCATGTGTTAGAATTAGATATGAAAAATGTCATGGGTTTGCCTAAATTATATGAAAATCTGTGAGTTTGGGTATGTGAGGAGGTAAGCCTTGGGTTATCCAATGATATAAAATATACCATGATGTTGGTTATGTTATTAGTTAATACTTGATAATGTATATGGTTATATTATCCATATGTTTGGTTGGTAGATGATTTGATCCATGTGTTTAGAAATGGCGTACATTGATAAACTTACTAGGCATCGACCGATATTGTCCAAATTAGGTAAAAATATTTATGGTATGACTTAGTATAAACCCAATTATTTGTTATGTATGCTATTTTTTATTATTTTAATGCATTAAATTCATCATATGGTGACACATCATACATATAAGAGCAAGTTAAACTCCAGTTGATTCTTAGGGTCACCGTGTTTTTCTACCGAGATATTGTGCACAACCTATACTTACACATCTCGTGAATACATATAGTTTATTCATAGTAATACATGAAAGTGAAAGAGTCCTTTTTGGTTGGATGGTGGAGGATAATGATTTCATGGAGATGGTTTACTAGTGATTTTAAAGTTATAAAATCAATTAATTTCTTTATTTTTATTATATATTTTTTAGTTTTATTACATTATAATGATTATAATTGGGGTATGGTTTATACATGGGATAACTATATAAAATTTTTGGGAATTTTTAGGAATATTTATAGTTTTATTTCATGATTTTGTCTGTTTTATTAAACAATATATGATTATTTAAATTTTTTTAGTGATATTGATTATGATAATCTATTAGATAATAAATCACTCCACAAGTGATACATTTAGACCCTCAATGCTAGTTACCTACCTATGTTGATTGAGTAGTGAACTAGAGGCCATATGGAATGTCAACTCAATGTCATGGTCGTGATGGGATGAGACATTATAAATAAAAATTAAGGAAGATGATAGTTGACAAATTCTAAAGTGATACAGTTAGGAGGATGATAGTTCATTGAAAATGAGTAATCATGTTGAGATAAAGGAAGAACTTTAATAATGATACTTAGAGGATTATTGTGGAGGAGTAAAACCCTATAATTATTCTATCAGGATCATTATTTATTATAAATCATCCTGACCTATTTTTCTACTCAACAGTGCTCTGGACCGGTTGGCCACTAGGCCTTAGGTATGCCTCCCCATACACCAAAGGCTACTGACTAGCAGTGAGGGTTTAATTAGTAGATAGTGGTGAGAATATACCCTTAGATGGTGATAATAATAATGGTCTATATATATATATAACACATCAGAAGAAGAACCATAACTCAGTGGAAGAAATGGAATAAACACAGTGAAAGCACAATAATAAACAATAGTAATAAATAATCCCAAAGACATAATACCATTTGTATATGATAAAACATGTCATAATAGGTTATAAAAAATAATAGAAAATCAGGGTCACCCATGGATGACCATATAAGTACATTTATAGAAACCTAAAGAAGGTCCATCCTGATTTAGAGGAACCACTATGTCTACTACCATCCATCCCATGCAAAAACAATACATCTTGATCACTAATGTCTAGCTCCCAATCATGATCCCTTACTTGATCGCAAAGATATAAAATCTATACACTTCTTGAGTGGCCTATGTGGGGTGTGAGTATGAACTTAGTAAGACACCGCCAATTTTTTCTTATTATACATCCATAATTATGCGGTTGCATGAAAAATATAATAAAAAGGAAACACACACATTTAATAATTAACCATCTTACCATGCGCTCAACAACCACAAGGAAGCATTTACCGAGTTCATGAAACGTCAATATATATATCTAAATATGTGCCCCCAAATAAATATTTTTCATACCCAATAGGTGTGAAAATATATATATGTAGTGGTGAGGACCCATGAATTATTTCCCAAGGTGTCCCCTGAAGAATATCATACCCTGAGTTCCCTCGAGAACCTCCCATAAATATAACACCAAAACATCATGCCACCAGATACCTCAGGTGCCACCGATCAAGTATCTGGTGTCCTAACACCATGCCCAAAAATATGTCCCAGGTCCCACAGACCTCCGCTCACAATGTCACCATCGGCTTAACATCCCAACATTGTGAGGCACGATGATATCTATCCTCTAATAAATAAATCACCATTGACTCAATAACCCAATGTCTCGAAGCACAGTGATACCCATCCTCTAATAATCACTTCCCATCAGCCACAAGTATAATGAAAAGAATCATCCCCCAAATGATGGTATCAACTTCATCTCCTAATAGTCTATCACTATACATGTGGATTTCTATAATGATCACCTCTAACATAATATATAGGAGACAAAATCCCCTAAGTCGCAATATATATATGGAGTCATCTGCCCACAATAAGTGGTAAACATCACCTCAACTAATTCTTATCTATGTGAACATGACTCCAATGGTGCATCAACCAACAACAATGAGCAAAAATCACCAACAATACCGAAGCCACATCATCTGAAACCCTATTCCCCAGCGACCATGTCGCTAAATCCTAATGGTAAACACAATCTCAAGTCACACAATCCATGCCATCATCCTAACAACCTCATCACCTCAAGTCCCTATGACTAGGTCACCTCAACCTGGTGATCATCATCACCCCATGTGTCTTGGGATGTGCCCAAACTGATGACTTTTTCACCTCAGCCTCAATGATCAACAACACCTCAAGCCTCAGGCTAATCCTATCACGTTCTCATGGAACCATTTCAATTAATATATACAATTTAATTAATTTAAATTAAACCACCAACATAAACTTCCCAGTTTTTCAAATCCTGTTACTAGTCTTAGCACATATAATTGAACTAGGGAATACCCAATGACATCTCATAACATCAATTCATTAAATAAAAGTAATAATTAATTAATTAGGTGTCTCACTCAGACAACCTAATGTGAAAATTTTGGTACACAACCCAAAACACCTATAAAATTTAGGATAAATATGATAAACACCTATCTTATTCTTGTAGTAACTCCCACATCTGAAATCAACCTCTAACTCAAGATGAAATGAGAGAAATTAGGCTTTTAGAAAAACACCCTGAAAATAGGGAATAAGAGCTTACACATATTTTTCATTCTTTATTGAGAGATAAAATGGAAATAGAAGCTAACAGATTGAAGGCCTTACTGAGAGGAATTTGTATCCACAAATGGATCTTGAATTAGAGATCAAATGATAGTGGAGTCTCAAATCCTAGAGGAGGAATGGAATGAGAGAGCTCCCATATTGTCTGTGTAATTTAATAGAGTAGAAATATAAGGAAAAACTGAAATAAAAGGAAGGGTAAAATAGTAATTTCACTATTTTAAATGACCCATATAGTTTTTCCACACAGTTTAGCTAACCATACACCAACCGTACAATGTTCACTACCCAAGCACTGCACCTCGCATGACTAGGCGCACAGTTTTCCAAACCGTGTATAACCCATGTGTATCCCCTCTTTTAAAGATTCTATCAAGTCCATGATCACCCACCTATATAGTTTGAAAGACCATGTGCATTGTAGAAATGGTCTATATGGTTTCCCCTTACATGTTGCATGGTTTGATCTAACCATGAACCTCTATCTGTGTTATCCCAAAACTGAATTTTTGGGGCCCGATGCACTCAAAAATCATCTGAAAATCCAAACACTTGATAGGACTTGAACCCCATATAAAAATAATTACTTGGGTAAATTAAACTCCTTTAATTAGGTTATAAATATCAAGAGAATATTTGGACCAAACAACAAACTCAAAATTCAAAAAGGTTTAATAAATTTGACCCACTCAAAAACCTAGGACATTATAGTATCCCCACCTTAAAATTTATGTTCCTCAACCTATCAGGATTTACCTAGGGATAGTATTGAACATAACCGTATCATAATCACCAACCTGGTATACCTTGGTTATCAATCATAGTCAATTCCTCTTATGGCGTGCCCCACCTTAGGAATTACCTACCCGATCACTTCTTGACCCAAAATTTAAACATTTAAATGGTTCCACTGATCATCCATAGACATAAAATTCCTCTCATGATACATCATCATTCATTCACCTCTTCATGTTCTCAAATCATTCCCACTTCATACATGACACCCATCAAGTCCTATATATCACTAGATTTCCCTTTCATACTTGTGCCATACATAACACTCATCGAAACCCACATCTCATCAAATTTACAAATATCCTGCATCTAAATAGATACTCAAAATAAACTTGCATCATATATGTATATATATATTCATATATGAATTCCCAACATAGTCCCATTACCTACGCACCTCATAAAAAATACACATCATACTGATGCTCACAATAAATCCCAGTGCTTATGCACCTCATATGTATATATATATATATGCATAAAAACCAAAACAAATGAAAACATACTAACCAGTTATTGATTAGTCCAAAAACAACACAAATTCACCTAATTCACCAAAACTAGCCATGCCAACACAAAAGGTCACACCATGATCAAGGTGTACCTTTAACTGTCATCGTCTCACTGACCTGCTCTGACCCTGATAGCTCAAAATCATGAACCTAGCTTGAAGCCTAACTACCTAAGGCCTGACCTCCCTACTAAGTTGAACCAACTACTGTCCACTAACCCCACTTATTGGTCTCTTTATCTCTTCCACAACCTCCACATGTGGTATAATCTCATCTAATAGCTTTTGGTACCTCTCCTGGTCCCACCTCAAATCCTTGAGTCTAACTCAATCCCTAACTTCCAACTATTCAAGAATTATTCCTATAGAACCTCTCTATATTTGCCATATGACCACATGTTTGTCACTCCATTGGAGTTTTATCAAACTAAGTTTTAATATTCCCTGGATGCCCACGCTATAAGAACACCATTGAAGAACCACTCCTCAGTGGCCTACCCAAGTCTCTTGCCTGATATCCCTACTTAAAATCCTCATGGTCTCACTTATACCTACCTGAATCATCATCGTTATGGTCACCTGACACCATCACCCATCTCTAACAATACAGTTTCATAAAATTTCCCTTAGATATCAGCACTTGATTCACTACCTTAGATAATGATGCCAGCCTAAAGATATTCAACTAAATTCCGATGGCATACTGTAATGCATCCTTGAAACATTGTATGTTGGGGATGTTATCACCCACTATAGTAGGTGAAAAATGATACAAGTATGTGAAATTGGCCACATAATCTATAAAAAATGTGTCTCCCTACTGGAGGTTCCTGAACTCACAGGCTCAATTTGACCTTAACATCTCACAGAATAAGTGCTTTAAGAACCTTATCTTGAAATCCTTCCAAGAAATTCCCTCATGCATGACTTCCTAAACCTATATGTCCCACCAATATTTTACAGGTCCTATGAGCATGTATGTCATGATCTTTACCATCCAACTTGGGGATGCCTCAAGCTGATCAAAAATCATATGGACTGATTTGATCTAGGTATCTCCTACCTTTGGTCCACCCTCACCCTAAAACAATGGTGGGTGCTAAGACAAATATTTCATGGGTGGATCTGAACCCTAAGATCCACAGTTAATACCCTGGATGAACCATACCAATTTCTCTCAAATCTACTTATCCAGGCATGACCCAAAGTCTTCCATATACTTTAGCTATCCTACATGTAACACAATCTGTACCTACAACTCATGATCATCCCAACCCTTAAGGGCCTCATCCCAATCCTCTAAGTCCTCATTCAAACCCTCATGGGCCTCATCCCTTACACTCTCATGCAAAACCATATTTCTACCTTCCTGACGCTCCACCAAAATTTGTAATGGTGATATCAAACTAAAGACAAAATACCATGGTCAATGCCTAATAGTATATATTTCATAGATAGGGAAAGATGTTACAGGCAATACTTCTCACCACCCTTACACTTCCCTACCACACCATATCACATGACATACAACCTCATGGACCCTTACCTACCCATATTAGAGTCAAGTATCATGGATAATCTAGCCTTATAGTACCTTTCCCACCCATAATATATTTAGGAATCATGTATCATATATCATCAATATGGGGTAGCTAAGTAGAATGTCACCAAAAAGGCTAAGTAGGAAAACACTATTTAGCTTCTATGTTGACACTTTAAACAACTCAACTCATTTTAACATCCCTGCCTACCCATATCAATTTTAGGACATTTCATACTATATACACATAACATCACATACTAATCTCATCAGGAACCGCATACATGGGATGGCTAAGTAGAATGCCACTAAAAAGGCTAAGCAAGAAAATATTGTTTATCTTCTTTATTGAAACATTAAATTGAACAACCCCTATTAAGAAATTCCATGTTCTTGATTGTGATAAAAAGAAAATAAACACATCACATGATCCTAAGTTCCTATAATGATTCATAAAAAATCCTCTTTTCCATACTAGTGTTAAAACTGAATAATCCAATAACATCACACCCAAGTGCACCACTTAAGGTGGAAATAAATCAATTGTAAAATCACACAGTAGAACATAAATTTCTCACCCCTAGAACCTTGGTATATCCCCTGTGCATGGGGATATAGGAACCCAAACATGAGTTCTTTACCCAGTTCCAATAACATCTAAGTCTCTAGTATACTATAGCATAAATAGTAAGATTAAAAAGGAAAAGAAACTCCTAAGATTCCATTTTTAGAATCTTGGCCTAGTTTTTAACTCAACAATGCTCTATAATAGTTCTCCACTGTGCCTTAGGCATGCCTCCCCATATGCCAAATGCTACCAAATAGAACTGAGGGTCTGATTAGGTGATAGTGTGGAGACTATACCCTCAGGTGGTGATAATAATAATGGTCCATATGTATATATAACACAATAGAGAAAGGACCATAACTCAATGAAGGAAAGAGAATAAACATGGAAGAAGAATAATAATATTTAGTAGTGATAAATAATCCCAAAGGCATAATACCATTTGTAGATGATAAAACATGTCATAATATGTTATAAAAAAGAGTATACAAGCAGGGTCTCCTGTGGCCAACCATATAAGTACATATATAGAAACCCAAAGAAGGTCTATCCTGATGTAAAGGAACCATTGTATCCACTTTCATCTATCCCATGAACAAAATGACACATATCAATCACTAAGGTCCAACTCCTAAGCCTAATCTCAAAGACATAAAATCTATATGCATCCAAAGGGGTTCGTGTAGGGTATTAGTATTAACTCAGTAGGCCACCACCAACATGTTCCTATCATACATCCATGGTTATGAAGGTTTATGCAAGATATAATAAAAAGGAAAGGCACACACATTTAATAATTAACCCACTTCCCTTACACTCAACAACCACAAGGAATCATTTACCTACTTTTTCCAATGCCAATATATATATGAATATGTGACCCCAAATATATATATTGGCATACCCAACAGGTATGAAAATATATATTTTTAGTGGATAGGACCCATGGATTAGTTCCCAAGGCATCCCCTGAAGAATATCATACCTGGAGTGCCTTGGGAACCTCCCATAAATATAACACCAGTAGATCATTCCATCATACACCTCAAATTCCACTAATCAAGTATCCATCATCCTAATGACATTCCTAACAATATGCCATAGGTATCTCAGACCTCTAATAAGAATGTCACCATCATCTCAATATCCCAATGTACCGAGGCACATCGATATCCATCATATAATAAATAAATCATTGTCAGCTCAACATCCCAACATCCTGATGTATGAAAATTCCCATCCTCCAATAATTTCAGCCCATAGACCTCAAGTATAACGATGAGACTTAGCCCCCAATTGATGGTATCAACACAATCTTTTATGATCTATCACTATCCATGTGTATTTATATATTGAGAACCTCTACCATAATCGAGGGTCAACAAAATCTCCTAAACCACAATATCTATACAGGCCTCTGAGTGGTCAACACCACCTCAAATGAGTCGTATCTGTGTGAAAAAGATTCCAATGGTGTGTCGACGAACAATGGTGAGCATAAATCACTAAAAATATCTAAGTTGCATCATCCGACACCTTGTACCCCTATGACCATGTCACTAAATCCCAATGTTCAACACTATATCAAGTCACATGGGCCACACCCTCATCATGATGACCTCTTTTAATTAAGTCCCAATGACCATGTATCCTTAACCTAGTGATCATCATCACCCCATGTTCCTTGAGCTGAGCCCAACCTAACAACCATGTCACCTCATTCCCAGTGATCAAAATAACCTCAAGATAGAAAAAGTTCTTCATAGTCCAATGGAACCATTGAAATCAATATATACAATTTAATTAATTTAAATTAAACCACAGGCCTAACTGACCAAGTTGACCAAATACCCTTGCCCTTCTTAGTATGTATAATTAAACTAGGGCATACCCAACAACATCCCATAACATAAATTAATTAAATTAAATCAATCTTTAATTAATTAGGGGTCTCACTCAGACAACCTAACATGCACATTTAGTTATGCACCAAAAAAACAACCATAAAATTAAGGATAAGTCTAGTCACCACCTACCTTATACTCATAGGTTCTCTCTCATATGATATTAACCTCTAACTTAAGCCAAAAATGATAGAAATCGGGCTTTTAGACAAACACCTTGAAAATAGGGAAAAATAGCCCACATGGATTTAAAATTCTATATGGAAAGATAAAAGAGATATAGAAGAAAATAGACTGAAGGCCTTATTGATAGGAATTGATAGACACCAATAGATCTTGAATCAGAGATCAAATGAGAATAGAGGCTCAAAGCATAGAGGAAAAAGGTAATGGGAGTGCTCCCATATTGTGCATGTGGTGGAATAGAGGAGAAAGAGGAGGAAAACCTAAATAGAATAGAGTAGAAAATAGAAATTTAACCCTTTTAAATGGCCCACATAGTTTGGTTGCATGGTTGGGCTAAACAAACACTAAATGTGTGATGATCACTACCCAATTACCATACCTATTAAGGTCAAGTACATGGTATTCCAAAATGTGTGTAACTCATGCATATCCCCTTTGTAAAAAAGTTGAAGTGTCTCACACAACCATGAACCACCACCTGAATAATTTGAAAAACTATTTATAGTGTAGAAATGGGTTGTACAGTTTCCCCTTGTAAGCCATATGGTTTGATCAAACCATGCACCTCTATCTACACTTTCCCAAAACTGAGTTTTTGGGCCCTGATGTTCCTGAAAATCATCTAAAACCCCAAGACACTTGTTAGGACTTAAACCTTATCTAAAAACAAGGCCTCGGGTCAATCAAAATCTCATAATTAGGTTTTGAAGATTAAGATAAGATTTGACTCAACCACCAAACTCAAAATTCAAAAAGATTGAGTAAATTAGATCCACTAAAAAACCCAAGATGTTACATATTATATGCATAAAATAATTTAAAATTTAGGTTACAAGTGTAGTGAAAACACCATTGATGAGTATTAAATTAAGATTTATTTTAATTTAGTGTTACCCAAAACTCCAAGAGAGGATATTTCACATTAAATTTATAATTAATTTATTTATATCAAGAATAAATGGTCACCTTGTCTTATGATCTTTTCTTAATGAGATTTTTGATCTTTTGAACCTTTCATATTAACTTTTTTTCAATATAATGATTCATGTGAAGAATTCCTCTAGTGTAGATCCAAATGTTCTCATTTGATCTCTAATAAATTCCAATTGATTTTAAGGTGATATCATGAAAAATAAACTGTCTTGTATTTTTTATATTGATCACTCCATGATCCTACAGACTTGAAGGAGTTCTTCTCCTTCTTAAAGTAATTTTGGAGAGAGAGAAGTTTGTTCTTGATTACTCTTCTTTTATATATATTTTGATATATTTTTATATATATGATTTCATTGAATAATTAATTGATTATAGTTGAGTCTCATAGAAGATATTTATGTTTTTTGTATTCTTATGTAGGACTGGAATTAGGAGAATATGATGGAAAAGAGGTCAATTAAGGAGAATAAAGGTGGATCAGTACAAAAACAAAAATATGATGATCCCGATATTGAATATACAAACCAAAATGATTAATTATACCATTTAAGGAACACTTTCCATGATATTGGATGATCACATAATTTTCCATTGGCTCAAAACTGAAGAAATAAAGAAAAATGAGACTTCTAGTACCATAGATTGACATTACACATCATGTAAATATTACACAACATGAAAATATTTTAAGGTGTGTAAGATGTACATGATGTGAAGTGAATAGAATAGTTTGAAGTTTGGTCCCAAACATTACACGTCGTTTAATCCTTACATGACTTGTAAGTATCGGACACAGCAAAAAAAACTCTGATTTCCAATGTATCTTTGATGGAGGTTTATATATTTTTACTTTATTGGCCACTTAAATTCATATTTGACTCATGCGATTTGGGGATGAATTTATAATCCTATATATATGGGTCCTTGTCAAGAGTTTTAACATTCCATTCTAGGTGTGGAGAGGATCGACTGTCAGAAGGTTGTAGCAAGGTTCTGACCCAACACTCTTTATGGATAGGGTTCTATTTTTCTTTTATTTACTGCATGTAATGTGGAATGCTTTCCAATTTTGATTCCAACCTCTTTTTTATTCACTCTTATTCTCAATCATTCAGTTGTTTCTATGTTCTTTGTTCTTTCTTTTTTCAAATTATTTTTTAATACATTGTTCAATGTTTCAATTTTGGATTGCCTTGTTTTGAATTGTTTAATCGTTATGTCAAGTATGCAATTTGTTTCTCTGATTTCATTTAATTATTTCATGTACAACTAATCCTCTTAGGGTTACGGGTCAAGAGTAGGGGTGTTCTTAATCATTCATAATCTATAAATCAAACCTTGGTAACCCTAGGGTTGGTAATTAGGTTAAAAACAATTGTTTATCATATTATTTTTCACAACCTTGACCATGGAAAGTGAAATTGAATAAACCTAACCTAATTTGAGTTTATGAGGACTATAACCATTATCATGTGACACTTTCTGCATAGAATCTAAGCATAATTCACCTATATTGTTAGTTATACCCTAACCATGGGATAGTTGCATCATAGTTTGATCCAATTGGTTTGACCAAAACCAAATAGTGACCTTTGCACCGATTCACAGCCTAAGACATAGAACTATCCCAAGTTATATTTAGTATCATCCTTTTCCTAAACCCTGAAATTGACCGTTTTCCATTCTTGTATTTCTTTCTGCATTTCATTTTGTGTTGGTTAATTAGTTTGATAAAATCAAACTGGAATTGGAGTGACCCAACCTTTGGTCAAGAAATGTCTACCGCATTCCTCACTCTCTATGGGTTCAACCATGTACTACCACTTTACTATTCCTTTGTAGTTAGTCTTGTTTAGGATAAAATAAAATTCTTTTGATTAGACCTAATGGAAATAACGATGCCCTTTGGGACTGACAGTTGTGCACAATGATTCTCTATCCTCAATTTTTGATTAACCCTATACGATAGATATAAAAATCTATTTATAGAGATAGGATTTAGGATAAAATATTATTTAATTGTATACTGGACCTTAAATAATATTATAATCCTTAATAAACTCCATGCCATATAATAATGGTAATATTATTATTATTTTCACGGTGTGAACCAACTCACGTAGTGATAAATATTATTTTACTATATTGTAAACCAATATTTATCACCAGATGCAATCTTGGTCCACTCAAACTCCTCATTATTTATTGAATACCCAAATAATTATTCTATACAATTAAATAAATATTTTATTCACAAACCTCTGAATAAATATTTATTAAATATTCAATAAATAAAATAAATATTTTATCAATATTTTATTGAATAAATATTTATTAAATATTCATATAATTATATAAATTTTTTATTTAATGAATAAATAATTATTTATTACCTTAAGAATAATAGTTTTGAATAAAAATTGAATAAAATTATTCTTTGGTCATGAGAATAATATTTATTCTAATAACTAATTTCAAATAGAATTTAATCGAGATTAATAGAAACACGTTGTGTGTGACCCTTTAGGATTCTTTCTCATTTCCATTAGGTAGGTATTCCTAATGTCCAAGATTACAATCTAACAATGGGTTAAGGAACCTAATAGAAATAAATTAATGTTGCAATGTTGTAAAACACATATGAATTCTCATAATGTAATATAATCCCTTTGTCTCAATATCTCATCAAAAAAATTCACATCTATGTCATCAAACTATATACTTGATAAATCTTTCTTTGACTATCTAAAATAAATCTCATAACACCATGGCTATAGAATTTAATGTGATAGTTATATTTCAATCAAAGGGATGATATATCAAATTCCATAAATATGTAAGGGACAAATCCTTCCTCGACTTTTCCATTAATAACATGTCATTCATGATGAAACCAACATACCCAACGTCTCACCAATATATGGCATGATAGTTTTTTTTAGAAAATCTAAGTGTTCAATTCCTGACATGCATTGATGATAATATTAAAGTCTAAGGACCATTACACATGCTCATAGATAGGAATATATGATGACATCAAAACATGTGGAATTTCTACTGGAAGGTTTATTCTCATAATCCCCCATCTTGGAGATTACCAAGTATGAAATTCATAAGAATGAGTCCAATCCTTTTATGAGTACTCACACCTGATAGTCTATATACTATGTTCCCTTGCATGGTACATTATCTGACCAAAGAAATAGTTTTAAGAATATCTTTATAGAATTCCAAGGTTTTCATCATAACAGGGAACTGTTATTCCCTTTTCAAAACTAAAGACACTATAGGACATTATCACATCAATGTTATGTATAAGAAAAATTAATATGTGATGATATATTTAAATTAATATTCACATTTTTTAATATACATGTAATTTTAAGTACAAAATTAGTTGGTTCTAGGGAACCAACTCAAAAAAACTCCATCTTTCACTAGATCCAACTGCTAATGTCCAGTTAGTTTTCACATGTAAAAACATGTTTCCACTGAGTATGGATATAGATACTAGGATTATCAAATTTCATGCCTCAGGTTGGAAAAAGCTAAATGTCTTTGTGGAAAATCTATTCACTAAAACATTATTATCTTGATAAAATCTCTCAAGAAGTGATATAATAGAGTATCCACCTATTGTACCCATGTAAGAGTCTTTACATCTTAACTAAATCCATAGTCAAAGCTTATCATGATAATGAAAAAAATATTTCTTTTTTTTATAAACAAAAATTAGAACAAGATGTTTCTAAACCACTCCTTAATCCACATCATAAGCCGCAACATACTCAAATATTGTAGATATAGATACCAAGGGATGTAATAAGTTTTTATTTAATATTACCTTATCCTTTTATACAAACTAAATGAATACAAGTGATCAATTCACTCGATCACTAGTATTCCCACTTCTCTATACCCCAAGAACTCATCTAGTTCTACTTTTCAAACCACTGTTGGATAGTTTTAACTACAAGTAGATGTAGTTATGTTGTATCTATTTTATATTAACATACTATGAATCATTAATAATTAATATCAAAAATTTATACATATAATTAATCATGAGATAAATTCCTAGTAGTTAGTCTTGTGAAATTATATTAATCTCAATAATTTATTCATATGCCTATACATGTTCTTATGGAATTATTATATGCCAAAAAAATAGTATTGAATTGTTAAAAATTGTATTTTTTCAATACTTTGTTAATATATGTACTATGAATAAATTGGTCGAACTCATGGATCTATCTTATAGATCTTATTCCCTAGAACATTATTACTTCTTTATGTTATAATTGGAGGAATTACATTCTTTATGCTTAACAAATCGGTAAGACACAACATTTTTTCCACATGTTATCAACATATCTATCTTGAAAACTTATAATACTCCCACTAAAAAAATAGAGACTCATGTCACTCATTCATTTCCAAAAAAAATTATTTTGTGTTCAATATGCATGATTTATTTATAAATTAATTTATGTAATATTTATATATTATTATCATTTATTGATGACACTGACAATTTTAAGTTATTCCTAGTTGAAATATACCATAGGGTCCCCTTTTGGATGTGTCATATAAACATCTATTGTAAGGTTTCCTCTAAGTAAGGTGTCCTTGACAATCAATATCCCAATATGATGATCATAGAAATGTGATTTGAAAAAGTATAATTCAAAAAGTGTTTTACTCATGATGATTAGTTTATAGGTTTTTTATACACTAGACCTTTAAATAAACATTCTTTATTGGTGTGGTCTTGTACCATCCATGTCTAGTTTCTCTTGAATACTCAACAGTAATATCAAGTCATAGAAACATTCAAAATACAGAGTCCCTAAATCTTGATACATGGAGTCCATTATTTGAATATATATATATATATACATACTTATCAACCTTATATTTCAATTTACTTATGTATTTTATGAATCATTATTCTAAAATAATAATACATGTATAACCTAGCTTGGTGACCATAAACAACCAATTTGGTGAAAATTCCTATGTAGTATGTGTCTCTAGAACTACTCCTCCTACCAAGCTCAATGGAGTCCTGTATTTTTATGCCAACCCTTGTGTATATAGAGATTTAAATCATAGAAATTAAGTTTGATCCCACTATGTTTAAATATATAGGCTTCCATTATGAAAATATATTCATTCTTAACTAGAAATTATTACCCTTAGTTACTATATGATTATTAACTCAGATGAACCTAAGTATTTTATGTTTTTTGTAGCTAAGGATGACCTTTAACAAATGGTTTTATTTAAACACTTGTCGTAGAGTCTTAATAAATTCTTAGCATATCACAATTGATAAGATATCCATTAAAAATAGTTGGAATATGCTTGGTTGTTTCACTTATATATAAAAAATATGACTTGGAAAAATAATGTAAGATTTTCAATATATATAAGAGTAATAATTGATCTTCCTTTTATGACCATCATGAAATTTATTTGTATAAGGAAATGTGAGTTATGTAATTACCTTTACTCCACATATATGATCAATTAATACTTGGATAATATGTTCTCTGGAAAGATAGATCTGAGGTTCCTTAATATTCACCAAGTTCACTCATTTACTTCACTGATCATTTCTAAAATTTCTTAAGGAATATCATGAAGTATATGAATCAACTTTTATCTATAGAATATTCCATGCATACATGTAGAACTAGCTTTAAAAGCATTGTGACGTACCTTTAATTGTAAAGGTTTCTTTATCTAAAACATGATAAGTAGTTTTTTTATTCCTAGTATCATATCTAAATTGAGACTAAAACATTTTTATGGGTATAAATAAGTCAACTAATTAATTTTTTATTTTACAAATAATTATATTTCCCTAATTGGGTAAGATTACTATATTTTATAGTCATCATTAATTGCAATAGAAAACTGAGATTCAAGAGCTACTGAACCAATAGTTTAGTATTGAAGTACCATAATAACATTTATTCCAAATTTGAAATAATGTATCATTATGTATAGATAGAAACTAATATAAATTTTTTTAACACTCATTAAAAACTTGAATATTTCCATTTTGGAAATGATAAGTAGTGATATCCCCTTGGATGATATAAGAATCACCATTTCCCAGCTCCTTTTTAGTTCACATTATAAACTTTCTATTATTGTTTATTTCCTGTATTCAAATACATTTATGTTGTAATAATATTATATTTAGTGCACATGTATTGAACATAAACTTGATGAATTTACATGAAGTGTATGAAATTTCTTGCTTCTTCAATTCATTGTAATTTATTTTCCAGTGTATAAGATTTATACATAAGAATCAAATAGATTATTCTTCATTATTCCTAATTTAAATCATTTTTATCATTTAAGGATGATGTAACTGGTCTATTAGATTTATATTATCCATGGGATCTTCAACATTTTATTTCAAAATATTCACTGAACGGGGTAGAGAAACATGTTTCAACCAATAATTATATGCATGGTGAAGTATGTAAAAAAGTTTCCTAAGTTACTTATCCATTTTTTATACAATATTGGGAAAATAAGGATAATATAAGTGGTAAGGATAATAATATAATATTAATGGATAATTTCCTATCCAAGTGGAAGCTTAATTTGACCAACTGATCAAAATATCCTAGAATTTTGAAAGCATGATCAATATCTAGATTTCCCTCTTCCATTTTACATTGATATAGTGCATTCACAATCTTATTTTTTTCAAGAATTTCTTTCTCTTTCTAAATAGATTATAGATGATATACTTTGGTGTAAGAATCTATGTCTTTATGTTGTATCATCAACTCTCCAAACATAGTTTATAATAGAATATAAAGAGAATAGGAAGAATCCTCAATATATCTATGGTATTATACCTTTTCATCTTCATTAACTTTATGGGGTGGAAGAATAAGAATAGGGTATACCAACACATAATACAATTTTCAAATAATAGTGCATTGTATAAATGATTATACCATATCTATAAATTTGTATTTATAAGGACATACCCTGAGTTAAGGAATAATCACACCATTTTTATGGTTTTTCTTTCCATTTTATACAATAATAAAAATATATGATTAATACTTTACTTAATTATAAATTATGTTAGAAATAATAAATTAATTGATTTTATTAAACCTCCCACTATTTTATCAATTCTCAGTAGACCTCACCATTGAACTTGGAATGTCGAGTTTCTTTGACATTCTAGTGTCAAGGATCCATATGCCCTTTCCCATATCCCCAATAATGTTGGTCAAGATATTTGAAGGTATTTAGGTAGGTAATCCATTTCCAACTACGGGCTTGCAGCTCCTTGATCCGTTGAGAGGATTCCCCAATCTAGAAATCCTGACTTGGATTTTCTAAACACCTGCCTTTAAATTACACCAAGTCCAGCAAGGGATACTCCTATTTATTTAAAATGATTAAGTTAACCCAAAACCTTTGTAAGAACTCCCCTTATAAATATGTTTCCCAACAAGGGTTGGTGAAATACTTAGTTCGATTGGTTTCATTCCTAATAAAGTAATTGAAGGAAAAGTCTAACTTAATATTTAGTTAAGGGATTTTAATTTGTTATGCATAATTTTTATCTTGTTTTATCAATTAAATAACTTATTAATATTAAGTGGATTTTACTTGATTAACTAACCATGTTTTATAAAACATTTACGCATAATTCATTTCTTTAAATTTCATTTTTCACATTAATTTATTTATTTATGTGATAGAGGTCTTGAATATATAAAATAAATAATTTATAAGAAATAAATAAATAAATACCTAATAATGAGAATATCTAATGTTTATTTTATTGAGAAGACAATAAATCTGAAGTTCCTAGTCAAGATCCAAGTATCACTGAGAGGGGGAGGGGTGAATCAGTGATATCTTTTTCTTTTTATGTTTTCTTATTTTTAAAACAACCTTCGCCTCCTGTTAAAGAGTTTCTTCCCTGTTGAATACACACAACCACAGGAACACAAGATTTACAAGGTTCACTACTCAGCAAGAGTAGCTACGTCCTTGGTATGGTACAGAAACAATCCAGTACCACACAATCCACTAGAAAACAATCCTTTGGTGTGGAATAAAACAAGTAGGATATACCCTTACACTCGTGTAGCACTTAGAAAACAATCCAAAAGTGTGTGTGAGCCCTCTTAGCACAAATAGAGAATTACAGTATTTCAGTGCTTCTTTATAATTGAACAGGTGTATTCTTTGAAGTACAAATCTTCACTTTCATACCTAGAAGATGGTAAGAACAATATTACGCATGAATGAATACGTGAGAAGAAAACAAATCTTTCATGAACCCTATTAAGTGTCTTGCGCGCAACTTTAATTCCATGCACGCAATATTTCACTTTTGTTGTGAAACACCTCTTGCACGCAACTTCAATCTTGCGTGCAACACTCTTATTTTGTGAAAATTCTCCTTCTTGTGTGCAAATCTATTTCTTTCAAGCACTCTCGTTTTCTTAATATTTTTCCACACCTCATAGCTCTGGATTTCTGTAAGTGTCTAGATACAATAATGTGGGGAGTTAACCTCTTATTTATAGACCTTGTTGACTCCTGCGCACAAAAACCCTAATGTGTTGCGCAAGATCCTAACGCGTCGCGCAAAACCCCATTTGACGTTTCATTTGGCATGTAAGTCTCTTTCAAGACAACCTCATCTTTCACGTACTTCTTGAATCTTTCACAAACTTCATGACTTTTCTATTTTTCGATGTTTGGACCTCAAATCATGCCTTGCACAGAAGATTTCAAACTCCCTTCAATCTTGCGCGCAAAAACCAATATTGTGCTCAAAAACCAGTCTTTCACGCAAGCCTCTCCTTTGCCAGATTTTGATGTTTGGATCATGGAACTCCACTTGTGAAAAACATACCAAGCCATCTTCAAACATGTGTGCAACATCCCCTTCCAATAAACACATTTCTTCATCTCCCTATTTTTAGGCCCTAAAATTTGGAAAAACACTGGAAAATAGTTCCACCTTAAAAATGTTCTTTTGTGCCACCTCAAGATTGTCCATTCCTTTGTCATTTATTTATTCAATACATCCCATAACCATTCTTCAGCTTTCATCATGAAATCCACTATCATGATATGTATCCTTTGATCGAACAGCTTTAGCATCGTTAGATTTTCAATGGAAAGTACTAAAACTTCCCTGTCTTCCAGTAGCATCATTCCTTCCAATCAAAACTATATATGACTGGCATCATCATTTCTCCCCCTTTCCTTTATAAGGATTGCATCCCAAGTTCTCTTAACTTATGATATTTGTAAAATACATATCAGTAAAGCAACGTCTGATTTTCACATCCTCTACAAAGTGATTTGATTTATCTTCTTTGACAATAAAAGACAACACTCTGTAACAACAAACTCTTCTTAATTCCTTCTCCAACCAACATAGTCCCAACAAAATCAACCTTTGATATAGGAGAAAATTCCTTGTGCTAGTCTTATCATGAGTTACAACATTCCACCTGAATATATTTGTATCACCTGGGTTGGCATTATTATGGTTCCATCTTGAACCTCATCCATGCAACTTGGGATACTACATTAATTAAAAGTATTTATAACTCACATGAAAGTGAGGGTAACCAAAGGATTAGTTAATGGGGATTACATTAATAACCATAAACATGAGGTTCCTACATAATAATGGATGGTGGGATGACTCACATGCCATAAAACTTAATTTAATATTAAATAATTGCAAACCCATGCAATAAATTAAATTAAAACATCCAACACATACACAGGTCTTGGTCAAGCTCATGAATGATCATACATGCAACATATATACAAAATTAAATAGGTTAAAATTCATTTATATTAAGTATTTATTATTAATATAAAATATATTACATTAATTAATTAATTAATTACCTTTCATCTTAATGACCGTATAAATTCATTTTTGAGATACCCATCATTAAGGGAATTTATGGAAAATAAACAGCGGAACTAATAATTATATATTATTATAATAAATTAATTGAGAATTTAATAATTCTTTAAAACCATTATTAAATTTTAAAATATTCCAGGTATTTAAATGAATAAAATTAGATTTTAATGCTACAATTTTCAATTTAATGTAATTTAATTTCTTCCATTATTGAAAGACTATGTGACATGTACTTATGAGCTATATGTCACGTATCTCAATTTCCTTGTACTTGGGTCACATGCGTAGGGATTTGATTGTGTACCTCAAATGTACTATATAAGATGTACAAGCAAATACATTCCATGTATCACTCTTTCCATGTTTCCACACACCCCATTGAAGAAATCAACATGTTCATTGGCCGTAACTACATGACATGTATAGTCCAACTACACTCCATGTATCGTTCATACCATGTGTTCACATAAATCACTGAATGTATTAGGGTGTATTTTGAATGCGTAAAATGATGAAATACATTGAGTGTACACCGTATACACATCATGCATATCATTCACGCCTTTTCATACTTTTTTATGTGTTTCATATATTATATATTATATATTATATTTTATATTTTATATTTTATTATTTATTTATTATTATTTATTATTTATTTTTTATTTTTTACTGTCTATTATTTATTATTTATTATTTATTATTTATAATTATAAATTATGTGTTATTAATTATTATTATTATTATTATTTATTATTATTTATTATTTATTATTTATTATTTATTATTTATTATTTATTATTTATTATATATTTATTATTATCTATTATTAATTGTTGTTTATTATTTATTATTCGTTATTTATTATTTATTTAATTATAATTATTAATTATGTGTTATTTATTATTATTTATTATTTATTATTTATTATTTATTATTTATTATTTATTATTTATTATTTATTATTTATTATTTATTATTTATTATTTATTATTTATTATTTATTATTTATTATTTATTATTTATTATTTATTATTTATTATTTATTATTTATTATTTTATTATTTTATTATTATTATTTATTTTTTATTGTTATTTATTATTTTTTATTTATTATTTTTTATTTATTATTTTTTATTATTTATTATTTATTATTTATTGTTTATTATTATTTATTGTTTATTATTTATTATTTATTATTATTTATTATTATTTATTATTTATTATTATTTATTATTTATTATTTATTATTTATTATTTATTTTTTATTTTTTATTTTTTATTTTTTTATAATTATTTATTATGTGTTATTTATTATTATTATTATTATTATTATTTATTATTATTTATCATTTTTTATTTTTTATTTTTTATTATTTTTTGTTTATTATTATTTATTGTTTATTATTTATTATTATTTTTATTTATTATTATATTTTATTTTTTATTTATTATTTATTATTTATTATTTATTATTTATTATTTATTATTTATTATTTTCTATTTATAATTTATTATTTGTTTATTATTATTTATTATTTATTGTTATTTATTATTTGTTATTTATAATTTATTATTTATTATTATTTATTTTTTATTATTTATTATTTATTATTATTTATTATTTATTCTTTATTATTTATTATTTATTATTATTTATTTTTATTTATTATTATTTATTTTTATTTATTTATTATTTATTATTTATTATTTATTATTTATTATTTATTATTTATTATTTATTATTTATTATTTATTATTTATTATTTATTTATTTATTTATAAATATTTATTATGTTTTATTTATTATTATTATTATTATTTATTTATCATTTATTATTTATTATGTGTTATTTATTATTTATTATTGTTTATTGTTTATTGTTGTTTATTTATTATTATTTATTGTTTATTATTTATTATTTATTATTTATTATTTATTATTTATTATTTATTATTTATTATTTATTTATTATTTATTTATTTATTATTTATTATTATTATTATTATTATTATTATTATTATTTATCATTTATTATTTATTAGTTATTTATTTATTTATTTATTTATTTATAATTATATATTATGTGTTATTTATTATTATTATTATTATTTATTATTTTTCATTTATTATTTATTATGTGTTATTTATAAGTTATTATTATTTATTGTTTATTATTTATTGTTTATTATTTATTTTTTATTTTTTATTTTTTATTTTTTATTTTTTATTTATTTTTTATTATTATTTATTATTTATTGTTATTTATTAGTTGTTACTTATTATTTGTTATTTATTATTGTTTAATTTTTATTATTTATTATTTATTGTGTATTATTATTTATTGTGTATTATTTATTATTTATTATTATTATTTATTATGTATTATGTATTATTTATTATTTATTATTTATTATTTATTATTTATTATTTATTATTTATTATTTCTTATTTATTATTTATTATTTATTATTTATTATTTATTATTTATTATTTGTTATTTATTATTTATTTATTTATTTATTTATAATTATATATTATGTGTTATTTATTATTATTATTATTATTATTTATTATTTTTCATTTATTATTTATTATGTGTTATTTATTAGTTATTATTATTTATTTTTTATTATTTATTATTTATTATTTATTATTTATTATTTATTATTTATTATTTATTATTTATTATTTATTATTTATTATTTATTATTTATTATTTATTATTTATTATTTATTATTTCTTATTTATTATTTCTTATTTATTATTTATTCTTTATTATTTATTATTTATTATTTATTATTTATTATTTATTTATTATTATTTATTGTTTATTGTTTATCATTTATTGTTTTTTATTTTTTATTTTTTATTTTTTATTAATTATTTATTATTTATTATTTATTGTTTATTGTTTTTTATTTATTATTTATTATTTATTATTTATTATTTATTATTTATTATTTATTATTTATTATTTATTATTTATTATTTATTATTTATTATTTATTATTTATTATTTATTATTTATTATTTATTATTTATTATTAATTATTATTTTATTATTATTTATTATTTATTGTTTATCGTTTATTGTTTGTTATTTACTGTTTTTTATTTATTATTAATTATTTATTATTTATTATTAATTGTTTATTGTTTATTATTTATTATTTATTATTTATTCTTTTAATTTCGTAATTTTATTATTTTATTATTTTATTTTCATAATTTTATAATTTATGTAAATATTATTATAATTTATTTGTTATTTATTATAATAAACAGTAAATAATAATAAATAACTCAATAAATAACTAATAAATCAATTATTATTAATTATTAATTATTGGTTATTAATTATTGATTATTGCTTGTTGTTTAATTATTATTGAGTTTATATCTATTAGTTATGTATTATTTGTTTTTTTAATTAGTTTATATAAGTATATTAAATTCTATTTATTAACTACATGACGAGCTTGCTGGAGTGGTAAATTCTTTGGAAAGTATGCAAGAGGTTAGGGGTTCAAATCTCACCAAACGCAGTATTTCTTTGTATTGCATGGGCATTTGCATGCATGCGTGGATAAAGTAATATGAATTAAATAAAATAAATACGAAATAAATACGAAATAAATAAAATAAATAATAAAATAATAATAATAAATTAATAAAAAAATAATCAAAATATAAAATATAAAATAAAAAAAATAAAAAAAATAAAAAAAATGCTGTTAAAAAACCATCGCGAAACTTTCTACGACAGTTTTGAAAACCACCGTGAATAGTTTCATGACGCACAATTTAGCTGCGGTTTTTCAAAACCGCCACCAATCGATTTAGCGGTAGTTTAAACCGCCGCGAAATGAAAAAAACTGCCGCTAAATTCGCATTTTGCCGTAGTGTGAGGCTGATTAGGTCAATTGGGGATAAAAATGAGGTAAAAAGAGTGAAAATTGAATGATTTATGGATGAAACAAATTACCTTCTCAAATTTGGACGATTTGAGAAACCCTTATAAATTTCTCCCTAATTCGAAACGAAATTGAGCTCTAAAGAGTAGAAATAGATAATTGGGGTAATCCAAGGGTTTTTGGCTTTGAGTGGAAGGTTTAAGAATAGAAAAACATTAAACAATGAATGAAATGTTGAAGAATTATTTTATTAAAGTAGGAAATGGGCTCATGGGTTGGCCCAATTCCTAACTAAATCACCCAAATTTAAAATGATAATGAGTTCATAAGGGGTCCAAATATATATGGTGGTTTTAATAGGTTAGGGGAGGCCAAGTGGGGATTGGAATGGGTGAAAAATATTAAAAAATGAAGGAGTTATAAAAGAAATAAATTTTGTTTTTAAATGTAGAAATGGGATCATGGTTTTGCCCAAATCATGATGAAACCCCCAATTCTCCAAAAATATATGGGAAACCCCCAAAAACAATGAAATAATATAAATTAAATGAAAAATACCTTTAAAATAAGTCATTTATGTTACATGATCCCTATATTCGTAAGATCAAGTATAGGTGATCCAAGGTGTGTCATTCACCCTTTATTCTTGGTTTTCTCTACATTCATCATCTGAAGAAGGATTTAGATATGGGATAAAATTAGAATCTAGAAGGGTGAAGTGACCGGTTGATGATGGATAATGTGATTTATTTTTCTGAATATTTACCTAGTGTGATTTCAATCTTGGAATTGTTTCTTCCTTTCCCTGTCTCTATGAAATGGATTATGAAGCTCTAGTTGAGGTAGAGGATTCAAGAGATCTCCTTTATTTTGTGTAAGTTATAATATTAACACACTTTTTTCTATTGGGGTGATTATTATGGATTTAAATAATGAATATAATGAACTATACCTAATTAATTGATATGAAAAGGGTGATTCACATGAGTTTACCTTTTTTCAAGATATTATTTTTGCACTTGGTACTTGTTTGATGCTATTTTTGGATATCGTGGATGTTGTTGAAACTTTTGTGTTACTACTTGGATTGTTTTTTGAATTACCTTAATAAAAGGATAATTACTTTAAGATGGTACTTAACCAGGTTTATAGAAGAAAGAAACTAATATAAAATCATGTTTGAATATGGAAGAGTGTGATAGTGCTTGATGCTAAAATTATTATTTTGTGTTATGGTGAAGCTTATTTTTGTGGATATGTTTACATGATTTTTGCAGGGTTGTTCATGAGGTTTGTTTAGGAGGTACTATAAAATATTCCATGGGAATCATAACAACATACAACTGAGGTTTTTTTTTATACAACAGGTTTTGTGGAAAATTCCATGAGTGTCAAAATAGGATATTATTGAGGTTATGCTTTTTTCAGTGGGTTTGTAGATACCTTACCATGGTTTTAAAGAGGAAATGAGTGGATTAATGTGTGTGTTGGATTTTTTTTAACTTAGGAATGTTTGGTAGTTACATGACGATATGTAATATAGTTGGGAATGTAGAACTTGTTATGGTATTGGCTAGAATTGAATAACTTGATAGATAAAAACAAAAAAAATGTTTCTTTTAAAAAATAGTTAATGGATAGAGATTAATGTGGGTGATGGATTCAGTGGATTTTCATTAATTATATAATTTAATATCTTAATGAATGTAAATTGGTTGTAATTGGTTTATCTAGAAACAAAACAATAGTATGATTAACTGGGTTTTTATGAATTCTTGTGGTGGCTATTTTTTGTGAGGATGTGGGTTGGTTCATGATTTCATAGTTAGTAGCAATGGTGGATGTGGAAATAGTTCATAGTGATTCTTATGGGTGGTGGTAGTGATGTTTGGTGTGAACTCCTTTAGTATGGTATTATGTGTGGAATGTCCACACACACACAAACACACAATGTGTTTCCATGTGATTTTTATACACGCCCCACCCGATTCAGATATACTTATCGACACCCAACATACTTTGGGTACTGGGTGTTTTCCTCTAAAATCCAAGTTAGATAGGGGAATAAATGAATAAATTCTTCTTTTTTCTCTAATCTCCCTTCTAGGTTTAGTATGAGTTATGATGGATTGTGTTAGGTATGATCATACTCTTATAGTACGTGGTGTACTAGCAAAAACTATGGGGTATTAGTGTGATGAAAGGTAAGTGAAGTATTGTAATGCCCTATAGGTTTTGTATTAGGAGGTAAAAGGGTATTGATAGAACCTATGAGGTATTGAGATGAGTAAATAGGATATGTGCACTGGTACACCTAGCAAGGTATTGACGAGATGCGATGTGGCGATGTTGATGTGAGTTTATATGGTGGGGGTTTTTCATGGTAGGAGGAGGGAATAAATTTGATATCCTTCATGTTCGTGATACCTTAATACACTAGATATGATATGGGATGATGTGATATAGTGTTCAATGGAATGACTATAAAATGGATTGGGAGCATAGGATATCGAAACACTAAAATGGATAATCATACACCTATGTGAAGATACCATGATTTTTGGCATCACTTAACCTGAGTTTGAAGAATAAAATTCCAAGATCTTAAGGAATTAAAAAACATTGATTAAAACAACATATTTTATGGGATTATAAGTTAGTATAGGAGCTAATATAAGGTAGTGAAACTCACCTATAAATATAGAGAATTCATGGCTGATAGATAGTGCTGCCACACGGGTTTTTAACTAAGAGATCTTGTTTTTATAAAACAGATTATAACCACACTTCTTTTTATGTGAATGGAAAAAAAGATCCATTAACCACTTAGTTTCTCAAAAAGGAAATACATGAAGCATTTTCTTTCACAAATAAGTTCTTCAACCCCTTGATTTTCAAATCAGGTACTCAAGAGTTATGTGAAGATAATTAGATACCATGCACTTGATTTTATCACATACTCATCATTTGTGCAAAAAACTAATTTCATAGGCTAGTGTGTGAGTTGTTTTATCTCATTTTGTTATAAAAATTTGTTCCATTTATAAAACTTCATAAGATGAAGAAATATTTTCTCATATATAATTTGTACTTACATGAAGCTAGAAGTGAACAAAGGTGCCACGTACTCTTGTTGCATGAATTTATTTCGTATTGTTGATTAGTGTGACAAGGGATATATAAAAATAGTGATTAACACTTGTGCGAAGAAGGATAACTACAAAATATCATATATTCATTCTAGATTTCATGAAGAAGACGGTGTGAATGCATGATTAGTTGTGCAGTTTTCATGTACATGCACATGGATAGAGATAACTAAACATCCATATGTGTAGTTGATACTAAAGTACAAGGCAGGACGTGAAGAAGAAATTGAGAAACAATTAAAATATAACATAAAATATTAATATTAATATTTTATTTTTTCTAATAAACATTTTGGATTATTCAAAGTCATTATTATATAAAATAATATTGAAAATTCAACCTAATTTAGTTGAAAAAATATTTTCTACATCAAGACGAATAAAGGAGAACTAGAATAGAAAAAAAATTGATATTGTATATTAATAAATCTTGAAATTTTAGTCTAAATTAATATTTATATCATTGATACTGGAGGAGAGAAATAGTTTTCCCTAACTATCAATTAAATATTATTTAGTCTAGAATATTAAAAAAAAGTTATGTCCAAGTATTGGACAGAGATTTTATTATCATTTGGTATCGGATGAATAGGGTGAAGAAGAAGAAGATTCAGTGTTTTCTATTCTACACTAAAGAAGAAAGAGATAAGAATAGAATAATGTTTTGTTCTTATATATTTTCGAAGGAAAAAAAGAAGAATAAGATAGAATGGATTTTAGTTTGGTTGTAAAAAAGGAATGTTTCTTTCCGGTTGTTGTGCAAGTAACAAGTGAAAAAGAATAAAGAGGAAAAAAAGATACAATGTGACTTCCATCAGAAGTATCAATGGGTGGAAGACTTTATTAGTGTTTCAAAGTGCCTTTAAGAGGGTGGAAACTATATTTCGTGTTAGTATAAATAATGTTCAAGGAGCACAAGAACTACTGAATGACTATAGTGTACCACAAGTGAAAGGAAATTCCCTACTTTTTGTAACCACATTAAAGGATCTTTGTTAGTGTTTGTGTGGCATTAGATTTTTTCCAAACCATTCTATGGAATAAATACTCTTTTTGAGTAGTGAAACTTGTAAAAATATTTTGTGCCATATTTACCTTCTTTTATATACTTGCATACAATAATGAAAATTGAATAAGATAATAAAGGTCCTAACTTGTATAATAGGTAAAAGGTATGAAATTTATAATTATTGAAATATTTTCCAACATTGACTCATCCCCCCTCTTAGTGTTAAGTATATCCTAAATTGGTCCTCTCAATTAGTATAAGAATGAAGGTTCACCTCTACGGGAGTCTCTATATTATAGTTATTCTCTTTTGAAGATTTGAGTCTCTTTCCTCTATTACACTTTACTATATTAACAATAATGTATAGTTTTGGTGAAGATTTAGTTATCTCTAAGCAGAATTCTATGTCTATGAAGACCATGATGAACAAGATAAAGAAAGAGAAATTAATGTTGAATAAGAAGTCTATATTTCCTAAAGAAGAGGAAGTATCGGTTTATCCATACACTTCCAATAATGAAGATATATATTTAATGGAAATTTAAGAGAAGTTTAATCATGTTTACACCAAGGAAAAAGTCAAAATTTCTATCTCTAGTAAATCAATCATGTTAAGTGAACATGAGGTATGTGAAAATTATTATATAAATTGTCATTAAGAAGAATATCATAGAATATGTGGTGATAAATATCAATCAATAACTTCCCAAGATATATCATTTGATAGATTAAGAAATATTATACATTGAATTTCTAAATAAATAGTGTATCTTGTTTTTGGAATCATTCAATGTATATAGAAATATATCTCCCAACTAGAAGAAGAAATATATAATATGGTTAAGGCTTTCTAAGAAAAATTTCTATCATGTATAAATCTCTCTAGATAGGTTAGTTCCTTTAAATATAAATGGATCAATGAATTTTACGAGGATGAGAGATTCAATAAGAATCTTGAAGAAAAGAACCATTCTCTTAAATAAAATTTAAAAAATAACATCGATGTCAAGGATTTATAATTAGAAGTAAAATCTGAAAATATCAAGGAAATTGAATCTTTATTATAAAAAATGTAAGATACATGAGGAGGAATTTGAGATAATGAATAAGGATTTTGAATAAATTTTGGTTATGATTAAAGATCAGAATAACACCATCAATATGAAATGTCTTGAAAGAAGACACATATTGAGTCTTTAAAAGAGACGGATAAAGTTTTTGTCACTTCCCAATTATAATTGAAGGATTATATGGATAAAAAACCCCCAACATGTGATAATAATATCATGAATTCATTCAATGATCTATCTCAAGCATATTTGAAGAAAGAGGTACCATTCATACAATCTTTTAATAATGTTTCTAATTTTTTTTCATAAACAGTGTAGGTTTGAAAAAAATCTATACAAGTATGGATGATGAAAGAATATAATAATCCTACCACCATGACTAGGGTGGATAGGAAAAAGAGTTTGGATGTTTTTCCCTATTAATATACCAACAATATGTAAATAATACCTAAAAAACATATAAAATAAATAAAAATATCAATATGGGTCAATGTTGGTGTTTCAACAGATTCAGGTATCGTGCATTAGATTGTTGGTACAATCCTCTAAATGAAAAAATATATATTAAACCCATATAAAGTGGGGTCAAAATATAGATGAAGAAGAAATATCCATGGTGTAAGAAAAATATAAAAACATCCAACTGTTTTGGAAAGTTCAGAAATACATATGATGTTGGAAAAGATGGTGGTTGCAAGATCGGTATATGATTATCTCGATATGTATCCAAAGTTGATTAAAAATAAGATCTTAGAAGATGGTTAAGAAATAATGATAAAAAATTTCCAGTAAGTAGAATAATATTGTAAACAAAAATTATCCCAATAATATATTAGTTAAGAAAACCTTATATTCCAAATTCAAGAAGTTTAAGAAAATTGTTTCATCCAAATGAACAAATAAGTAGGATGATACTCAGAAGAATCCATGAGAAAAATATAAACTTTATTCTAATGTTCCTAATGATATGTTAGTTATGTAGGAAAAATATTTTGAAATAATGATAAAATTTAAGAAACACAGGTAAAGGCTAGTGCAAAATGAAAAATAAATGATTTCATATGAAGGTGGAATTATGTGTGTGAGGTGAAACATGGCTAGAGACACTCCTAAATATTTTTCTACAATAATACCAACATAAGAAGAATTACTTAAGAATATGAAGGATGCACCAGGTTATACAAGTGATTTAAAATATCATGAGAAATAAGGTTCACAAACAAATAAATTGAATAAGTGATAAGATTCACACTACCTCAATCAGAATTGAAGTTAAAATGTGTTAATGTGAAGAGTGGTGGAAATATAGTAACTTTCTTGAGAAAACTAACTCAACCTTATAGGTCGCATTCAAAATCAAGAAAGTATCCAACTTATTCCCCTAATCTTTTTGTATTATATTTTTTCTTATAATATTAAAAATTAAAGGTAAATAAAGTTCTCAAGGGGAGAACCTGAGAAGTGGTGAGTGATGTCAATTATTGAAAGTAAATATAAAGAAGTAATCATCCTTGAATGATTCATCAATTGGTATTCAAATAAAAATATTATATAGGTTCATATTTAATAAATTTTAAGAGTGTTCCATAATATCATGGATAAAAAATGTAAATAAGATACCATATTGGTTTCATATTATATTTTGTATCCTAAAAATAAGTATTGAAGAATATCATACTTGGTGAAGTTGTGAAAATTTTCAAATATGGATATTCACTTTATAAAGATCCATTTTGGTATATTCTTCATATTAGAACATATTTAAATTCATTCTTGAAGATATTCACCATTATAAATATTTTTAGTAGTGATTCCCTTTAGGGGGAGAAAAATGAAGAAAGATGAAGAAGCTACTATAAAATATTGTTTCATGAAAATTTGATTATTATGGAAATTTTTTAAAGATCATGTCATTGGAAAAGGTAGATTTTTTTTTAATATCTCATATTTGGTAAAAAAAATAACAAACTTAACACAAATGGGGGTAATTAAATCAATCGATGACATGATAAAACTGTAAGTATGGAAGTTTTATAAGGCTTATTATCCTTCCTGTTGCACTTGAATGATTTTAATATATTTTTTGAAGTCAGTGTAATAGTTTTAGGTTGATATTTATTACAAAAGATTCATATCTCATTTAAGTATATTCGACCTATAATAAAATTGAATAACCCTTTAAGATAATTATATGATTTCTCATTTCTTGTAGTATCAAGAATAGTTAGTAAAGGACAGCTTTGTTGTCTAAATAAAATCCTCTTGTTTTATACAATGAGAATGGATCACATTAACATAGAGTGAAATGATGTATTGGACTTTCTTAATTATGGACTAGTAACCTTTTCCCATGAACTTTGTATTTATTTTCAATAAGGGGGAGAGAAAGTGAAATGATTTTTTGGAAAAGTAAATAGGAGAGAAAGAAGATAAAGATTCACATATTGATATATAAATTTGTAAATAACTTTGAAGGTATTTCCAAAAAAATAAAAATGGGGATATTTAAGATCCCACATTTTCTTTGAGTTATATTTTTTTCAATGTTTATTATTTGTTTTAAATAGTGGTAAATTAAATAGGAATATTTTATTGATTTCAATATGTTGAGGAAGTTAGAAAGAAAGAAGTTGTTGGAATTTAAGTATCCAAGATATCCAAGATTGGTATGAATTTAGCTTGCATGAATGGATGAAGAATAAGTTACTCAAGTCTTGTTATATTAATTAATTTATTTTGAAGTCTTTGATTTTATAAGTATGATGACTGATTAAATGGTATACATGTTTAAAGAACATGTTCTATTAGACATCACATTGATTTTATGTTAAAAATATACTTGTAATTTATATTCCAAAATGAAAATAATTTGAGTAATTTGAGGAAAATGTGAAATAATATTTTTATAAAGCATATTTGATGAAGAATAGTTGAGAAGGGATTATACTATAAATTCTATACTTATAATTATTCTATGTATTCCGGTGGGCCTTTCTCAAAAAATATAGTCAACAATAATCTAACCAAGGACTATCTAAACAAAATATGGGACCTTGGTGGTCAACCATGTAGAAGGTAGTTGGCCTGGACAGCCCAAGGTGGCAGGTGAGAGAGCATATCACCCATAGGGAGTGTGTGGAGGAATCACGAGAGAGTGGATGCATAGCACTTGTATAGGCATATACATGGCTCATAAGAGGGTGCCTAGGTGAACTGTGGAGATGTGGAATGGCCTGGTGAGGGTGTGTGTGCTAGGTGTTTTGGGTTTCAATCCCTGGTGTTGGATCTAGCAAGTAGCGAGAACTAAATCATTTATTAAGAATCACTCGACTGAACGAAATATTGATATGGGATGGTTGAAGCACATGAATTTTTTCCTCCATCTGAAAATATATGGATATAATAGTTTCCACCTGATCAAATGATCTTGGTCATATGATCAAATACTTTGATTATCTTCAAACTTTTAGTAATCCTACCTCGAATGTGTGAGGTATTTCCAAGCTGTAATGTCTTCCATATCTAGTGATCATGTGACTAAAAAAATGAGCATAAGTGGTTTAATTATCAGGATAAAAACAATGAGAACTCTTGCATGAAATATATGTATTCCATGCAAGAAATTTTTAAAAATTGTAGGTTCATTTAAGAAGAAATGGTATATTAAAGTGAAAATATCTGTGTGTTTTTGGAATCATGAGGGATTTTAAGATGTGTCGTGTGATTTCTGTTGAAAGTATTTGATTCTGAACTCATAAAGGGAGAATTAGATGCCTACACAAAGACACCATGATTTTTGGTGTCAAATAACCTATGTTTAAAGAATAAAATTTCCAATATATTTAGTTTAAGGATTCTAAGGTGGTGAAAGAATGAAGCTAAGGAGGTTTAGATTACTTATAAAAGGATAGAATCCACATCCAAGAGACATTTTTTCCACTTGGATTTTTATTTGGGGACTTTCATTTTCATAAAACAGAGTATCATCAAGATTATTTTTATATTAAAGGTATAATATTTATGAGCCACTCAGTTTCATGAAAAGTATTTCCATGAAGAAATTTTATTTCATGAAGAAGTTATATGGCCTCTTTATTTTCAAATCTCACACTCATGATTTTCGTAATAGATTGAGATACTGCATAATTGAATTTATCACATATGCATCATTTATGTAAATAAATGATTTTGGAAGCTAGTTCTTGAGTTAATAACTCTCACCATTTTATGTAATTTTTTTCCACATATAAAATCTTATTTTAAGAAGAAATATTTCTGCATATAGAATATTTAATTAAGTGGAGAAAGAATTGAATAGAAGTGATGCATGGTCTTATTAAGAAAAGTTTTTCTATGATTTTGATTAGTCTGAGGAAGGAGAAATAGAACCAATTCATGACACTTGTGTAAATAAATAGAAATGAACAATATCATATACCCATTTAGGTATATGTGGGGAAGATAGTGTATATGAATGGTCAGCTGTGAAACTTTCATGCACATGCATATGGACAAAGATAACTAAACATATATATGCATATTTGAGACTGAAGTACATAGAATGTGATGAAGAAGAAATTGAGAAACAATTGAAATATCTCATAAAATATTAAGTGTAATATTTTATTTATGATGAGCTATATTTGATATTTTTCAAGGTCATTCTTTCATAAAATACTATTGAAAGTGCATTTTGATTCATTTGAAAAAATATCTACTGCATTAATAATAATATAGGTGAACCAAAACAATGGCTATTTTTGATATTGTGTATTGAGGAAGTCATATATTTCAGTCCATGGGGACTAAATATGAGAGATATTTTTTCCCAGCTATCAATTAACTATTCTTCAAGACATAGTATTAAATAAAGGTTTAGCTAGATACCATTGAGAGATTTTAATATCATTTGGTATCAGTAAAATAGGGTAAAGAAGAACGAGATCCAGTGTAGTATGTTTTTAATTGAAGAAGAAATAGAGAAGAATATAAGAAGAGATAAAATTATAGTGCATATCTATTTACATAGGAAAAATAATAAAAAGATATAGAATATTTTAGTTTTTTATTTTGAAGAAGGAAATTTGTTTTCCCATTTTTGTGAAAGTAACAAGTTAAAAAGAAGTAATAGAATAACAAAGGAGAATTGTGACATACATTATAAGTCTCAATGGGTATAATAATTTCTTGTTGTTACAAATTACCTTTAAGAAGATGGATACTATATTTAGTGTAAGTATAAAAAACGTTAAAGGAATGCAAGAATTGTCTATTGACTATATTATGATGTAAGTAAAAGGGTATTTCCTGCTTATTGTAACAACATTAAAGGAATTTTTCTGGTGGTTGTGTCAAATTTGATTATTTTTAAACCTTGATAAGGACTAGATACTCTTGTTGAGTAGTGAACCTTATAAAAATATTGTGTTTCATATGTACCTATTTTCATATACTTTCATATTATAAGGAAAAGATAAAAATATAATCAAGATCCTAACAAATCTAACTGATAAAAGGAATAAAATTTATAATTTTTGAAAAATTTTCTAATAATTATTCACCTCCCATCTTAGTGTTGAGTATATCTTGAAGTAGTCCTCTCAATACCCAACCACCCCTCGATTAGATCATCCTCAAAGCTTGTGTAAGAAAGTTAAAGTATAAAGGTTTTTATACTTAGTATCTTTATAACCTTGGGTATGTAGATTTAATATGAAACACGTACCCTTATAATTCCAAATAGATCATGTATAACACTTTAAGTGGAATACTTGGTAGGACATCCAATACACCAAACTCATTTTGTGTCTCATGATCTTATTCTAAATCTCCATATGATATCTTACCCATGATAACCTTAACATTTTGTTACATCCTATAGTACTCTAGGATGAACACTAGTTAGGGATAACTCAAAGTCTTAATTTTATAGGTCAATTATCATTACACTTCACATAATATATGAAACCACTACGAAAGAATGATAATGTGGATACTCCCTATTTTAAAACATGATACATTTTTATATTCTTAAACTCATTTAATAATAATAAAAAACTATACATAATCACTCATTTAATCATATATAATAGGCTTCTAGAGATTAATTATGTTTTAAACACTTTTAGGTTTTTTTTAACTCATTACATCTCTATGTAATTCCTACCACATCATTATGTGATCAGTTGATAAAACCTCACACCAAACATTTTTAGTAAATAACATCTATGAAGAATGTTTGAATAATGGTGAGACTAAAGAATCATATTTATAATTTATAATTATTTAAAAATAATATTCAAACTATTTTAATTCAAAACATAAAATATTATGATGTAAATAAATTTTATTTTCTACATATAAGTCTTTTTAATTTTATCATCATCTTCTTAGAACTTTTTTATTCAAAATTTTATTCGAGATTAATAGGTAACTAAATATAACTCTTTAAATTAATATTTATCTTTACTAACATGCCCTAAAAATTTTTAGGGTACAAAGTGACTTTCACTTGGAATTTAACTAGTATAATCCTTTATTTTTTATACTTTTAAAATTTTATAAGTCTAAAAATACTCCCACTAGACTCTTAGAAACTATATTTTCTCCAAAATATCATGATAAGGAACACAAAATTCTTTGTGTTAGGAAATTACACTTCATTTTTAATAAGATTATTTAACAAATAAATTGTTAAAATTCATATATTTTATAGTATTCTATGTTTTTGGAGTAATATTTTGAGAAGAAGTTTTTATTCTCTAAAATATTCCATTGTTTTATAGTGGGAACAACTTCACTCATATTTTAACAAAAATCTTGGATATATTATTTTCCACTTAATAAAATGCCTTTTATTATTTACTTCCATTCAAATATGTTATAGAACTAGGTCAATCATAATCATGTGTATCAAACTCATCACCTTATATTTTTTATAACAACTCTTTGTTTACAAATAACTTATCTTATCATATAATAAAAATAATATAGAAATAAACATCATTTATTTTGATCCATTTGAGCTTTAAATATTCCTTTTAATTCAATCCCATTATTTAGAAACCCTTTTCTTGATCACGTGAATAAAAAATACATGATTCATCAATTAATTCCTTAATTTTAAGCTCTTGTATATTTATAATAGTTATAGAATTTATATTTGTATCAAATACCATATATAATTAAAGAATTTATTTCTATAACATCAATACATGACATATAATATCCATAGAGTTTCTCAAACCTTTTAAAGTATTTTGGATAATTCCATTTCATATAGAAGCATTGGACATGCTTCTTGACACCTCCATTAGGTTTCAATGACAAGGGATAGATACTGGACTATCCAATCTACTTTATTTGACTCAAAAATTTAACATTTTGTACTATCAATATAGTACCATAGCCCAAATATTCCATGTCCTACATAGTCATCTACATCACTTTTAAAAAATGGGGTAAAAATTTATAGAACTCAATCATATTTTTTAAATCATTCCAATAATAATTCATGAATAAATTCCATGGTTGAATTGAACTTTAAAGGAAACCTTTCATCTCTAAAAGTTATCAATATACCCAGTCATATTGATTACATGAGTGGATACTAAAGTTCCTTCAATCATATTTCATTTAAAATAATGCCTTTAAAACCAAAAATGAATCCTTACACACTTCTCATAAGTAACTAGATTTGTTTATTGGACCAATTTAGTGTTAGGTGATTTAGAAAATTATTTATTCTAGGCATAGAATTTTTCCTCTTTCATGAAAATTATTCTTAAGTTTAAGTATTAGTATTTTAAGTTTCTTCTATAGGATTTTATTTCTCAAGGATTAATTTTAAAGTCATGTTTTATAATGATGATACCATTTTATCTATAAAAAAATATTTTATCATATTAGTGTCATTTTTTCCATTCATTTAATAAGAACATTTATCAAATATTTTCTCACTAAAATGATGAAACATTTTAATTAAAACTTATTCATTAGTGGTCCAAGATCCATATTTATCTAATATATGAGTTTTCTTTCTCATTTTTATCACTAATTAGCTATTTAGGTAGGCCATCATACCAATCATACCATATATGACTCTTTGAGATTTGAGTGGATAACTCCATCCCCAATCCATCATATAGATAAACTCAACTTTATTCCTCTAGTATCCTAACCTTTAGGGTTTACCAACTGAGTTTAACCCAAATCATACTCCAAATAAGGAACCTAATCCTATTAGTATCACACATAAATTTATTTTCTTACATGAGATAATTAATGGGAACTCTATTCTGTTAGAACCTAGAAATTTTGATGATTGAGGTATTCATAGGTGTCACTTTATAAAGAATATTACACTTAGTAATTTATGGGGTTTTAAATCTCATCATATTATCTCATTTATACCATTTATATTTATATATTATTCTAATTATTTATTTTTAAATCTCTATTTTTTCCAATAAATCAATATATTCAAACCATATTTATGTGTAACTCCTTACACAACTCATAACATGTTTCATTAACCTAAATTAAAACCCAACTATATATATACTTATCCAAATGCATCAAATAAGTAGGGTACATTAAACCCTTTCATGTAAATGATTATAATTATATGAAATAAATAATCCCTATAAAATTAATCATGGAGGGATAAGTATCCAACCCTCACATTTCTTGAAAAAACCTAAGCTCATAGGTTAGTGATCGGTCTAACCCAAAGACCCTCTACCCACTATTATTTACTCAATATAGAATTTAGTTACAACATAATTATAACACCTAATATGTATAAACATTAATCAACCTTTAGATTCAAGATCATGAATCTAGAACAAGTCAAATTCATGGTAGAAGAAAAATAAATCAATTATCACACTTATTATGTAACTCTTTAAATGTATGTATAATAATTTAAATAAGTATTTTAAATGCATTTAAACTAAATCATACATCAATTAAAAATATAAATATATATATATTTATGAATAAAGAAGTGAATAATACTAAATTAATGAATATTTTAAAATTTTAAACATGAGATAAATAATTTATGAAAATTTCATAAATAAAAAATTTATAATTGAATGCACTTTATATAAATTTTAAATATATATATATATATATTTTATTTTTATTTAAATATTAAATCTTTCAAACTATAATTTAAATGGAATTTAATATGAGTTCATTCATTTTCAAAATATAGGATTTTTATGAAAACTTTTATAATCATGTATGTAATAAACCATCTTGGGATATCTAATATCACTACCTTATTTGGTCTATTACAAGAACCATTGTTCATTCATAATCACCACAAACTAATAAAAATTATAAGGGAATAAATATTAAGAATTTGGAATGACTTCACCATTAATAAATTAATTGAATAAATGAGAGCACAAAATTAAATAAATAAAAACCTAATAATTGATATATAAAAGCTAAAACATGAAATATCAAAATATAATATATACATAAAGACTATATGACCTATAAAATAGATAAAAGATAGATACAACTTAAATAATATAACTCCACTAAGTCCTCCTAAAACACAAACTCATTTTCATGACACCACCTCCATTACTACTCAACTGATCTATTTTCAAAATATCTAAGAATAGAATAAATTCCATTCACACCTAAAAATAGATCTAGGGAAGAAAATCTACATACACACTAGTATGTGTATGTAAGGTGTAAAAAAATATTCCCAAAAGGATATCACCATGAATCTATACTTTCTGTTGGTCGGAGTAGATTATGAAAGAAGGGGGGTGAATTGAGTATCTATAAAAAAATTTGGTTAAAAAGTATTCTTAAATAGTGTTCCTAATAAGGTTAAATACAGCCTAGTTAATCATAGTAATACAGTTATGAAGGTTTGACTGTTTAAATAACTTCTTAGAAGATTAATTAATTCTTAGTAATCTTAATGTCAATTATTAATATTACTTTTGAAGCTATTCTACTAAGACAAGACAATTATAACTTCTTTCCAAGATTAACTATCAAAGTAAATTTAGTGATTTCTGAATTATACAGTAAAGCAGTAAAACATAGAAGACTAAATTAAGCAGCATAGTAGATATGAAACAGGTGGTTCGGTCTCAAGCCGAGACCTAATCCACTCCACTTGGTGATCACCTTCCACCAAGCTATTTATGTAAATACACCTGATCCACACCCTGGATCAGGGTTAAATAATAGTACATAGGACTGTCCAGGTCACACAGGGACCTCTTCCACAGTTCTTTGTGGGAACAAACAATCAAGCCACATAGGGACCTCTTCCACACTTATTAGTGGGTATACAAATATAAAAATATGTTTGAGTAAGGATATCTTGTATCCTTCAGTTTTATGCAGGAGAAAGAGTGGGTTGTTATACAGATACACACACTGCTCAAAAGCTAGTAAAAAGATACACAAAGAGCATAAATATTGAGATAGGTTTAGAATTACTCTGAATGTTAGTCTTTGTAGCTCTGGAATTTTGTGATGAAGTAGATGCATAAATCAACTCCTTGTATAGAAAACAGAGTGTCGCAAGTCAGACAAATCTGGCTTGTGTTCTTCGTGATGTTTGATAGTGCAAAGATGTTCTAGATTATGGGATTCAATGGAGCTTCGTGTGTTCTCCAGCAACATTGAGTTGCATGAGATAATTCTTTATTCAAGAATTCTCTAATTTTATTCTTCATTGTCGTTATCACGCCCACCCCCTTGTTTTGCTTTTTAGTATCATGCCACACTTGTCTTTTTTCTCGGTTGCAATACTCTTTTATCTTTGAGTGCATGTGTTTGAGTCGACAGGTTGCATGTATTCTGCACCTCGTACCTCGTACTATCAGATGACATGTCTACAAAGAAATATTAATTATGTCAGTGCATTTAAAATCTTTAAATATGATCGTTAGAGATTAAATTGAAAGACGACAAAACATATTAAGAAATAGTGTCACAGTATGTCATGGAAACGGTGTCTCGTTCACAGTGTCTGGTTCACAGTGTCTGGTTCATGGTGTCTTGTTCACGGTGTCTGGTTCATGGTGTCTAGTTCACGATGTCTTGTTCATAGTTTTTGGTTCACAGTGTCGGGTTCATGGTGTCTGGTTCACGGTGTCTGGTTCATGGTGTCTGGTTGTCACAGTGTCTTGTTCGCGGTGTTTGGTTCATGGTGTCTTGTTCACAGTGTCTTGTTCACAGCATCTCCAACCAAATATTGGTTGGATTATATTACTCAAGAAGGGGGGTGAATTGAGTATCTATAAAAAAATTTGGTTAAAAAGTATTCTTAAATAGTGTTCCTAATACGGTTAAATGCATCCCAATTAATCAAAGTAATACGGTTATGAAGGTTTGACTGTTTAAATAACTTCTTAGAAGATTGATTAATCCTAAGTAATATTAATTTCAGTTATTAATATTACTTTTGAAGCTATTATACTAAGAAAAGACAATTATAACTTCTTTCCAAGATTAACTATCAAAGTAAATTTAGTGATTTCTGAATTATACAGTAAAGCAGTAAAACAAAGAAGACTAAATTAAGCAGCACATCGGATATGAAACAAGTGGTTTAGTCTCAAGTAGATACCTAATCCACTACACTTGGTGATCACCTTACACCAAGCTATTTATGTAAATAAACTTGATCGACACCTTGGATCGAGGTTAAAAAACAGTACAAAGGACTGTCCAGGTCGCACAGGGACCTCTTTTACAGTTCTTTATGGGAACAAACAACCAAGCCACATAGGGACCTCTTCCACACTTATCAATGGGTATACAAATATAAAAAGATGTTTGAGTAAGTATATCTTGTATCCTTCAGTTTTATGCAGGAGATAGAGTGTGTTGTTATACAGATACACACACTTCTCAAAATCTAGTAAAAAGATACACAACAGAGCATAAATATTGATATAGGTTTAGAATTTATCTGAATGTTAGTATTTGCATCTCTGTACTTCTGTGATGAAGTAGATGTAGAAATAAAGTCCTTGTATGGAAAACAGAGTGTCACAAGTCAGACAGATCCGGCTTTCATTCTTCATGATGTTTGACAGTGCGAAGATGTTCTTGATTATGGGATTCGATGGATCTTTGTGTGTTCTCCAGCAGTGTTGAGTTGCATGAGACAATTCTTTCTTCAATAATTCTCTAAGTTTATTCTTCATTGTCATGATCATGGCCACCTGGTTGTTTTTATTTTTAGTATCATGCCACACTTGTCTTTTTTCTGGGCTGCATTACTCTTTTATCTTGGAGTGCATGTGTTTGAGACGACAGGTTGCATGTATTATGCACCTCATACCATGTACTGTCAGATGACATGTCTATAAAGAAATCTTAATTATGTTAGTGAATTTAAAATCTTCAAATATGACCATTAGAGATTAAATTTAAAGACGACAAAATATATTGAGAAATGATGTCACAGTATGTCATGGAAATGGTGTCTCGTTCATGGTGTTTGTTTCACGGTGTCTGGTTCATGGTGTTTAGTTCACAGTGTCTTGTTCACGGTTTCTGGTTCACGGTGTCTGGTTCGGGGTGTCTTGTTCACGATGTCTGGTTCATAGTGTCTGGTTCACGGTGTCTGGTTCACGGTGTCTAGTTCAGGGTGTCTAGTTGTCACAGTGTCTTGTTCATGGTGTCTCATTCATGGTGTCTTTTTCATGGTGTCTTGTTCACGGTGTCTCAATGTCGCGGTGTCTACTTGTACACGGTGTCTCAGACTTAGGAAAATATCTGTATTCAGACTTAAGTAGTGGTATTTATGGAATGGATAACTTAATCATTTGTTAAAGAATTCATTATAAAGTCAATCAATAGATAATATATAGTAACCAATATTAGTGTATAGCACTTAAGAGATTTGGATATATTTTACTAAACAATTGTGCATTTGATGTGAGATAGATTTCATAGAGTTAACAAGGTTTATAGACTGAATTGGATTTTTTATCATTAAAACATGACTAATACATGAGGAGTTCAACACTTTCCTTTTTCTTTGAAAATTTATACATGCTAGTTTGAAATACATGTATTTAAATTCAATTAAGTTCTTTTTTTTAAACAAGTAACATTGTTTAGAATTTACATACCATAAAGAGAGTAAATAAACAAGATAAATGGTATGCATTTGATAAATTCAAACTTGAAAAAAAAAATTGATTATAATAGATTCTCAAAACATTCATCTTAAGTAATCACCTAAAGAACTAAGTTAGATAACTAGATATCCCCTTAAATGAATCATTTCCTTAGGGTGTATTTCCCTTATAGAACCATGATTAAATGGTTATATTATTAAAGGATTGAAATTCCCAAACTTTCATAATTTTTAAGGGAGTGCCATGTTTCCATAGTCAGGTTTCTAAGGGAGAGCCATGTCCTATGGTATACATAACATTTAGTATGAACACTTATTCTAGGAACCAACCTAGGTACCCAAGTATTCCTACAAGGAAATACCAATTTCCAAATATTGGATTATTTTCAAATAGAATATAATAAAAAAAATTGTTTTATATCATCCCCCTATATTTTATTAGGAAAAGTCATATGTGTTCCATTAATAGTAAGATGGTAATTGCATAAAAAATGAATCAAATATCAAATAATAAAAATCATGTAATATACACTTTAAATAAGCCAACAACCCCTTTTATTATGAAATATTTTCTAAAAAACATTTCAAAAATTCATGATAAATTATAATAATCCATTATATAAAAACAAACTTAGCTAAAATAAATTAAAACCACTTCAATATTTTAGAAAACACATTTTGTGTGTTTCTCTAAATGAAAACCAATTTATTCTTTATGAGGTATATCTTCTCTCAAATCATTTGATAATCATCACCAAGAATTGATATTAATCCTTTATAATTTATAGAAAAAAACAACCCATAAAAAATTGGGATATCTTCTCATAAAACCATTCTGACGTTTTATTGAACACCCCGAGTTTGAGAAAAATACATTAGAATAATTTCAGTTATAAATTTCATAAAAACACCCTTAACATGATTGAAGAACCCAAATTGAATAAAAGTAATATTTTTTTGTAATTTTTGTCAATATAATTGTTTGGTAAAAATTTAATGTGATGTTAATTGAAGGTTGTTGTTCTAGTGTTCTTCCATTGAATTGTCTTTGAGAAATATTCATAAGTTAGAAAGGATGCTTTGATTGGAAGAGTTACCTCTATTGAAGCGACATTAAATATGATGATTTTTTGAAGTGATATTAATGACAATGACATGTGTCAAATGAGGACCCATTGTTTACAAAATTACTTGGAAGATTGAAGGATGCCATCCAAAATTAATTTCTTATTGCATGAAGAAGTGTGATGATTGTAGAACTGATTAGTAGTTCAGAAAACATGTGTATTAGGTTATTTTAAGTGTCACATTGTTTACAACATTAAAAGAAGTGAAAAGTTTTATATTTAATGGTTATATTTCAAAAGAAAATGAGAATTGTGTATATGAGATTCTTAATATGGTGTCTTTGGTATACTTAAATATTATTATTATTTTGCCTTACAAATATGGTATGTAAGTTTTTTAATAGAGTGTTTATTCATCAAAAAATATAGATCCAATAAACCAGCTATGGGATTCAAGTGTGACACTACTTAGGTGGGAACTAGAATCAACCTCAAGCTAGCCAGTTGGGCTGAGCTGATGAAGAGTAGGAAGGAATGGTGTGCCACATGTAGGCACATGTATAGAAAGATTCACCACAGTGCATTGTGGCATGGCAGTGGATGGGGGTGCAGGAATAGGGTGGTTCTAGTGAATTATGTGTGATTTAGGTAACCATTTCTGGTGAGGTATCAATGGGAATTATATTTTAAAGGGAGCATTGAATAAAGAGTGTTTAAATGTGAGTGCTTTGTATGCATGATAGCTCTATTTTAGATATCTGATCTGTTTTTTGAGATTTTATTCTACTTTGAGCCATCAAAGAGTTCTGTAAACCAGGATCTCCATGCAGTTATGTCGATATAAGATCAAACCATAGCATCTGAGCACCATTTGATTCTTCTGATGATCTAAAATTGATCGAAATGATATTCAAATTTATTTGAATCATATAATGAAGTTAAAACTACATAAATGTAGTGAGTTGAAAATTTGTTTTTATTATTGATGGTGTTCTTCCATTGTCATGAAATCGAGGCGATGTGCTTGAGGAAGTTGTTGTGCATGAGTTTTTCGGTGGTATAGTTACCTATAAATACCAATACATACATCCATGAGTGTTTTTCAAATTTTATAGAATCTCATTTAAAAATAAATAGAAACACCTCAAATCTCTATGGTTCATAAAAGATAGAGGTTTCATACATTTTTTGTGCAAAGAATAAGAGGTTCTATGGGAAGATGAATTGTACACAACACACACATTTTTTTCATGAAGAACTTGGTTCTATGAAACCATTTAGGAAGATTGACACTCTTACACATGATCACCTAGTTTGAATGAACCTTTTGAGGAACCTCGAATCAGTGTAAACATTCACTGTGTTTCACAAAGTAGAAATAAGAACTATTTTTGAACCTCGTATACATGTGTTTTATGAATAATACATGCATGAGTTGAAATGGTTGAGTACTTACGAAAAGAAACAACACAATCCTCTTCATGTCTATCTACTAGTTCTTTCACGATCAGTGCACTTGGTTTACTTGGAAGAAGTTATAGCACAATCAAAGTGGAGTTATCATATACACTGAAAAGACATATTATAGTGTGAAAGGAATCATGTTGAGTTGTACTTATCAATAGGAAACACCCATTCAGGTTTTTGTGCACAATAAAAAAATAAACAATAGAATACTCATGAATTTCACATGTACATTATTATGATTGAATGAATGTGAATTAGTACATGAATGAGGTTTTCGCAGTGGTTGATTAAGTTTTCAATGTGAGAATGCATCATATAATAGTGAATAGGTAGTATTGAGGACATTGATCATCTTGTGTATTAAAGGAAGTAGGATAGTGTACATTCATCTGGTTGAGTGCATACACTATTATGAATTTTAAATAGTGTTAAGATACACAAAATAATTGTGAAGAGACAGTATGTGATATGTGTGCATGAAGACAGTGCAGTGTATATTTTCTTAGGTGATATACCAATTATTAAAGAATTGTTGAAGTATATGAGTTTTTGTAATGCGGTTGAATTATTTTATACATATATTCACATGAAATAATTCATGCATAAAATAAATAATATTATACATTAATTACTATATGCATGAATATCATGCAATATAAATTTAATGATATGTGTGAAATGTGTTTTTGAGATTAAATTTGGAGCATTATATTAGAAGGCAACTTGTAGTGCATTGAGGAATCTTCAGTTGTTCATTATGGTATTACAGAGAGGTGAAGTGGAAGTGATATTTTCTACAATTTAGGAGATTATACTAATTTTACTTTCAAGAAGTTTTGTTGATTATATTCAGTGGTAGTTGAATACTTTTAGGTGAAGTGAGAGAAAGTGCATAATCATTTTAATCTCAATTTATCAAATGGGAATATTTGTTTTGTGTTGCAGTGGCAGCTTAAGGTTCTCATTATCTTTCTCATTGTATTAAATGTTGTATTTTTGAAGCACTTGTGGGATTCAAGTATAAATAATACTGTTGGGATGTCGATATAATTTCATAAAAGGTTCATTCCTACCCACCATGGTTTCAAGGTGATACCTGACCAACCCACTTGTAATTGTTGACAAATTTCGTAGTGGAGAATTTATGTCTCAGATCTTCCTAAACATAAAAAGAATGTATTTACCCACATTAGGGGTGAACCTATAAAAATACTATGTTTTGTGCTTCATTTACTTTTTTTCATTCATATTGTATAATTTTGTTTTTAAATAGGGAAGATCCATTCACTCTAACAAGTGCATAGGTTCAACTTAAAAGTTGTAAGAGAAAAGAAAAGAAAATTGTAAAAACTTGTGTACAATGGTTCCCCCCCCCCCCCCTCTCAGTGTACTTTTATGATCCACTAGGAACTTAAATTGGTGTCAGATCATAGGTTACACCTTTTATTGGATTAATTTTATTGTCTCAGTTGTTTGTATCAGACATATATGAATTGCATATTTGAATTTAAAGAAGTAATATAATTGTCTCAGATGAAAAATTCACTTCCTATCTCTTTTAGTTCCAACAAGGAGTTTTCTACAAAAATGGTGAATAACAAATATAATAAATGGGAAATAAATCATATAAATAATTTAAAGAAGAAATTGGATTCATCAAAAACTAGATATATTTAAAATGGTAGTCTACCAATAGTATTGGTTAAATCAATTGATAAATATCATTTTGATGAGTCTGATTCAAGTAGTGATGAAGAATAATTTATTGAATCACTCAGACATTTTTATTTAGAAATCAAAAATTATCTTAATAATGTTCCTACTAAGTTTTTCACTAACATATTTTCCTTTATCAAGGGACTATATGATGAAAAACTACATCTTGAAAAGGAAGCTGAGGATATGGAGAAAGCCTTGACAAACAAGTTTCAAATATGTAAACTTTTTAAACAAATTTTTGAAGACAAATAAGAAACTATATCACTTTTCAATGAACATTTATTCTATTTTGAAGAATAATTTCAAATAAATGTGTGTGAAAAGAATTAACTAATAAGTTTCTTACTAATATGTTTCATACACTTAAAGAATCTCATAAATATACCATGAATATTAAAGACTCTTAGTTTGAAATAAAATACAAGTATGATACATTCATCCTAACAAAAGAATCAAAAGAATATTATGTATTTCATTGTAATTAAATATTCACTTTAGTTAAAGATGAATTACAAAGGATTTTTTGTGAGAAGGATTTGATTGAGAAAGTTTATACATAAGTGATTTATGCATTGGAGAAACTAAACATAACCTCTATGAATGTTAAATAATCCTATCTAGAGGTTAAGAAAAAGAGAATTCAAGAGTTGAATAATTCTCTATTGGATTCCTATCAAATTTATGATGATAAAGTTTAGATAATGAAGATTTAATGGGAAGAAAAACTAAAATGTATTGAGGATGAGAAAGATTTACTCAACATGAAGTGTCATGAAATGGAAGTTAATTTTAAAAATTTGAAGTAAACGCAATTAAAGACTTATCAGAAAGAATGTGAAGATGTGGTGAAAACATTTGAAGACCATAATAACTCTCTACGTCTAAAATATCTTGATTTGGTGGTCAAGTTCAAAAATATTGATAACATTCAAGATGAATCTTCAAAAAATGATGAGATTAAAAAAAATACCAAGAGTAATTATGAAAAGAGTCATACTTTTGATAAGACTCATTCAAGTGGCAAGAAGAGTTTTAGATTATCTAAAGAAAAATCTATTTCAAGCTCATTGAAATAGGTTACCCACGTTCTAGAAGTTTTTGTTTGTATTAATACTATTTCATCTGCAAGTGTAAGTTTTAAAAGGAATTGTGGACAAACATGGGTCAAGAATACTGATGAAAATTTAACTATATCATCAAATGAGGATATAAAGAATAGTGTGAATTCTTATTCCCTACAAAGATATCATATAAAGAATCATACTATCAAAAAACAACAAGATGTTAAATCTATCCAAGTGGTATCATAGAATAAGAAATAAATATTTTTGGCTATTTTTGGTGTTGTTGGAAATTTGGGAATCAGACTTTTGACTTTTGGCATAATATTTCTATGAATGATAATTACATATTTCTAGCACTAACTAGAAGCATATTTGATTAGAATATAAATATTACAAAATTGAATCATAATTCACATATGATGAATAATTGGTCTATCAAGAATATAATTGAGTGTCTTGAATATTTTTGTTATTATTGAAATAGAAGTGGTCATAGTTATGATGTCTGTTAGTATGTACCAACTATAAACTATTCATATGTTTATATGAAGACATGACCACAAAAAATGCATAGGCAAGGAACAAATGTAGAAAAGTATTTATTCGTGTATAAACAGGAGAATAAATTCAAGAAATTTGTGAAGAAAGATAAACCCAATGAAAATATTTATAAGAATGTCACACCAATGAAAAGATGCTTCTACTATGGAAAAAAAGTAATATCATTAATGTTTGCAAATAGGTCATAAACATCAATGCTAGTGGAAGAAATTTGAAGCAGAAAAATAAATTAATCTCAGAAAAAAATAAAATTATTGATTTGTTGAATGAAAATCAAGATGAAAAATTCATATTTCATGAGAGGTTTTATAAAAATAATAACCCTATGATTGCTGGAAATTTGTGTGGAATGTGAAAAATGTATGGTCATATTATTGATAAATGCATGACATGGTTTCCTGAACAAATAGAACTAGTGAAGAACAAAGTAGAAACACCCATGGGTTCTTATGTTAAAAATTATATTGTGAATAAGGAGTCTACACACAAGAATAAGTATGAGAATATACCAAAATAATGCCTGGTCATATAGCCAAGGCAGTTGTAATTGGCTAAAAATTTGGAGCAAGAACAAAAGTATGAAAGTGAAATAGTTGTTAATGTGAATAAGCCTATTTCATCTAAGATTAAATATGAAGAAATCATCATGTACATATGTACATTAAATGATAAAATTTGGAAATTTAAATAAGGAGAAAGCATGGTGAGTTTTCCTGAATCTAGAGTAAAATTGAAAGGATTTTTTAGGTTGAGAGATAAATCTCATCCCTACTTATCTAACTGAAAATCATTTAAAAACCACCTTATTTCAATGTATATTTTGTGTTTGTTTCTTCTATGTATGGAATTTAAGGTGAAGCGTATATAGGGGTGTTTTGAAGATATGAGTGTTTTGAAAGTATTATACAGTATTCAGGAGGTTATCCATTGTGGAGTTATTTATCTCAATTACTGATAAAATTGTTTCTGATGATCATTCCTAAATTAATCCAATCATGATGAAGGAAATGAATTATTATCATCCATCTAGGGGGATCAAAGCTGAACTACTACCCTATTTTAATATCTTAACTAGTATCGTTGAATATTTTAAGTTCTAGTAAGGGATTTATTTGAAATTTTAAAATCTTGTAAATTGAAGCTTATCATTAAAAAGTATATTAGTTGAAAATATTTTCAATATATCCTAAAATAATATTTTAGTGTTGGAATCATATTCTAAAAAAAATTTATATCCTTGATGTAAAACTGATCACTCTTGTTTTCTACATCAGATTAGACCATGTAGACTTGGAGTTGATTAATTAATGACTCATTACTTTAAGAAAGGTTATGTTTTTCTTCACTCAAACAGATCTATTCTAATTTCTATTAAGTGGTATATCTTATGAAATGATGATATTGAAAGAGAGAAGAAGAAATTTTCAATTATTACATAATGAGATAAGTTGAATTTTTTCCCATACTTATATCTTTGGTTTTATTTTCAAGTAAGCAAGAGAAGAAAACATTGACTTTGAAATTGAAATGGATATTTAAAACAAACCCAAAGGGGGATATTGAATAACCCAAATTGAATAAAAGTAAAATTTGTGTCATAATATTTTTCAATACACTTGTTTGATAAAAATTAAATGTGATGGTAATTTAAGGTTGGTGTTCTTATTTTCTTCCATTGAATTATCTTTGAGAAATATTCATAAGTTGGCAAGGAAGCTTTGATTTGAATATTTTCTTCTAATGAAGAAACATTAAATATGACTATTGTTTGAAGTTATATTAATGAAATTGAAATGTTCCAAAGGGGTACACATTTTTTACAACATTGTTTGGAAGATTTATGGATTCCATCCAAAATTAATTTCTTAATGCATGAAGAAGTGTGAAAATTGTAGAACTGATTAGTGGTTTAGGAAACAAGTGTCTTTAGTTATTTTAAGTGACATGTTGTTCACAACATTAAAAGAAGTGAAAAGTTTTGGATTTAATGGTTGTATTTAAAAATAAAAGGAGAATTGGGGATATGATATTCTTAATATGGTGGATTTGGTATAATTTAATAATATTTTTGTTGGACTTGAAAATGTGGTATGGATGTTTTTTAATGGAGTGTTTTTTTATCAAAAAATGTGGATCTAACTAACTAGATAAGGGATTTAGGTGGGCCAATACTTAGGTGGGAACTATAATCAACCTCAAGCCAACCATTTAGGCTGATCTGAGGGAGACTTAGCAAGGAAGAGTGCACCATATGTAGGCACATGTATAGGTAGATCCACCACTATGTGTGGAGAAATGGCAGTGGATGGGGGCACGGGCATGGGGTGGTTCCATGACATTATGTGTTCTTTCAGTAACCATTTTTTATGGGGTGTCGATGTGCCTTTTATTTTAAAGGGAGCACTGAACAAAGAGAATTTCTATTTAGGGTTATTTTTATGCATTGTAGCTCTATTTTAGTTATCTGATCTAGTTTTTGATCTTTTCTTATACCTCGATCCATCAAAGAGTTTTGTAAACTGGGATCGTCATGTAGTGATGTCGATAGAAGATTAAACCATAGATTCCAAGCACCATTTGATTCTTTTGAGGATCCAAAGTTGATCGAAATGATATGAAACTTAATTTTCATCATATAATGAAGTTCAAACCAAATAAATTAAGTGAGTTGAAAATGGTTTTTATTGTTCGTGGTGTTCTTCCATTGTCATGAAATCAAGTCAATGTGCTTGAGTTAGTTGGTGTGTATGAGTTCATTTGGTGTTATAGTTTCCTAAAAATACCAAGTCATACATCCATGAGTGTTTATTGATTTTTATATAATTTCATTTCCAAAGAAATAGGAACACTAAAAACCTCTCTGGTTCATGAAATATTGAGGTTTCACACATTTTGTTTGGGTGAAGAAGAAGAAATTTTGTGGGAAAATGACTTGTTCATAACACACTCATTTTTTTCATGAAGAACTTGGTTCTGTGAAACCATTTGGGAAGCGATATACTCTTACAAATGATCACCTAGTTTGCATGAACCTTTTAAGGAACTGCAAATTAGTGAAAACATTCACTGTGTTTCACAAAGTAGAAAGAAGAACCAGCTATGAACCTCATATACATGTGTTTCATGAAGAAGACGTGTGTGAGTTGAAGTGGTCGAGTACTTACATGAAGAAACCAAGATAGCACAATCATATTCATGTTTATATTCTATTTCTTTCATGATATGTTCCCTTGGTTTACTTGGAAGAAGTTCAAGCATGACCAAGTGGATTTATCATATACACTGAACAGACATATTGTATTGTGAAAAGAATCTTGTTGAGCTCCTCGCATTAACAGACAACACCCATTTGGGTTTTTTTTCACAATAAAAAAATAAATAGAATACTCATGCATTACACATGTACATTATTATGAGTGCATGAATGTGAATTAGTACATGCATGAGGTTTTCACATTGGTTGATAAAGTGTTCAATACGATTTTGCATCATATAATAGTGAAGAGGAAGTATTGAGGGCAGTGAGAATCTCTTGTATTAAAGGAAGTAGGATAGTGTACATTCATCTAGTTGAGTGCATACACTATTACAAATTTTAACTAGTGCTAAGATACACAAAGGAATAGTGATGAGACAGTATGTGATATGTGTGCATAAAGATAGTGCAGTGTATATTTTCTTATTTGATATATAAATTATTCAATAATTATTGAAGTATATGAGTTTTTTTTAATTTGCTTTAATTATTTTATGCATATATGCACAAGAAATAATGCATGCATAAAATAAATAATAATATGCATTGATTACTATATTCATGAAGCACATGCAATATAAATTCAATGATAAGTTTGAAATGTGTTTTTGAGATTAAATCTAGAGAATTATATTGGAAGGAAACTTGCAGTGCATTTAAGAATATCCAGTTGTTCATTCTAGTATTGTAGTGAGATGAAGTAGAAGTTATATCTTCCAGAATTCATGAGAGTATACTAAGTCAACTTGCATGTAGTGTTTTTGATTATATTCAGTGGCAGTCGAATACTTTTAGGTAAAGTGAGAAAGTGTAGAATCATTTTATTCTCAGTGGCTCAAATAGGAAGATCAGTTTTGTGCTGCAGAGGCAACTTGAGGTTCTCATGATCTTTATCACTATGTCAAATGTTGTATTTTTGAAACACTGGTGGGATCCCTGTATAAAGAATACTGTTGGGATGCTAGTATAATTTTGTAAAAGGCCCATTCCTACCCACCATGGTTTCAAGTGGATGCCTGACTAACCCACTTGTAATTTCTGGATGGTTTCTTAGTGGAGAATTTGTGTCTAGGATCATCCTGAACAAATCAATGATGTAGTTACCCACATCAGGGGAGAATCTTGTAAAAATACTATGTTTTAAGCTTCATTTACTTTAATTATTTTATATGGTATAATTTTTTTATAAATAGGGAAGATCCATTCACTCTAACAAGTGAAAAGGTTTGAATTAAAAGGGGTAACAGAAAAGAAAAGAAAATTATAAAAACTTTTGTACATTGATTCACCCCCCCAGTATACTTTTATGATCCACTGGGAACTTCAATTAGTGTCAGATCATAGGTTACACCTTTTATTGGATCAATTTTATTATCTCAATTGTTTGTATCAGACATATATAAAGTGAATATTTGAATTTAAATAAGTAATAGAGTTTTATCAGATGAAAAAATCATTTCATATATCTATTAGTGACAATAAGGAGGTTTTGGTAAAAACCATGAATAACAGACAGAAGAAAGAGGAAATAAAGATGAGAAAGAATTTGAAGAAGAAAGATGATTCATCAAAAACTTTATATAGTTAGAATGGTAGTCTATCATAAGTATCTATTAAATCAATTGATAAATATCATTTTGATGAGTCTCGTTCAAGGGGTGATGAAGAATATTTATTGAATCACTCAGTTATTTTTATTTAGAAATAAAAAAATCTGAATAATGTTTCTACCAAGGTTATTACTTACATATTTTCCTTTATCAAGGGACTATATGATAAAAATTCTTAGCTTAAAAATTAAGATGAGGATATATATCTATCCTTGGAAAATAAGTTTCAAGGATGTAAACTTCTTGAAGAAATTATTGATGCCAAAGAAGAAACTGTAACACCTCAAGAATTTATGAAAAATATTCTTTTTAATTTCATTAATGTCTTGTGTTGTACGCTACACCAAAATGAGCTTGCACAACACGCATCCTTGACTTTCCTTGCATTACATGCAATCGCGACCTTCCTCGATAGCATGTGTAGTACGCAATACTGAGATTCACTAAACGAGATATTATTATAATATTATTATGAACTAGCTGTTATGAATAGTAATACCCACTTTTTGAAATTTTATAAATTTTATCTTTTAAAATGGACTTCATTTTTGGATTTGAAATATCGAAATTAGCTTAGGGTGAAATTTTGGTACTTTTTGGATAACTTTCATTTTCTGATGAATAGTAAAAATTACTAAATTTTAATTAAAAACAACCTTTTTAATCGAAATAATTAATAGTGATAAATTATTAATTTGAGTGGTTTAAAGTATATTTAGAATATATTTTTACAATTTAATACAATATTGGTCATTGGATGTAATTTCACATTTAAACCAAACATAAACAAGTGTCAATCTTTAGATAGTTATTATCTCTTAAGAACACGCTATTTGTTTTGACAACGGGAATTAATTTTTAAATTAATTAATGCAACTGATATGTTTTGAATTTGGTAAAATAGACATAATTTTTTATTTCATAATATCAAATATATCTTAGGCCTAATTTTTGGTATTTTTCTGAAAACTTTCATTCTTTTTTTGATGAATAGTGAAACCACTAAGTGGTAGTTAAAAAAAATGAATTTTTCATAAAACTTAATTTTACCGCTTATGTGAGTAGAATTTTAAAAATCCAAGAGACATGATTGATGTCAGTAAGTAAAATTTGGTTCAATGAGATGAAAATAATTTTTGGTGAATAGTAACTTTTTACTTTTTTTTACCACGGTTAAAAGTAAATAGGGTAAGTAAGGGTAAAAATGATATTATTATTACCCTAACACATGTCCTAATTCTATTAGATAAGTGTAATTCGACCAAAAACAACCTTAGGAATAAAATATGACCATTTAGGCCCACTTGGATTAGATTAGGACATTTATTATTAATTTATTTAAAGAAATGTTAAAATAGTTAAAATCAAATTTTAATAACTAAATCATTTTTAATATAGGTTTATACATAATATAAATTCGACTATAAATATTCATTAGAAATATAAAAATATTTCCTATATAATGGTATTTTATTTTTAATTTTTAGACAATAAATAATTTAATTTATTTATGACACAAAGATGATGCAGTAATTATCTTATTAATGAAATATTGACATAATTGATGTTATAAATACCCAAATAAATGTAATTTGAGACTTTTTATGAATTATGCTAATTTTATAGGTTAATATGACATGTTATTATTGATTTAATTAACATTTTTCTAACTAATAATTCTGTTATGATTTTCACAAAAATCAATTACTAAATAGTTTCAAAATTGACATAAAATAGTTTTTAAAACAAATATTATATTATTAATTGTTATTTTATTCCCAAAAATATAAGGTTTTTCCAAATGACTTAGATAAGGTTATATATAATAATAATAAACAACTTGGGGTTCGTTTGGCTTGTTATAGTAACTTTATTAACCTTATAGTGTAAGAACACAAAAAGACACTGTAAAAGTAAAATTATCTAACTTAAAGTTAAATATAAATGATAAGGTTAAAATAAGAACCTAAACTTGTCTAAATTCTATTTAATGAGAGGATTTCGACCCATCCCTACCTTATCTTCTAAATAAATCAATTTTGAGCTATTTCAAACCGAATTTGACTTTATAAAAAAATAATATTTTTAGTTTTTTCAAAGGTGCTCCTCTCCTCCCTTATAAAAGGGCACCTCCTCCCTCTCTTCCTCACACCACTTTGAGCCTTCAAGCTCGGCCAAAACCTACCAAATTCTCTTCTCCACTTCCATAGAAACATCCTAGGGGTTCTGGTCTTCTTCAAAGACCAATTTTAGTGCCCTAAGTGGAGGTCTCAAAGAGGCGCTTCAAAGAAGAGGTAATGTCTGTTACCGATTTTTTCAACTTTATTTCTTCTTCTACTTCTTATTCTTTAGTTGTTTCATTATGAAGTAATAACATAAGTATCACTCATATACTGATATGTTATTATAAGTATGAAACAACCCTATTTCACCATCTATCCATCCTGCGGAAAATGAAATCACCGCGCGTGCGTACGTACGGAATACCGTCTCCACGCCGTGATGTAATCTGTTTTTCCAACACCACCTTACTTGGATGGGTATAATGATGTAAAGAATAAATATACATAGTTATTATAACATCATACAGATTATGATATATTGTATCATCCTATCCAATTCAGTTCAATAATTATGGGAACGATATCATCGCTCGTGCGTACGTACGGACTACCGTCTCCACGACGCGATGAGATTCATTCTCCACGTTAACCATTTAAGAATGATTATAAAGTATATATAAGAAATAATAATTCAATATATGAAATTATAAATCTATTGGAATTATTCATATATATATATATATCTGTGTGTGTATGTATATATGTCATCTAATTAATTCCAATCAACTCAATAAGGAAACGAAAACAATGTTCATGCATACGTACGGCCTACCGTCTCCATGAACGGTGTATTTATTTCCATTTATAGATCTATTATATATATGTATATTCTGAATATATATTATATATAAATCATGTTTTATATTCTATAATTAAGTAATCAGGATCTAAGTAATCATATGAATAATTACAAGTCAAAACACAGACGACAAATGAAACGATTTTACCCAAAACACTCTTTAACATGGAATTTTACAAAAGAACAGGTAATATAAAGTCATAAGTAAACCATATATGATATCATAACAATGAATATGATTCTGTAATAAGTCAATGACATTATTTAAATCATTATACAGGAGGTTCGGATACATATGAAGCATATCGGACATAAGGTAAGGGATAATTATTCCAATCTCATTCTTATCCGAGATTGTTTACTCGTAAGTATTTATTGGGGGTTATGATTGTAATCCATGTCCATTTGCTCTCAAAATGTTTTCATAAAATGTTTACTTTCCTTCCATGTATGTTTAAGACATTTTTACCCTTTTCTTACTTTTACCACATCATATGGAAGGAATCTTTCTTTTGTTTAACATACGAGGTACTTTTTGACTTTTCTAGCAAAAGTACGAGAAGAATGTTTTTTTTAACTTTTACGGCACAAAAATATTTTTACGGTTTTATAAAGCCTTATTTTTATGAAGCCTCCTCCAAAATATTTCATGACTATTTTCAACAAAATCCTTTTCTTTTAAAATTACATGACATTTTGTGAAAATAAAATGATTTTGAAGAAGAAAGGATATTTTCCTCAAGAATTCATTTCAAATGTTTTATCAAAACCATTTTTTCATCTAAGATGAAATTATTTCATATGTGTATGTTTCAAGTATAATGTCTCTATGATTTACATGGTTTCACTTTTCTAATTATGAAATGATATCCATTTCTTTTATATAGATTATGTGATGATGGTATGATGTTTATGAAACCCATTTTATTCGTTGGGTTATTATGAATGATGTATGTTTATTTTGTGGCACAAGTAAGAATGATTTCATTATGAGATGGGTGGGACCTATATCTCCCTCCAATGAATTGGGTAAAGATTTATATCTCATGAGATAGACATGGCTGGGATGGCAAGTTAAACCGGTTCAGTAATACATGATTGGAACGAGGAGTGAACTCGATTCAAAAATGGACTTTGTCCACTAAGATGGTCTTGGAAGCAATGCCTTGGCTAATATGGAAATCATATCATGTGCTTAATGGTTTCCAAAATTACATGTTTTATTCCCATGATATTTTATCATTCTTAATGTTTCTTTATGATCTATGCCTTACGTACTTCCATGTTTTATGTCATTGCCCAAGCTTTTGATGTTTAAACATTATGTTCATATTTTTAAGTTCAAATGTATATAGTATGTTTTATTTTATCCATGCTTACCCTTACTGAGCATTTGAGCTCACCCTTTTTATGTTTTCTTTTCCCCAGGATATAAAGAAAGGTTTTAGGAAAGAAAAAAAAGGGAAGATCTTTATGGGAGATGTTGAAGATCTTTCACCACGATTAGAAGATTTTATTCCGAGTTTCCAAAGACACTAAACTATTACGGTCCTTGTGTGTCTATTTTTGTTATGTATTAAGTATTCCGCAAAAGTAATGTAATGTTCATGTACATCATGCTTCGGGTCTCTACTGTTGGTGTCAGAGGAAAGGTTTAGTCAACCTTTGGAAACTAGGATGCGAAAATGTTAGTGAGATCCCTAGAGATATTTCTAAGGTATTTCTAGGGATGTCCCTAAGGATAAGTATACGTATAGGATATAGTCCTAGAACTATGGTAATGATCTTAGAATTAAACCTAAGATGTTAGATATTGAAGGTACTCCCCCTTTACTATGTTGTTTTCCCTAGCATGATTTTTTCCTCTCACACTATTCTTTTTGGGTTTTAGAAAATGGATGGAAACAGGAAGATTCATGATAATGGAGAATATGACGGACAATGGAATGATATTCTTCATGATAAACCAAATGAAACGGGATTTGGAAGTCCAAACATCGTTATTATGCCTAATTAGCAATCTCATAATATGATCAATAATCTCAACTTTGGTAAGTATCCCGACTCAGATAATAAGAGAAAGATGGAGTTTCATGATGATCATAGAGGAAAGAAAGTTCAATTTCCCTCATGTAAATCATGTGGGAAGAGGCATCAGGGATATTGTTTCAAGGGAACTAGAAGATGCTTTGGGTGTGGAAATGAAGGACACAAAGCCAGTAAGTGTAAAGTAAAAGGTTCAGTTAACACCATGGATGAGGATAATGGTATTGCTACGACATCAACAATGGTTAAATGTTTTAAATGTGGAATGTACGGGCATTATGCAAACCAATTCCCTAAGGGAAAGTCTCATGAAGAGAATCAGTACGGCCGTATGGGTAGTATTTATGTTGATGATGATGAAGAGACTACAAATGATATGTGAGATGAAATAATTGTTGAAGCTCGGTCAATGGTTTAAGAAGGTAGTGGAATGATTACATGTTTATCAAGTGTAATGTTGTATAAGTAATCTCATGGTACTATGGAATAAAGAGACATCTAAGGATTGTTATATTGTTGTCTTTCCTTGAGTTTTGAAAGTGTATGATTAATGGTACCAGTATCCATGAAAGGTTATTCAGATATTTTTGGAATGTAGATGATATGCACATAATGAAGGGATAAGGAGAAAATTAAATGTTTGATAGTATTCATGAGCTCATGACTGATATAAGGACAAAGTGATATCATGGTTTGAGTATATAGAGTTTTGAGGATTTTGGCATGTGGAAAGTGTTAACTTTTAACTGCATTCATGTTTTCACTAAGGTTCAATGGGCATTCATTCTTCAAGATAATACATGATTAAGGTATTCACATGTTTTTAATTTGACCAACAAGATATATCTTACGATATATTGGGGATAAATGATGGCATTCACGTGATTGTTATGTGATATTTCAAGTAATCATTTTCTTTATACTATGAGCTTGGACCGAAGTATTTTAGATAAGCCTAAAGATTGGAATGGATTATGTTGTACATAAGTTAGTATTTTTTGTTTTTTTATATTATTGAGGGGATGTTATAGTAATGTAGTTTTAGAAAAAGGACAACCTGCAGGACGGGCGATAGCCCATCGCATCGGAAAAGGCTGTGGGAATCGAACCCACAACCGAAGTGCGACTGGCCTTTATCGCCTACCACTAGCCTACAGGAAGTCTCTGGTTAGTAGAAACTAGTTTTATTTTATTAAGCGATATGATATATGAAGTATAAGTTCATTTTTAGAATCGTATACGATTAACCACACCATAGATGGACTTATGTATATTTGATAACTTTTTCTAACCTTTTGTTTGAAGTAGATGGAATGACTCATCATTCTATCACATGAGCTACAAACACTTCACGAATGACAATTTCAACTTCATTTTTTTAAGAGATGAAGTGGAAATTATCCAAAGAACGAACAATGGTGAGACTATACCAAAATCACGAAAGTATTTATTCTATTTCCAATTTCATCAACTTTAGGGAAATGATCTTGAAAACCAAAAATGTTGTCCTAGTGCCCTTATATCCGATGAATCAGATGGTACCTTAGATCATCACAAATCTATGGCTTTGTGATTGTTGGCTTTATTATAGCCATGTTCTCTACCACTCTCCATCAGAACTTGATGGTTAGATTTTTCCTCCATATCCATATTTTCACCTATACTCTCCTATGTGGAAACCCAATGCTGAGTTACCTTGGGTGACAGTTACATTTCTAACTTTCTTTTTTAAAATTAAGTTTTAGTATTCCTTTTTACGATGTGGGTTTCTATGAATAGTAAACGATTTATAACCTCGATGAATTTCGAGGGCGAAATTCATTTTAAGGGGGGTAGAATATAATACCCCGAGAATTTATGAAAAATATTCTTTTTAATTTCATCAATGTCTTGTTTTGTATGCTACACCAAAAGGATCTTGCACAACACGCATCCTTGACTTGCCTTGCATTACACCCAATCGCGACCTTCCTCGATAGCGTGTGTAGTACGCAATACTGAGTTTCACTAAATGAGATATTATTATAATATTATTATGAACTAGCCGTTATGAATAGTAATACCCACTTTTTGAAATTTTATAAATTTTATCTTTTAAAATGGACTTCATTTTTGGATTCGGAATATCGAAATTAGCTTAGGGTGAAATTTTGGTACTTTTCGGATAACTTTCATTTTCTGATGAATAGTGAAAATTACTAAATTTTAATTAAAAACAACCTTTTTAATCGAAATAATTAATAGTGATAAATTATTAATTTGAGTGGTTTAAAGTATATTTAGAATATATTTTTACAATTTAATACAATTTTGGTCATTGGATGTAATTTCACATTTAAACCAGACATAAACAAGTGTCAATCTTTTGATAGTTATTATCTCTTAAGAACACGCTATTTGTTTTGACGATGGGAATTAATTTTTAAATTAATTAATGCAATTGATATGTTTTAAATTTGGTAAAATAGACATCATTTTTTATTTCATAATATCAAATATATCTTAGGCCTAATTTTTGGTATTTTTCTAGAAACTTTCATTTTTTTATGAATAGTGAAACCACTAAGTGGTAGTTAAAAAAATGAATTTTTCATAAAACTTAATTTTACTGCTTATGTGAGTGGAATTTCAAAAATCCAAGAGACACAGTTGATGTTAGTAAGTAAAATGTGGTTCAATGAGATTAAATAATTTTTGGTGAATAGTAACTTTTTACCTTTTTTACCACGGTTAAAAGTAAATAGGGTAATTAAGGGTAAAAATGATATTATTATTACCCTAACACATCCTAATTATATTGGATAAGTGTAATTCGACCAAAAACAACCTTAGGAATAAAATATGACCATTTATGCCCACTTGGATTAGATTAGGACATTTATTATTAATTTATTTAAAGAAGGGTTAAAATAGTTAAAATCAAAGTTTAATAACTAAATCATTTTTAATATAGGTTTATAAATAAGATAAATTCGACTATAAATATTCATTAAAAGGATAAAAAAATTTCCTACATAATTATATTTTATTTGTAATTTTTAGGCATTAAATAATTTAATTTATTTATGACACAATGATGATGCAGTAATTATCTTATTAATGAAATATTGACATAATTGACGTTATAAATACCCAAATAAATGTAATTTGAGACTTTTTATGAATTAAACTAATTTTATAGGTTAATATGACATGTTAGTATTGATTTAATTAACTTTTTTTGAACTAATCATTCTGTTATGATTTTCACAAAAATCAATTACTAAATAGTTTCAAAATTGACATAAAATAGTTTTTAAAACAAATATTATATTATTAATTGTTATTTTATTCCCAAAAATCTAAGGTTCGGAAAAATGACTTAGATAAGGTTATATATATTAATAATAAACAACTTGGGGTTCGTTTGTCTTGTTATAGTAAGTTTATTAACCTTATAGTGTAAGAACACAAAAAGACAGGGTAAAAGTAAAATTATCTAACTTAAAGTTAAATATAAATGATAAGGTTAAAATAGGAACCTAAACTTGTATAAATTCTATTTAATGAGAGAATTTAGACCCACCCCCACCTTAGCTTCTAAATAAATCAATTTGGAGCTATTTAAAACCGAATATGACTTTATAATAAAATAATATTTTTAGTTTTTTCAAAGGTGCCCCTCTCCTCCCTTATAAAAGGGCACCTCCTCCCTCTCTTCCTCACACCACTTTGAGCCTTCAAGATCGGACAACCCCTGCCAAATTCTCTTCTCCACTTCCATAGAAACATCCTAGGGGTTATGTTCTTCTTCAAAGACCAATTTTAGTGCCCTAAGTGGAGGTCACAAAGAGGCGCTTCAAAGAAGAGGTAATGTCCATTATCGATTCTTTCAACTTTATTTCTTCTTCTACTTCTTCTTCTTTAGTTGTTTCATTATGAATTAATAACATCAGTATCACTCATATACTGATATGTTATTATAAGTATGAAACAACCCTATTTCACCATCTATCCATCCTACAGAAAATGAAATCACCACGCGTGCGTACGTACGGAATACCGTCTCCACGCCGTGGTGTAATCTATTTTTCCAACACCACCTTACTTGGATGGGTATAATGGTGTAAATAATAACTATACATAGTTATTATAACATAATACATATTATTAGATATTGTATCATCCTATCCAATTCAATTTAATAATTATGGGAACGATATCATCGCTCGTGCGTACGTACGGACTACCGTCTCCACAACGCGATGAGATTCATTCTCCATGTTAACCATTTAAGAATGATTATAAAGTATATATAAGAAATAATAATGAAATATATGACATTATAAAGCTGCTGGAATTATGCATATATATATATATTTATTTCATCTACTTAATTCCATTCAACTCAATAAGGAAACGAAAACAACGTTCACGCGTACGTACGGCCTACCGTCTCTATGAACGGTATATTTCTTTCCATTTATCGATCTATTATATATATGTATATTCTGAATATATATTATATATAAATCATGTATTATATTCTGTAATTAATTAATCATGATCTAAGTAATCATATGAATAATTACAAGTCAAAACATGGACGACAAATGAAACGATTTTTCCCAAAACACTCATTAACATGGAATTTTACAAAAGAACGGGTAATATAAAGACATAAGTAAACCATATATGATATCATAACAATGAATATGATTCTGTAATAAGTCAATGACATTATTTAAATCATTATACAGGAGGTTCGGATACATACGAAGCATATCGGACATAAGGTAAGGGATAATTATTCCAATCTCATTCTTATTCGAGATTGTTTACTCGTAAGTATTTACTGGGGGTTATGATTATTATCCATGTCCATATGCTCTCAAAATGTTTTCATAAAATTTTTACTTTCCTTCCATGTATGTTTAAGATATTTTTACCCTTTTCTTACTTTTACCACATCTTATGGAGGGAATCTTTCTTTTGTTTACCATACGAGGTACTTTTTGACTTTTCCGGAAAAAGTATGAGAAGAATGTTTTTTTAACTTATACAGCACGAATAGATTTTTACGGTTTTATAAAGCCTTATTTTTATGAATCCTCCTACAAAATATTTCATGACTATTTTCAACAAAATCCTTTTCTTTTAAAATTACATGACATTTTGTGAAAAGAAAATGATTTTGAAGAAGAAAGGATATTTTCCTCAAGAATTCATTTCAAATGTTTTATCAAAACCATTTTTCCATCTAAGATGACATTATTTAATATGTGTATGTTTCAAGTATAATGTCTCTATGATTTACATGGTTTCACTTTTTTTATATGAAATGATATCCATTTCTTTTATATGGATTATGTGATGATGGGATGATGTTTATAAAACCCATTTTATTCGTTGGGTTATTATGAATGATGTATATTTATTTTGTGGCACAAGTAAGAATGATTTCATTATGAGATGGGTGGGACCTATATCTCCCTCTAATTCATTGGGTAAAGATTTATATCTCATGAGATAGACATGGCTGGAACGGCAAGTTAAACCGGTTCAGTAATATAGGACTGGAATGAGGAGTGAACTCGATTTAGAAAGGGACTTTGTCCACTAAGATGGTCTTGGCAGCAATGCCTTGGCTAATATGGAAATAATATCATGTGCTTAATGGTTGCCATAGTTACATGTTTTATTCCCATGCTATTTTATTATTCTTAATGTTTCTTTATGATTTATGCCTTACGTACTTCCATGTTTTATGTCATTGCCCAAGCTTTTGATGTTTAAACATTATGTTCATGTTTTTAAGTTCAAATGTATATAGTATGTTTTATTTTATCCATGATTACCCTTACTGAGCATTTGAGCTCACCCTTTTTATGTTTTATTTTCCCCATGATATAAAGAAATGTTTTAGGTAAGAAAAAAAGGGGAAGATCTTTATGGGAGATGTTGAAGATCTTTCACCACGATTAGAAGATTTTATTCCGAGTTTCCAAATACACTAAACTATTACGGTCCTTGTGTGTCTATTTTTGTTATGTATTAAGTATTCCGCAAAAGTAAGGTAATGTCCATGTACGTCAAGCTTCAGGTCTCTACCGAAACTATGTCACTTTCCAATGAATATTTATGCTATTTTGAAGAAGAATTGAAAATAAATGTGTGTGAGAAAAATTAACTGAGAAGGTTCTTATTGAGATGATTCATACACTTTAAGAATCTCATAAATATACCATGAGTATTAAGGACTCTCAGTTGAAAATCAAAGATAAGGATGAGACATTCACCCTAAATGAAGAATCAAAATAATAGTTTGTATTTAATTACAATGAAAGATTCACTTTGGTTGAAGATGAATTAAAAAGGATTGTTTGTGAGAAGGATTTTATTGATAAGTTTTATACAGAAGTGATATGTGCATTGGATAAACTACACATAACCTATATGAATGTTAAATAATCCCATCTAGAGGTTAATAAAAATAGAATTAAAGAGTTTAATAATTATCTACTAGATTCATATCAAATTCATGATGATCAAGTTCAGATAATGAAGAGTCAATGGGAAGAAAAATTGAAAGTTGTTGAGGATGAGAAAATTTTCTTCAATATGAAGTTTCTTGAAATGGAAGTTAATTTGAAAAATTTTAAGTAAACACAATTAAATAATTCTTAGAAATAATGTGATGATATGGTAAAATCATTTGAAGACCGTAATAACTCTCTAAATATGAAATATCTTGAGTTATAGGTCAAGTTCAAAAATCTTTAGAACATTCAAGTTGAATCTTAAAAAAATGATGAGATCAAAAAATCTTCCAAGAGTAATTATAAAAAGAGTCTTAATTTTGATAAGACTAATTCAAGTGGAAAGAAGAGTTTGAGATTATCTAAATATAAATCTATTTCAAACTAATTAAAATAGGTATCCCCTATTCCAAATTTTTTTGTTTATATTAATATTGTTTCATCTGCAAGTATAGCTTTCAAAAGGAATTCTGGTCAAACATGGAAGAAGAATACTGATGAAAATTTCACTATATCATCAACTATGGATATTGAGAAGAGTGTGAATTCTTGTTCCCTAAAAAGAGATAATATAAATAATCATACTATCCAAAAACAATGAGATGTAAAATCTATCCAAGTGGTAGCATAGAATAAGAAATCGACATTTTTTTATATTGTTGGTGTTGTTGGAAATTTGGGTATCAGTCTATTGATTATTGGCATAAAATTTATATGCATGATAATTATAGATTTCCAACACTAAGGGGGACCAGATCTGATGTGAAGATAAATCTTACAAAATTGAATCATAATTCGTAGATGATAAAGAATTTGTCTATAAAGAATATATTTGAGTGTCTTGAGGACTTTTGTTATTATTGAAACAGAAGTGGTCATAGTTAGGATGAATGTTGGTATGTACCAATTATGCACTATGCACGTGCTGATGTGAAGACACGACCACAAAAATGAGAGGCAAGGAAAAAAGGAAGAAATTTTTTTATTAAGGTATAAATAGGAGAATAAAGTTAATAAATCTATGAATAAATCTACACCAAATAAGAATGCTGATAAGAATTTCACACCAATGAATAAATGCTTATACTGTGGAAGAAAGGTCATATCATGGACCTTTGAAAACATGTCATAAACACTATTGGTCAGAGTAGGACATTCAAGAGGGGGTTAATTGAGTTCCTATAAAAAAATTATGTCTAAAAAATATTATTTAAAAAATCATTTAAAGTTCCCCAATTTAAAACAAATACAGGTCAGTCAACCAAAGTATTAGATTTATAAAATATTTAATTGTTTGAAAGATTTCTTAAATATTGATTAGTTCTCAGTTAAAACATTTTAAGTAATTACTTTAACTTTTGGAAACTTTCTACTAAATCAACTTCTCATATAACCACTATCTAAGATTGAATATCAAAGTTTAGTGAAGTTTTCTAGTTAGAATGAATAAAACAGATAAGAAAACACAAAAAAACTAAACATGAAAGGCATGATGGATGGGGGTGCCTCTGACTGGGAACGCTTCACCCTCCTTGAGGAGCTAGGGTTTTGGACTCCAGTTTTTTCCCCTCCTCTCCTCTGCTCCTCTGGCATCCATGTGGTTCGGTGTCAGCACCCCTCATCTCGGTGTGACGGTGTGTGAGGCTTCCGATGCTCTTAGCTCAGCGTCATCTCCCCTCATCTCAGCGCAAGCGCTTTTCAGTGCTTCCGGCTTCATCTGCCTAGGCGAGGATCCTTGCATGTCTCATAGGCCAACGTCGACATGGCGGGCGATGGCTTCGGATTTGGCAGGTGAAGGTGTCTCGACTGGCATTTTTTCGGCATCAGATCCGGGTTTGATGTCGGTGAGCGAAGTGTTCTGATCCATTTCGGTATGGCTTGGCATCAGTCCCAGAGTGATGCAGAGGAGAGGGGGACATCTTGGTTTTGGATTCCGGCAGTCCTGTACTCTTCTTGAAGGTCTGAATCCGGTGATTTTCCCTCTTGGTTGATTTCTTTGACGTTCTCGTGAGGTACTTTGGATGTTGGTTCTTTCTCTGTGGTTGGTCATCTGGTGGGGAGTATCGAGGATAAGCTATGTCAGCCTCCATCCTGCTCACTTCGCAGCTCTGGTTCCAGGTCTCCACTTCCATTTCTAAGGCGGTTGTGTGAGGTGGTCACCCAGGTGATTTGGGATGTGCGTTTCGGGCGTCCGGTGGATTGTGGTGTCTCATATTCGCCGGCTTTGGGCATTTTCAGTGATGGCTTCGTGGATGCAGTTCCTTGGCTAGCGGCGTTTCTCTGTCGTTCACATCTTCTTTTGTATCGATGGTTTTATTGGTTGATGTGGTGTTGTTTTGTGTTTTTTCATTGTTGAACTCTATGTCGGCATTGATGGCCTCCGGTGGAGGCTTATCGGCGCTCTGATCGGTTGTGTTGTTGGTGCTCCGGTGTGACTGGAGCACGGCTCAAGGTGGGTGTGAATTGATGGTGATGCATGGTGCCACTTCGATCAATACATATGATGGAAGATGGCATGTGGTTTGATTCTTTGTTGGATGTTTTTTGAATTTTGAATTTGAATCTTTGGTTGATGGCGCTCTTTTTTGGATTCTGGATGGACTCTAATGTTTTTTTTATCTGGTTGGTATGTTGTTAAGGTTCACACTTTCCCTTTTAAAAGTGTTATTTGAAAATGGAAAAAAAATATGGATTGGTCAAAGGCATGATGGATTAAAAACGATAGGTTCAGTCTCAAGCCAAGACCTAATCCTCTCCACTTGGTGATCATCGATCAGTAAGCAGTTTATATTAAATAAACTTGATCCACACCCTCGATTAGGGAAACAATAGTATAAAAACTATCCAGGTCACCAGACCTCTTTCATAGTTTTTGTGGGAATATAAAACAAATAGACAGGTCACTCAGGGGCCTCTTCCATTGTTATTTATGGGAGTATAAAGTGTAAAAGGATATATTGGTGAAGATATCTATGTATCTTCTAGTTTAGCACAGGAGTTAGTGTATGTTTATGAAATAGAGACGCACACTGCTCAAAAATTAAATAATGTACACAAATAGAGAAAAATGATAAGAAGAGTTTAGAATGATCTGTGTGATGTTTAATGAAGCTTTTCGACTCGTTTAGGAAGGTAGTAATAAAGTTATAGTCAACTTCTAGAAATATATAGAAAAACAGAGAGTCGTTTTTTCTTCTGTGTTCAGTTCCAATAGGGTAAAATATTCCTCAAAGTGTTCTTGTCTTCCAAGTTATTACTGTAGAGTGTTGTGTTCTTTTTGGTTATCAGAAATTTCTCTTGATATTCATGTCTGATTGATCGATCTTATTTCACAGTCATGTGACTTTTTGTTCAATAACTTCTCTCTATTCTCTATTGCTTTCTTTCACCTAGGTGCTTGCTTTATACATTGCAGGTCGTCAAGGAGCATGTTCTCTATCACGTGCAGGTACCATGTACTGGTCTCTGACATCATTAAATGTTGTCTACAAAAGACATACAAGGTCATTAATATAATAAGTAATACTAGTTTTCATAAATATGACCTTTAGAAGTAATTTTTAATTTAAGAAAGATCATCGGTGACTCAGTCTGTTAGTAGGTCATTCTGTCAGTTGCACATTCCATTAGTAGCTCATTTCTATCAGTAGGTCATACTGTCAACATCTCAGTCTTCCAATAGGTGAGGCGCTGATAGGTCAGGCATCGGTAGGTTAGGCATTGGTAGGTGAGGAGTCGGTAGGTTAGGCGTCGATAGGTTATGCATCGGTAGGTCAGGAATCAGTAGATCATGCATTGGTAGTTCAGGTGTCAGTAGGTCAGACATCAGTAAGTCATGTATCAGTGACTTATCTATCAGTAGTACAAGTATTAGTAGCTCATACTTAACCAAAATCGGTAATGTTGTTTTATGATGTAAACACTGACACCATAGGTTAATATTAGAATTGAACATGATTAAACAAAATGTGTCTTAATAAATCATAATCAGCATAGTTAAGCATGATTTGTGAGCATTAAAACTAGAGGAGGAAAAAAATCTCCCCCTTTTTGATGATCAAAAATCATTGAATTATATACAACAACAATTGAAGTGATGTATGATAATTAGAGAAAAAATATTCTTAACATATTACATAAATTTTTGAGATGAAATATTTAGAAGAAACACAAGTACATATTACTTGTTAAATTTTATTTTTAATTATATGATCCCCTATTAATATCAAGTTTAATCTTAAGCTCCCCATTAGAGATATTCCATATGCATTAGTTTGGTATCATAGGAAACAGTGAATATTCCATACACATTAGTTCTCCCCCTTTTGGGATTATAAAAAAGGAAATAATTGAGGAAAATAAACAATAAAGAATGAAATAATAATGAAGAAGATAAATCAAGCAGAGTGTATTCCATGAGTCAAGTATTACAAGGGACTACAAAATAGTACAAAAAAGTACATTGAATCCCTATCAAAAAAATTATCCAACTAATTCTTCTCAAAATCATCATACATCCCTTTACCCTTATCAGAGTCAGTGACATTAGAGATAGGATCAGTAGGGACAGAAGTAGTAGTGGCGGAAGGGACAGAGCCAATAGTGAGTGAAGTCAGAGGTCTAACACCCCCAAATGATAAAGGGTTAAATGACTAAATGATATGATTCATGTCAACAAGGTGCACCTTCCTTTTCGGGAGCCTACCTAATTAGAACTCCATAGTTAAGCGTGCTTAGACTAGAGTAGTGATCAGGATGGGTGACCTTCTGGGAAGTTTCCCAGGGTGTGTGTGAGTGAGGACAAAGCACACTGGAAAGGACAAGTGTTGGCATGTGGGGACTGTCATTAGTCAGATAACCCGTTCAGGCATGTGGGTGGACCCTGGGGTGGGCCCCACGTGTCTGCGGGGCAACTGGTGGTGCCTGGTAGGCAAGGACCCGACGGCCATGTTAAGGCGGGGTGTCTGTGCTGTCACTGGGACCCGGTTGTCCCAGGGTGTTTCCCAGGGTGTGTGTGAGTGAGGACAAAGCACACTGGAAAGGACAAGTGTTGGCCTGTGGGCACTGTCATTAGTCAGATAACCCGTTCAGGCATGTGGGTGGACCCTGGGGTGGGCCCCATGTGTCTGCGGGGGGCAACTGGTGGTGCCTGGTAGGCAAGGACCCGACGGCCATGTTAAGGCGGGGTGTCTGTGCTGTCACCGGGACCCGGTTGTCCCAGTGTGTTTCCCAGGGTGTGTGTGAGTAAGGACAAAGCACACTAGAAAGGACAAGTGTTGGCCTGTGGGGACTGTCATTAGTCAGATAACCCGTTCAGGCATGTGGGTGGACCCTGGGGTGGGCCCCACGTGTCTGCGGGGCAACTGGTGGTGCCTGTTAGGCAAGGACCCAACGGCCATGTTAAGGCGGGGTGTATGTGCTGTCACCGGGACCCGATTGTCACATTTGGTATCAGAGGTGGTACCCAGCCTTAAGTGTGGTGCAATGCTTGGGTTGAGATGTAGGGCCCACAATGAGGGCGTTGTGCTCTAGTTGTCCCAGGGTGTTTCCCAGGGTGTGTGTGAGTGAGGACAAAGCACACTGGAAAGGACAAGTGTTGGCCTGTGGGAACTGTCATTAGTCAGATAACCCGTTCAGGCATGTGGGTGGACCCTGGGGTGGGCCCCACGTGTCTGCGGGGGGCAACTGGTGGTGCCTGGTAGGCAAGGACCCGACGGCCATGTTAAGGCGGGGTGTCTGTGCTGTCACCGGGACCCGGTTGTCCCAGTGTGTTTCCCAGGGTGTGTGTGAGTAAGGACAAAGCACACTAGAAAGGACAAGTGTTGGCCTGTGGGGACTGTCATTAGTCAGATAACCCGTTCAGGCATGTGGGTGGACCCTGGGGTGGGCCCCACGTGTCTGCGGGGCAACTGGTGGTGCCTGTTAGGCAAGGACCCAACGGCCATGTTAAGGCGGGGTGTATGTGCTGTCACCAGGACCCGATTGTCACATTTGGTATCAGAGGTGGTACCCAGCCTTAAGTGTGGTGCAATGCTTGGGTTGAGATGTAGGGCCCACAATGAGGGCGTTGTGCTCTAGTTGTCCCAGGGTGTTTCCCAGGGTGTGTGTGAGTGAGGACAAAGCACACTGGAAAGGACAAGTGTTGGCCTGTGGGAACTGTCATTAGTCAGATAACCCGTTCAGGCATGTGGGTGGACCCTGGGGTGGGCCCCACGTGTCTGCGGGGGGCAACTGGTGGTGCCTGGTAGGCAAGGACCCGACGGCCATGTTAAGGCGGGGTGTCTGTGCTGTCACCGGGACCCGGTTGTCCCAGTGTGTTTCCCAGGGTGTGTGTGAGTAAGGACAAAGCACACTAGAAAGGACAAGTGTTGGCCTGTGGGGACTGTCATTAGTCAGATAACCCGTTCAGGCATGTGGGTGGACCCTGGGGTGGGCCCCACGTGTCTGCGGGGCAACTGGTGGTGCCTGTTAGGCAAGGACCCAACGGCCATGTTAAGGCGGGGTGTATGTGTTGTCACCGGGACCCGATTGTCACATTTGGTATCAGAGGTGGTACCCAGCCTTAAGTGTGGTGCAATGCTTGGGTTGAGATGTAGGGCCCACAATGAGGGCGTTGTGCTCTAAAGGGGGGGTGATTGTAACACCCCCAAATGATAAAGGGTTAAATGACTAAATGATATGATTCATGTCAACAAGGTCCACCTTCCTTTTCGGGAGCCTACCTAATTAGAACTCCACAGTTAAGCGTGTTTGGCCTAGAGTAGTGATCAGGATGGGTGACCTTCTGGGAAGTTTCTCAGGGTCTGTGTGAGTGAGGACAAAGCACTCTAGAAAGGACATGTGTTGGCCTGTGGGGACTGTCATTAGTCAGATAACCCGTTCAGGTATGTGGGTGGACCTTGGGGTGAGCCCCACGTGTCTGTGGGGCAACTGGTGGTACCTAGTAGGCAAGGACCCGAAGACCATGTTAAGGTGGGGTGTTTGTGCTGTCACCGGGACCCGGTTGTCCCAGGGTGTTTCCCAGGGTGTGTGTGAGTGAGGACAAAGCACACTGGAAAGGACAAGTGTTGGCCTGTGGGGACTGTCATTAGTCAGATAACCCGTTTAGGCATGTGGGTGGACCTTGGGGTGGGCCCCACGTGTCTGTGGGGCAACTGGTGGTGCCTGTTAGGCAAGGACCCAACGTCCATGTTAAGGCGGGGTGTCTATGCTGTCACCAGGACCCGATTGTCACATTTGGTATCAGAGGTGGTACCCATCCTTAAGTGCGGTGCACTGCTTGGGTTGAGATGTAGGGTCCACAATGAGGGCGTTGTGCTCTAAAGGGGGGGTGATTGTAACACCCCCAAATGATAAAGGGTTAAATGACTAAATGATATGATTCATGTCAACAAGGTCCACCTTCCTTTTCGGGAGCCTACCTGGTTAGAACTCCACAGTTAAGCGTGCTTGGCCTGGAGTAGTGATCAGGATGGGTGACCTTCTAGGAAGTTTCCCAGGGTCTGTGTGAGTGAGGACAAAGCACTCTAGAAAGGACATGTGTTGGCCTGTGGGGACTGTCATTAGTCAGATAACCTATTCAGGTATGTGGGTGGACCCTGGGGTGGGCCCCACGTGTCTGTGGGGAAAATGGTGGTACCTGGTAGTCAAGGACCCGACGACCATGTTAAGGCGGGGTGTCTGTGCTGTCACCGGGACCCGGTTGTCACAAGAGGTACTCTTGTAAAAACTAAGGGATCTAAGCTTAGGCTAGAGGAGGAATGAGGTCATGTTTCCTCATGAATTACTAGTATGATCTAACTCAAATCCTAAGCAGGGGTCATGGTTACAGGTGACAAAAGGGTATAAGGAGACACTCCAGGCCAAATGGGAGCAACAACCAGAGTTAAGCGTGCTTGGCCTGGAGTAGTGATCAGGATGGGTGACCTTCTAGGAAGTTTCCCAGGGTCTGTGTGAGTGAGGACAAAGCACTCTAGAAAGGACATGTGTTGGCCTGTGGGGACTGTCATAAGTCAGATAACCCGTTCAGGTATGTGGGTGGACCCTGGGGTGGGCCCCACGTGTCTGTGGGGCAACTGGTGGTGCCTGGTAGGCAAGGACCCGACGACCATGTTAAGGCGGGGTGTCTGTGCTGTCACTGGGACCCGGTTGTCACAAGAGGTACTCTTGTAAAAACTAAAGGATCTAATCTTAGGCTAGAGGAGGAATGAGGTCATGTTTCCTCATGAATTACTAGTATGATCTAACTCAAATACTAAGCAGGGGTCATGGTTACAGGTGACAAAAGGGTATAAGGAGACACTCCAGGACAAATGGGAGCAACAACTAGAGCAAAAATTGTTGTGCTATGATGGTGTAATTATGGATTGAGAATATTAATGAAATCCTTGATGGCCTCACTACCATATTTTATATATTTCTCAAAGTCATCTTTTTTTCCATGAATTTCTCAAGAGTAGTAGTAAACTCTTTTAACTTATGAACTTGGTCTTTGAAAGCCTTGGTTACTGGAGGCAGCCTCAAATTCTCCACTAAATAATTGAAGTGATTGGTCAGCTGATGCTTTGTATAAACCATCTTGAAATAAAAATCTACCTTCTTGGTAATTTTCTCCAAAGAAGTGGTAGCACCTTTAGTGAAAAACCTAACCATGTCATAAATATGATCATAGTTCTTAATTTTGGAAAGACTCTCCTGGTCAGTGCCACCCATCATGGTATGTAGATCTTCTCTAATCATTTTTCTAAACATCTCAACATCAGGAGAGTGAGAAACAAGATTTTCATAGTTATTTTCACCTTGCACTATATCTTTAATGTCTAGCCTTAACTAGTTTACATCAAAAACAGAAGTTTGAACTGGAACAGAGGCAGGAGCACTAGTCACAACATCTTTTAAAACAGATTTCAAAATTTCTAGATCAAGGGTTGGAGGAGGAGTTGAATCATCCTTAGAATATTTAAAAGTGGTGTCTCCAAGAACTTTCAGAACTCTGTCCAAAGACTCCTTATAATTAATTTTCAATTTTTTAATGGTTGAAACCATCTCAGTCAACTCAATTCTCATTTTCTAATTATTTGAAATAACAACTTCAATAAGAACTGTCAATCTTAGCTCAACCTGAGATACAACTTTCTCATTAATTTACTTAGTATCTCTTTCACTAATACTAGTAATAGGAGCAGGTGGTTATGAAGGAGAAGATCTCACTGTAGCTAATATCTCATCTCTAAAAGCATTAAAATTAGCCTTAGTTTCATACTCAACTAACTCAAAAGCAGCCATAGGAATAGGATTAAGAGAATCTCTCCTATCTTCTGGATCAAGATAGTCTAATACAAGGGTTACATACCCTAGATCTCTTCTCCATATAGTTACCACAATATCATCCATGGGATAAAGCACGTAAACCTTTTCTCTTTTAGCTTGTATCTCCCCCTCAGCTGATGTAATTTTTCTTGAATACACCAAATCCCTCACTCGAGTCATAGAAACATATCTTACAACATGAATTTCCTCCTGAGAATGAACATTAGGAGCTCTCTCTTCAACCACAGTTGGCTCATCATGAGCATCAGGAGTACTTTCCTCAATCACAACTTGTTCTAGAATTTTAGTAGGGTTAGGAGTATCAGGTGATCTGTCCTCAATTACAAATTGTTCAGTAGCCTCATGAGATTTCATAATAGGTTCTTGTTCTACTAAATCAGTGTCGAAAGGTTTTTTATCTGCACCTTGATTATCATCTGGATGATCTGACTTACTCTCTAAACCATCAGTCCCTTTATATTCCCTTTAATTTTCATCTTCTATTTCATCCTCTTTTGATTTTACATCATCTCCCTCAACTTCACTTCCATTTTCTTCTCCTCATTCTCCACTTTCATTTCTTTCTTCACCAGATTCTTCCTCATCACTACCAGATTTTCTAACATATTCAGTATCCTCAGACTCTTCAGTCTCTCCGCTATCTTCTTCAGTTAAAATAGGTTATTTTGAAAGTAAAGGTTGAGAAGGAATAGTATGTCCATATGTCATTATCTATGGGATATCAATAATGTCAAGATCACTCTGGTCATTTATTAGAGATTCAACTCTCTAAATTTCCTCAACCACCTCCTCGTCAGAATAGACACCAACCTCATCAGGTCCATAACTAGGTTCTGCCATATTCCTTGGACATATAAGATGATCAATATGATTAAATTATTCATATATCTTATCACTTTCCTCAACCCAAATTTTCTTCCATGGGATCAATATAATCCTTATCCAACTATACATAACTTTATTTAAGCAAAAACTATCACAAACTGAAATAGTTTCTTCACTTTCATTTACAAAGCCTTTGTCCTTCAACATGGTAGAGATAATATTTGGGTAAAAGAAGAAGTTTGTATTATAATAAGGCTTGATCATATCACTAATATGAAACATTAGATATTTTCACAAATTCACCTGGTGACCTTTATTCAACACATACAGTAAATAAGCATCCAAAAACTCAAGAGATGTAAAATCTCCTTTCCTGGGACACAACTAGTATTGTATGAATTTAAACAACAACTTACTCTAACCATCTAGCTCCGTTGCAATTAGTATTTTGTGTTCTCTATTTATTTTTAACTTAGCTATAGCATCCTCATAGCTGAAGAAATCACTAGTGGGAGGTTCACTCCCCTGATGATCATCACATATACCTTCATGAGGTACCTTTAGACAATCTTCCCATTGTTTTGATGAAAATGATACCATTATTCCATCCACTATCGAATTCATCCAGAATACCTCATCTCCTTCAAACAGAAATTTAACATTCAGGTAGAACTCATGTACCAATCTTCAATAATACAGCCTCTCATTTTTGGAGAACCACTCCAATCACCCTTGTTCTTACAACACCTTTAGAAAAAGAGACTTGTTAGACAACAACCATTCAGAATGTACTTCTTTTATTGGGGTTACAATATGATTTGTGAGCTTGGAATGAACTAGCGATAGTTTAAGCTTAGAATTAGACCAACTAGATTCTCTCCATGGCTTATTTGACGGATACGAATCATCCTCATATCTTTCAGAAACGTGCTTGAGACGAGACATTAGAGGTTCAAAGTTTTTGGTTCAAGGGAGAATGGTAGAAACTTGGGAGAGAAAGGTTCGAAGGAAGGAGTATGAGAGTGGGAGTGTGAGAGTGAGTAGAGAAGTTGGATTGACCCTTAATTATATCATTTAGGGATTTGAAATCTTAAAATAAAAAATATGGGTTAAAATAAATTAAAATAATTAAAACAACATCATTTTACAATTTCCAAAAAGAGAAATAAGAATTATTAAATAAATATCAGTTAGTGAGACATATTAGTGAGATCTATTGATAAGTCACCATTGGTGAGTCCTGTCGATGAGATATCATTGGTGAGTCACGTCAGTGAGACATCATCGGTGAGTCACATCAGTGAGGCATCATCGATGAGTCACATCAGTGAGACATCATCGGTGAGTCACATCGGTGAGTCACATCGGTGAGACATCATCGGTGAGTCACATGGGTGAGACATTATTGGTGAGTCCTCAAAAATTTATCATACCTAACTTATGTATGGTGTAACTTGTTCTCTTAGAATTTAATTGAATAGTAAATATATCAGTAAGAAGATGTTATGTACCAATTAATTCAAGAGTTATATCACCTTTTTAATAATGTTCTCTTATGAAGTGATGTCTTACGTCAATATTTTTTTCTCTAGAGTGAGAAAACGGATTCTCATATATGTTAATAGCACTTGTATTTTCACAGTTTATAGGTACATGTCTAAACTAATATCCATAAGCTAGTAATGTGTGTTTCATCCACAAAATGTGAGCATAAAATTTACCAGCAACTATATATTCAAAATCATCAGTAGATAATGTAATAGAATTTTTCTTTTTACTACACCGTGATACTAGAGACTTTCCCAAAAAGTGACATGTTCAATAGGTTCTTTTTCTATATAACTTGAAACCACAAAATTTAGTATCATAATAGCTAACTAAATCAAAAATGTGTCCTCTAGGATAGAACAATATTAAGTTAGTAGTATACTTGAGGTATTTGAAAATTCGTTTAACAATAGTTAAATAAGATTCTTTAGGTTTTTCTTTAAAATGAGCACACATACACACACTAAACATAATATCAGGTCATCTGGCAGTCAAGTAGAGTAGACTTCCAATCTTAGCTCTGTAATTATTTTGATCAATAGATTTTCCATTTTCATCAAGATCTAATTTATAGGTGGTACTCATAGGATTATCACTACTTTTAGTGTTATCCAAGTCAAAATGTTTCAAAAGATATTTAGTATACTTACTTTTATTTAAAATGATACCTTCTTTATTTTGAAAATTTTGAAATCCAAGAAAGAATTTAAGTTCTCCCATTAAACTAATTTCAAATTCATTTTGAATTATTTTTGAAAAATCAACACATAAAGAATGTTTTAAAGATACAAATAGAATATCATCAACATATATTTGAACAAATAAAACATCTTTAGAAATTATTATTATAAAAAGAGTATATTATCAATACTTATTTAAAAACCTTTTGAAATAAGAAAAGTGTTGAGCCTATCATACCAAGCTCTTGGAGACTGTTTTAAGACATACAAAGCTTTAGTTAATTTAAAAACATGATTTGGAAAAGGATAGTTTTTAAAACTAGATGGATTTCAACAAAAACATCATCAACTATATATCCGTTTAATAATGCAGTTTTTACATCCATTTGATTTAGTTTGAAATTGAGATGTGTTACATAAGCTAGCAGAATTCTAATGGATTCAAGTCTAGAAATTAGTGAAAAAATTTATTCATAGTCAATTCCTTCTTCTTGACTATATCCTTGTTCAAAAAGTCTAGATTTATTTCTTAATATGGTTCCAGCTTCATCTACTTTATTTCTAAACACCCACTTAGTGTTTATAGTTATGGTTTCTTTGGGTCTATCAACAAGTTTATAGACTTTGTTTCTTTAAAAATGATTCAACTCTTCTTGCATATCCATCACTAAAATTCATTATTTATTGCATCATTTATGTTATTATGTTCAATTTTTGATAAGAATTATTGATATTAAACCTGGTTTCTTAGTCAAGCTCTAGTCTGTGTCCCTTTATCTAAGTCTCTAACTACAGTATCTAAGGGATGGTTCTTAAGGGTTCTAATAGATCTAGAAAAAGATTGAGTAGTTATTTTAGGTTCCTCTACAGGTTTAGGTTCACTATGATTAGAGTCTAGAGATTTTCTAGAACTATATGATTTTTCTACTTTCTTAACAATTGGGTTGGAAGATTTATCATTTATGTTCATATTGGACAGATTATCCTCAATATTTTCTAGGGAGGTTTTAGGTTCATGTGGGTTTTTTTCATCAAATTTGATATATACATATTCTTTCATACACTTGGTTATTTTATTGAAGACCCCATATTATTTTCTAGAGGTTGAATAACCTAGTAAAATTCCTTCATCACTTTTGGAGGTAAAGTTTTCAAGATTATCTTTTGTATTAATGATAAATACTTTGAACCTAAGAACTTTAAAGTAATTAATCTTATGATTCCTATTGTTCCATAGCTCATAGGTATTTTTCTTAAGAATAGGTAAAATTAAAACTCTATTAATAATATAACAATTTGTATTTATAGGTTTTTTCCAAAAGAAAACAGGTAATTCATACTCATTGAGCATAGTTCGAGAAATTTCTTGTAAGGTTCTATTCCTTCTTTATACAACTCTATTTTGTTGGGGTGTCCAAGGATTATAAGATTTATTACTATAGCCATTTTGTGAGTAAAAACATCCAAAATATTGTTTTTCAAACTCACGTACATGGTCACTTCATAATGATTTAATTCTAAGACCACTTTGGTTCTCTACAGTTCTAGTATACTTGGTGAAGTGGTAACAAGCTTCACTCTTGTGAGCTAAAAATAAAGTCAAAGTATATCTAGAAAAATTCATCTGCTAGAACATAGACATAATGATTCCCATTTAAACTAGAAAATCTCTAAGGTATAAACAAATCCATGTGAACTAACTCAAGTGGTTGATAATTTGAAACTTCTTTCTTTCATTTGAAAAATATTTTATGTTATTTACCTTTTTGACAAGGATTACAGATTTTGTCATTTAGAAACTCATGTTTAGGTAGATCCTTGACAAAAAAAATTCTAGTAATCTTTCTAAGGGAGTGCATATTACAGTGGCATAGTCTCTTATGTTAGATCCAAGACTCTTTATGAAAATCACTCAAGCAAGAAACATTTTTAGAAACTAAAGAATCCAAATTTACAGCATAAACATTCTCATTTCTAAAATCAATAAATACTAAATCATTTTTTGAATTAAAAACATTACAAGTATCATTTTCAAATTTAACATGAAATCCATCATCACATAATTGTGAAATGATAAGTATATTATACTTAATAAGATCAACAAAAATAACTTTATAAATTAAAATTGAGTTAGTGTTACCAATTTGGCCAAGGCCAATTATTTTTCTTTTTTTATGGTCACCCAAGGTGACATTCACACCATGAATATTGATAAGGTTCTTTAAGCTCAAGTAGTTCCCTATCATGTGTTCTGAAAATACACTATCCAAGTACCATATTATTTTATAAGAGCTCATCATATAGGTTTCCTACAAAACAATTTAACCAAGAAAAAAATTTGGTAACCAAACTTGCTTGGGTCTTGTAATATTAGTCATTAAAGCTTTGGGAACCCAAATTTTCTTCAAGGGTTTCCTATTATAAACTTATAGAGAGTTGGAAAAATAAAATCTATTTGGTCCAGAAAAACTAGAAGTAGTAATGGTATTTCCTGTGCTAGAACTTATAGCAGGTTTCTCATATTTAGGTATAAAAATAGATTTTCCAAATTTAGATCCAAACTTGGTTTTAACAAAATTTATTTTTACTAGTTTATAACCAATACCAATATTGTATTTAGGAGAAACCTATTTTCCAAGAATTTTAACCAAGGTATATTTAACATTTGTAAACTTCTATAAATCTTTCTTTAATTTCACATTATACAATTTAAGTTCATTGTTCTCATGAAGTAGTTGAGCATTATTTTCCTTTTCTATAGTAAGTTCATACTCAAAAAAATAGTAAGATCATGTTTTTTCTTGAGAGATTTATACTTATCCTTCAATTCATTGCATGTTTCCTAAAGAATTTTACAATATTCAAATAATCATTTTTTATACTTTTAGAATCAAATTCATCTCTAGAATAATAATAATTCTATGCAGAAAATTATTGGGTTATCTCAAATGTTTTTTTCATGAAACACATATTGTATTTTTCATCCTTCCCATCATGTGAATATTTGGAGTCACTGGAGAAATCCATAGAAGCACTCCAAGTGGACTTCATTTCCTTTTTGTACTTTTTATCCTTGTATTCATATTTCCTTTTGAACTTTAATTTTGGAAAATCATCCTTTACATGTCTTCTTCTCTTAAACTCGTATTAGAATATCTCATTAGCATTTTAAATTTTCTTCCAGTCCCTTTTTCAATTTCCCTTATTGTTATATTTTCCTTTGTAACTGGGCTTCCTAAAGAACCTATTTCTTTTTTATAACTTCCTAAATATCCTAGACAATTGAGCCATATCCTCATCACTATCACATGGTGAGTCTTTATTACTATAACTTTTATTAAAAACTTTTAATTTATCCTGTTTCTTAGATGTAGTGGTTTTGAAATCCACTAACTTTATTTTGGGTTCATCATCCTCCTCTCTGTTAACCATTAGTAATTTTTCATACATCATTGGATTACCTATCAGCACATTGACTGGAAAATTACTAATATCACAAGATTCTCTTATTGACACTGAGGTTCCTCTCCATATTTCTAGTTGATATCTAAGTAGTTGTATGATTTGTTCTTTAGCATCCACTGGATTTCCAAGAGAGATTATTGTATTGACTATCTCACTGAACCTGATATACATATCAAAAATGGGTTCATCATAATTCATTTTGAAATTATCATATTTAATAGTATATGTATTAAGTCTCATTTCCTTAAAATTATTGGTTCCTTCATGTGAAATAGTTAAAGTATCCCAAATTTCAAAAGTAGATTTACAAGTAGATATTCTATTAAATTCTTCATCACCTAAAACACAAAACAGGGAATTCATATCTTTATAATTGTTATTGTAATAATCTTTTGTAGCTTCACTCTAGGTAGTTCTTGGAGTTTCTGGTACTTCATATTCTTCTTCTATTATAATCCAAATATCAAACACCGTACTTTCTAACAGAATTTTCATTTTTATTTTCCATTGGGAATAATGAGTACTATTGAAATAGGGAGGTATATTGGTATTATCACTTTCCTATCTATTTTCCATATTAAATAATAAAATACAATTTTAAGGAACAAAAAATTTTGAAGTGAGAGAAATTTAGAGATCTTTAAAAGCATAACTAAAATCACAGTTAAAAAAGGTTTTTGAAAAAATCTTTTAAACCGCCTTTGAAACCAAATGTTGGTCAGAGTAGGACACTCAAGAGGGGGTGAATTGAGTTCCTACAAAAAAATTCTTTCTAAAAATTCTTATTTAAAAAATCATTTAAATTTCCCCAATTTAAAAAAAATACAGTCCAGTCAACCAAAGTAGTATATTTATAAAATATTTAATTCTTTGAAAGATTTATTAAAGATTTATTAATTCTTAGTTAAAATAATTTAAGTAATTTCTTTAAATTTTAAAATCGATCTACTAAATAAAATTATCATATAAACACTATATAATATTGAATATCAAATTGTAGTAAAGTTTTTTTGTTAGAATAAATAAAGCAGATAAGAAAACATAATAAAACTAAACTTTAAAGGCACGGTGGATTAAAAACAAAAGTTTTGGTATCAATTCGAGACCTAATCCTCTTCACTCAGTGATCACCTATCACCAAGTATATTATATTAAATAAACTTGATCCATGCCCTCGATTGAGGTAACAACAATATACAAACTATCCAGGTCACCATACCTCTTCCAAAGTTTTCATGGGAATATAAAATAAATAAACAGGCCAGATAGGGACCTCTTCCATTGTTATTTGTGAGAGTGTAAAGTGTAAAAGGATAGATTGGTGAAGATATCTATGCATCATCTAGTTTAGCATAGGATTCGGTGTATGTTTATGAAATAGAGACACACACTACTCAAAATGTAAATAATGTACACAAATAGAGAAAAATGATAAGAAGAGTTTATAATGTTCTGTGTGATATTCAATGAAGCTTATGGACTCCTTCAGGAAGGTAGGAATGAAGATGAAATTAATTTCTAGAAATAGACAGAAAAACAGAGAGTCATTTTTTATTTTGTGTTCAGTTCCAGAAGGGTAAAAGATTCCTCAAAGTGTTCTTGTCTTCCAATTTGTTTCTACAGAGTGTTGTGTTCTTTTTTGTTCTCAAAATTTTATCTTTATATACACAGCTGGTTGATCGAGCTTGTTTCACTGTCGTGCGGTTTTTTTCAAAAACTTTTCTCTGTTCTCTATTATTTTCTTTCACCCATGTTCTTGCTTTATACATTGCAGGTCAACAAGGAGCATGTTATCTATCACATACAGGTGCCTCATACTAGTCTCGGACAACATTAAATGTTGCATATAAAAGATAGACAAGGTCATTAATATAATAATTAGTACTAAGTTTCATAATTATGATTGTTAGAATTAATTTTGAATTTAAGACAGATTGTTGGTGACTCAGTCTATCGGTAAGTCATTCTACCAGTAGAACATTCCATCAGTAGCTCATTTCTATCGGTAGGTCAGACTATCATCATCTCAATCTGTCGGTAGTTGATGTGTCTATAGGTTAGGCATTGGTAGGTTAGGATTCAGTGTGTTAGGCATCGATAGGTTAGGTGTCAGTAGGTTGGTCATCGGTAGGTGAGGTTTCGGTAGGTCATGCGTCAGTAGGTTAGGCATTAGTAGGTCGAACGTTGGTAGGTCATGTATCAGTGACTTGTCTATCGGAAGTACAAGTATCAATAGCTCATACTTAACCAAAATTTGAAATGTTGTTTTATAATTTAAACACTAACACCAAAGTTTAAGATTATAATTGAACATGATTAAACACAATGTGTATTAATAAATCATAATCAGCATAGTTAAGAATGATTTGTGAGCATTAAAACTAGAGGGGGTTAACAAACACCAATGCTAGTGGAAGAAAACTGAAGGATGGAAAGAAATTAATCTTATAAACAAATAACATGATTGATTTGGTGCATGAAAATCAAGATGAAAAATTCAAATTTCATGAGAGGTTGTCTAAAAATAATAGCCCCATGATTTCTGGAGATTTGTGTGGAAAGTGAAAAATGTATGGTCATATTTTTGATAAATGCATGACATAGTTTCTTGAACAAATAGAACTAGTGAAAAAAAAAGGAGAAGCACCAATGTATTCTTATGTTAAAAATTCTAATGTGAATAATGAGTCTACAGATAATAAGAATTCTAGGCATATACCAAAATAATTCTTAGTCATTTGGCTAGAGTAGTTGGAATTGGCTAAAAAATTAGAGCAGGAACAGAAGTATGAAAGTGAACGACTTGTTAATGTGAACAATACTATTCCATTTAAGATTAAAATTGAATAAATCATGAATTCCATGTATCTATTAAATTATAAAATCTTTAAATTTAATGAAAGATAAATCATGATGACTTTTTATTAATCTCGAGTAGAATTGAAAGGAGTTTTTAGGTTGAGAGATAAATCTCATCCTTACTACACCAACTGAAAATCATTGAAGAACCACCTTATTCTCATATATACTTCGTGTTTTTTTCTTCTATGTGTGTAATTTAAGGTGAATCATATATTCAGGGGGAATCTTAAAGATATTAGTGCTATGAAAATATTATATAGTATTTAGAAAGTTATCTATCATGGACTTATTTATCTCAATTGCTGATAAAATTGTTTTTTAAGATCATTATTGAATAAATCAAATCATGATGAAGGATATGGATGATGTTCATCCATTTAGGTTGATGAAAGTTGAACTACTACTAGAGTTGAATATCTCAACTAGTATAATTGAATATTTGAAGTTCTGGTAAGGTATTTATCTAAAATTTTCAAATCATGGAAATAAAAGCTTCCCATTAAATAGGATATTAGTTGAAAATATTTTGAACATCTCCTAAAATAAGATTTCAGTGTAGGAATCATATTCTGAAAACTTTATTGACATCCTTGATGTCAAAGTTGATCACTCTTTTTTTCTACATCGAGTTAGCCCATGTAGACTTGGAGTTTATTAATTAATGACTCATTACATTAAGAAATGTGATGTTTTTATTTAACTCAAGAAGGTCTATTTGAATTTCTCTTAAGTTTTATCTCTTATTAAATGAGGAGATTAAAGGATAGAAGAAGAAATTTCAATTAGTATAGAATGAGATAAGTTGATTTTTTTTCCATAATTATATCTTTGGTTTTATTATCAAGTAAGTGGGAGAAGAAAACTTTGACTTTGAAAGTGAAATAGATATTGAAAACAAATCCAAAGGGGGAGATTGAAGAACATGAATTTAATAAAAGTGAAATTTGTGTTGTAATTTTTATCAATACACTTGTTTGATAAAAAGTTAATGTGACAATAATTTAAGGTTTGTGTTCTGGTTTTCTTCTACTGAATTGTATTTAATAAATATTCATAAGTTGGAAAGGATGATTTGATTTAAAGATTTTATTCTAATGAAGAAACATTAAATATGACTATTGTTTGAATTGATATTAATGATAATGATATGTGTCAAAGTAGGACACATTGTTTACAACATTTCTTGGAAGTTTTATGGATTCTAACCAAAATGAATTTCTTATTGCATGAAGAAGTGTGATTATTGTAGAACTGATTAGTGGTTTAGAAAACATGTGTCTTTAATTATTTGAAGTGACATGTTTTTACCCCGAATGGACCAAAGGCCATGATGTTTTATTTATTTTGGATAATTCTCTTTTTAACAGGGTTGAGATGGAACCCTTACATGACTCATAGGCCCAGTGGTAGAAGGCCCATTATATGACTCAAATGCCCAAAGGCATAATTTCCCATACATGATCTGAAGGCCCAACCAAACTGCACTAGAACTGACCCTCCCCATCATCTATATCATTGAAGTAATCTAGATCTCCACCTTACATTGCTAATTAGCTATCATTGATCTATGCAAGGCTACATGGTGCCTGGTATCAATGGCAGTTTCCATACCCTCTCATTCTTCCAATATAATTAGTTTTACTCTGGTGGTTTCTACTTGCTCTAAATCCTCTTTTGGGGCCTACTTTGTGTGGTACTCCTGGGTTTCTCCATGGTCTTTGTGGCCTGAAGGCCTTGGGTGGCCTGAAGGCCATGTGGCCCATAGGTCCAAACCGGTGGCCCGAAGGCCCAAATGGATGAACAGTTATGGAAGCTACAGTACCACTATAGTGATTTCTATAGTACTGCTATAGTAACCCTAAAATATTCCTCCACCAAGATTTGATCATGGGTTTCATGCAGGCTTATGGGGTGTTTTAACCACTCAGCTACCACCCCAACTATAAGTGACAAGTTATTTAAAACATTAAAAAATGCATATTTTTGGATTTAATGGTTGGATTTCAAAAGAAAAGGACAATTTTGGATATGATATTATTAATATGGTGGCTTTTGTATACTTGAATAATATTTTTATTGGACTTGAAAATGTGGTATGGAAGTTTTTTAATGGAGTGTTTGTTTATCAAAATATATGGAGTTAACTGACCAGTTAAGGGATTCAGGTGGGCCACTTCTTAGGTGGTCACTAGAATCAACCTCAAGCTGGCTAGTTGGGCTGAGATGAGGAGAGCTAGTAAGGAAGGGTGTGCCATATGTAGGCACATGTATAGGCAGAGCCACCACTATGTGTGGCGGCACATCAGTGGACAGGGGCGTGGTCATAGGTCAATGTCAATGCATTATGTGTGCTTTCGGTAACCATTTTTGGTGGGGTATCGATGTTCCTTTTATTTTAAAGGGAGCACTGAATGAAGATAATTTCAATGTGGGATGCTTTATATGCACTGTAACTCTGTTTTAGCTATCTGGTTTGTTTGTTGAGATTTTCTTTTACCTCGAGCCATCAAAGATTTCTTTACACTGGGATCTTCATGCAGTGATGTCGATATAAGATCGAACCATAGATTTCAAGCACCATTTGATTCTTATGATGATCCAAAATTGATCGAAATGATATACTACTTTGTTTGCATCATTTAACAAAGTTTAAACCGAATAAATGTAGTGAGTTGAAATATGGTTTTTATTATTGATGGTGTTCTTTCGTTGTTATAAAATTGAGGTGATATGCTTGAGGTGGTTGGTGCACATGAGTTGAGTCAATGTTATAGTTTCCTATAAATACCAAGTCATGCATCCATGAGTGTTTGTAGAGTTTTATAGAATCTCATTTCCAGAAAAATATAAACACCAAAAATCTCTATGGTTCACAAAAGATAGAGTTTCCACATATTTTTTTTGTGCGAATAAGAATAGATTATGTGGGAAGATGAATTTTACATAACACACTCATTTATTTCATGAAGAACTTGATTCTATGAAACCATTTGGGAAGCATGATACTCTTACACGTGATCACTTGGTTTGTGTGAACCTTTTTAGGAACCGCGAATCAGTGAAAACATTCGATGCATTTCACAAAGTAGAAAGAAGAACCAGCTATGAACCTCGTATACATGTGTTTCATGAAGAAGACATGTGTGAGTTGAAATGTCTGAGTACTTACATGAATAAACCAAGATAGCACAATCCTATTCATGTTTATATACTAGTTCTTGCATGATTTTTGAACTTGGTTTACTTGGAAGAAGTTCTAGCATGATCAAAGTGGGGTTATCATATACATTGAACAAACATATTTTAGTGTGAAAGTAATTATATTGAGTTTCACGCATCAATAGGCAACACCCATTCAGGTTTTTTTGAAAAATAAGAAAATAAACAACAGATTACTCATGCATTGAACACGTACATTATTATGAGTGTATGAATTTGAATCAATACATGAATAAGGTTTTAATAGTGGTTAAGATAGTGTTTAATGTGTGAATGAATCATATAATAATGAAGAGGCAGTATTTAGGGCAGTGAGAATCTCGTATATTGAAGGAAGTAGGACAATTTATATTCATCTGGTTGAGTGCATACACTATTATTAATTTTAACTAGTTCTAAGATACATGAAGGAACGTTGAAGAGACAGTATGTGATATGTGTAAATGAAGATATTGTAGTGTATATTTTCATAGGTGATATACAAATTATTTAGGAATTGTTGAAGTATATTAGTTTTTTTAATGTGATTGCATTATTTTATGCATATATGAACATGAAAATAATGAATGTATAAAATAAATAAGACTATGAATTTATTACTATATGTATGAAGCACATGCAATATAAATTGCATGATAAGTGTGAAATGTGTTTTTGAGATTAAATCTAGAGCATTATATTAGAAGGAAACTTGCAGTGCATTAAGGAATCTTTATTTGTTCATTTTGGTATTGCAGTGAGATGAAGTGGAAGTGATATCTTCTATAATTTAGGAGAGTATACTAAGTCAAATTTCATGCGGTTTTGTTGATTATATTTAGGGGTAGTTGAATACTTTCAGTTTAAGTAAGAAAGTGAAGAATCAGTTTATTCTCAGTGGATCAAAGAGGAAGACCGATTTTTTGTTTCATTGGAAGATTCAGGTTCTCATGATATTTATCATTGTGTTAAGTGTTTTATTTCTAAAATGGTGGTGGGATTATACTATAAAGAATATCGATGGGTTTCCAATGTAAAGAGTACTGGTGGGATTCCAGTATAATTTTTGAAAAGGCTCATACCTACCCACTATAGTTTCAGGGTGATACCTGATCAAACCACTTGTAATTTTTAATTGATTTATTAGTGGAGAATCTATGTCTCAGATCATCCTAAACACAGAAAAATGTAGTCACCTATTAAGTCAATAAGGTTTCCTTATGACTTTTCCATTCCTTCATGTTTGGGGAGATTGTTGATTCAATAAGGTTTCCTTATGACTTTACCAATCCTCATGTTTTGAAAATCACAAACACCTTATCTCAAGGAAAATTTCATTTTACCCTATGTTTTATTTTCATAAGGAACATTTTCCTTCCCCAAGGAAATTTTTCCGTACCATGTTTTTCATTATTCATTGTCTTATCTAAGTGTAAAATTCAGTTTCATTTATAAAACCTCAGAATAATATAATACTTAGATAAAGAGCATTCTATTTTCAGACTCTGAACTCTTCTAAGTACTAACTCCGAGTTCTCTAAATTCAGACTCTGAACTCTTATGAGTTCTGACTTTAAGTTCTCTGAATTCAGACTCCTAACTCTTATGAGTTTTAACTCCGAGTTCTCTGAATTCAGACTCCAAACTCTTCTGAGTTCTAACTCCAAGTTATCTGAATTCAGACTATGAACTCTTCTGAGTTTTTACTCTGAGTTCTCTGAATTCAGACTCTGAACTCTTTTGAGTTATGACTCTGAGTTATCTTAATTCAGACTCCGAACTTTGTAAGTTCTAACTCCGAGTTCTCATGAACTTTGACTCCGAAATTTTTAAATTTAGGTTCCAAATTCTTGTGAATCCAGATTCTGAATTTCCTTGAAATTCAGACTCTGGAATTCTATAGAGTTTAGGTTCTGAATTCCTTAGAAAAAAGAATCTGAATATCCTTGTATTATGGACACCTAATGTGTTTTTGGTTAGAATCCAAACTTTTATTTGCTTACATTCTGAATATTTGATTTTGGTTATGTAACCATATTTTTTATTACACTTGTTTTGTTATAAAACGATGTCATGCATTCAATTACTAACTAACCTTTGTTTGAGTGACATATGTACAGGTCCCTCTAAAATTCAAGGAAAATATGACTGTTGGAGGAAGGAGCTGACTGTTGAGAATGTACCTATAAATAGGATCTCATTTGAAAGAGCTCACAACTTTTGATGAATTGTTCTATGAATCTAGAGATTACATGCTATTGAAGTGATTTTTAGAGAGAGACCCTCATGCTTAGTGCATAATAAACGTCTTGTTCAAATTTTCTTTATGTGACTCTAAATTTTGCTGATTACATTTGAGGTCTTCTGGGGATAGGAATATAGAGGTGCCGACTACCTTGAAGTTGAGGGCTTCCGTGCTGAGGAAGACAGAGGTGCCAACTACCTCGAAGTTGAGGGCTTGCGGGGATAGCAAGACAGACTCCAATCTTTGTATCGAGGGATTACCCTAGTGTGGGTAAGATATAATTTCTTGAAAGTATAATTCAATGGACCTTTATCTAAGGTTTTTGGATACTCTTCTATTTGGGTTAAAAGATTTACTACTTGTTACTTGTTTTGTTTCAAGTTTTCTGCTGCATTTTTTTATTGTAGAGGAAAGTATAACTATCTTATACTTCCTTATACTTGTACTATGATTTAGTAAGATTCTATACGCTTTAAAGTAGAATCTTAATCTTTGTAAACTTTTGTTAATTTTCCTTTCCGGAACCATCTTTCTGGAGTTTATTTCTCGGAATCACTTTTCCGGATTCAAGCAAGTTTATAGAACAAGAGGTTTTGTGAATTTTTCCTTGTTTAACTTTGTTAAACATTACCATCTCTAAAAGTTCCAAAGGAATTTTTAAAAGTATACAATTCACCCCCCCCCCCCCTCTTGTATATTGAGCATCATACGTTAGTACAATTAGTATCTTCATTCATTATTTCGATCCAACATCACCCACATCGGGGGTGAACCTTTTAAAAATATTGTGTGCTTTTCTTTATTTAATTTCTATCTTGCATATGGTATAATTTTATTTGTAATCATGGATGATCCATTCACTCTAAAAAGTTAATAGGTTCGAATTAAAAGGGGTAAGAGATAAGAAAATAAATTTGTAAAAACTTGCGTACACTGATTCACACCCCCCCCCCCCATCAGTGTACCTACATGATCCGCTAGGCACTTCAATAATAATAATTCAATGAAAAAAGATGATAAAATTTAATAAACTTATCATAAAAAAATTATAAGACTCTTTTATAAATGAGAAATCATTTTAAAACACCCAAAATATGATGGTTTTTTTTCAAAGGAAAAAGTAGAGATACACCTACCCAAAAAGTGATGAAATTACAATGCATCCATGAAGAAAACATGAATTAGTTTTAAAGAAGATGTCTGGATCCTCTTAGTATAAAAATAAACTTGGTTTCTAATAGTTTTTCCTTGACATGGTGAAACACCATCCACACATGTACCCAATTTATAAGAAATCCTGTGAGGAAGAGGAAGAGAGGTAAGAAGGAGGAGGAGAAAAGAGGAGAAGGGGACTCATTTTTATCTTCCATGTATAGTGATAGAGATTTACTTAAGAAGTGAAAGGATACAATAAGGGAATCTTACCCCCCTTATCATGGAGGCATTGTGTGAGTGGGGGGAGAAGAGGGGTTTTCCCCTCTTTCACATGGCATGGTTTAATAATAATAGTAATAATAATAATAATAATATCATAATTATATATTATAAATATGATTCTATAAACCACAAAATTATATCATACCAATTCTCATTCCATATTTTAATTCACCAAATAATAACACTAATATTCTTATTCTATGTTAATTATATTTCACATAAATATTCATAAAATAACATTATTAACCAAAAATATGCATTACACTTGATAACATATATTTTTTAAAATAAAACACACGTTAATAATTTAAAACACCATCCATTAATTTCATAAACACATGAAAGAGTTAAAAATAACATTATAACAATCCAGTAGCTAATTATAACACACATATATATATATATATGAAAGTTTATACTTGAATTTCAAGGTTTTGGATAATTTTTCATGGGAGGTATGGTCAGTACACATGGTCAGGTAAACTATTTTTATAAACTTGTTGAGATAATACCTTCTAAATCCCCCCATGAATAGTTAGCATGAATGCATAGTTTTCAAGACTATGAAGCTAATTGTGCTTCCTCTAAAAATTTTATAAGTTTTATATTTTTATCAAAAAATAAATTATATAATTAATGTATTTAAAATAATAATGGTGAGGGGGTTACAATATAAACATTTCATGTTTTTTATAAACACTTTTCATAAACTAAATATCATATATTTTCCAAATAATGCATTCCAATATAAACATTTATATTCTCATTTATTAATAATTCTTAAATCAATATAAAAACTTTTATATTTCACCTGATTTTATAATTTATTAACATTTTATAAATTATTCCCTGTGTAAACCCACTTTAAACATAGATCGCATCTATAAAAACATTTTACATGTGGTTTAAATCCCTTTGGATCTATATCGGTGAATATTGTTTTAGAAATTTAACAAAAACTATTTTTATTTTAAAATATTCACACCACATCTATTTTGGATGTTGACCATGGTGTAGTGGTGTCCCAAATGACAAATATTTACTGGGGGTATTCATGGCCATTTAGAAAATTCCAAATCATTTTGGTCTAACAATCATACCATAAACTATAGCCATTTCGCAAGATGTTTTGGGAAAACTGTGGTGTGGTGTCCTCGTCTCTATCACAGTGGTCCTATCAAATCATAATTCATAAAAACCATAACCTTTACCAACAAATCCAAGTCATTTTGGTTCATGGGTTTTCAATATATAATAAAGGAATGGTTTATCCACATGGTAATGATCACCATGACATAGTGATCAATTAACCACATCATAGTGATTTTAAAAATGATGATCTATTTTATTATGATTTTCTATTACCATTTCACCAAAAATATGGCTTGTTATTATAACATTTATAATAATATGACTTTTTTACACTTCAAAGCACATTTTGATCCACAATATTGAACAATCATTCCCATTTTGATCTAAACATATCATAGTATATAGAATTATCATTTTTATAATTTATTTATCTCTTTGATAATACAATCCCAAAAATATGGAATATGATATAATGATAATGAAGTGTTTTTAAGGGGTTATAAATTATCCAAACGAAGTGGAAAAAGTTGACCAAAACATATAAATCCATAAGATCTTCCATTCATATTCAATTGAATAAAATAAATGAAGAATGATGTACCTTTTCTTTGATTATCCAAATATGTCCAACTCTTTGCCATGATCTTGATAAAGATCAATGAGAATTAGCCAACAAGATCCTTATTTATAAGCTATCTATGGGCTATATGAATCTCCCAATGCTTGGGAATAACCCCCTCTTCATCACGGTTCACTAGTGCCTTTGGATTTTAAAGAGGGGGATTTGATTTAAAGTGTTTATCAGCAATCAGAAGCATTCAAATCAAAAAATATAGGCCTCCATATATAATCCATATAGGGACACTCCAAGGAAACCAAACATTTGACCATTTAAGGATAAATTTTTCATGAATGTTTCATGAGTAACAACACTTTGTAACACATGACACTTCATTGTTTTATTGATTTGTTTAACATTTAAAAAAATGGGATGTTCAAACTTATATAAAACATCATCACATGATGATTAAATAGAGTATGATATATTTAATCATAAGTAGATAGTTGGAAAATGTAATATCGCATATCACATAAACTACCATGAGTAGAATTATATGGCTTGGTGACCATGAAGTGGTGTAAACTATCATGATATGGTTTATCTTTTAGTGCATATTTTCATCAAATGGTGCTGATGAAAATTTGGATTGGATGAAGAATATCAGGAGATGATAGAGAGCATGGAGAAAATGACCATTAATAACATTGATAAAGATGGATTAGATTACTATTTTAAATTTATAAAAATAAAAGTATAAAAAAATGTATTATTATCTGATAACAAAAATCAAAAAATATTAGATATTGTGAAGTAGATCCATGAAACATTAATTTGATCTAGATTTTTCTCATAAGATATAGGGCATTCATGGTGTCCATCATCTTTCTTGGTGTTCTTCTTTTGAAGAAATTTTTTCCCACATGATGTTGGGATATAAATACTAGTTTTAGAGTTTCAGTGGGAGTGGGAAGAGAATTTTTTTTAGTAGTAATTAATTTATATAATTTCATAACTTCTTTTTAAAAATTACTAATAAAATCATAGAAAAAAACTCTCTTTATCAATGATTTTTAAAAGAACTGATATAGGGGAGCTTTTTATCTATTTTTAGATGAGTGTCTACATCAATTTATTATAATAAATGATGTTGTAAATAATTTTTAATTTTGATTATTAAAATTTATGTTAAAAATATATTTACTACATGTATCACAATGAAGTTTCTTATAAACCACCATTAAAAAACTAATGTAAATAGATCATTTTTTCAATAGTGATAAATTACAAAACTTATATAATATATTGTATTACTCGATACAAACTGCCTATCAATGTTTAATGATTAAATAATATATTTTGATGCATTAAAATTCCCATGAAATTCAACTAAGGATGTTAAACTAGATATATTAAATCTTTTATAGAGATGAAGTGATAATGACATGCGATGTATAATATCACATGTTGCAATAACCCTTATCACGTGTCGCGATAACTCTTATCACATGTTGTTTGTGTATATCACTCAAAGTGATATACAAATATCATTATACATCATTTCAAGAAATATGACCACATTGTAGCTTGTGGTCATTTAATACACATATATCCATTAGTTACAACTATCAATAAGCCAAAAATAATAATTAATCGATTTTTTTTCATAAATGATAACAAGATCTTCTTCGGTAGTGGTGACAAAATGATCAAAACCATTACCATTTTTATTTTTATATTTTTATTTTGTTTTGTTTTTTATTTTAAGTTGATAATAAAAAAATTAATATATTATTTCCTATCACAATGATGATACTTGAAATATTTAGTTTTCGGCCTTGATTTATTCATGTCCTTACTTTTATTTTTGGTGCTTTATCACTGATTCCTCTTTTAACCAATACCCATATTCTCTATGATCAAAATATCATAGTACTATTACAAAATTTTCTTTTAAAAGAAATATAAATTAGTGCTAAAAATTTATTGATGATTTAAACACATTTAAATGTCAATAAATTTTGTCGATGCATTTTTAGCATGAATAAAGGGTGTCTTTATCAGTCCTTTTTTAGCATTGATAAAAAGTGTATTTATCAGAACATTTTAGAATTGATAAAAGGTGAATTTATCAATGCTAAAAATTAGTGATGGTAAAAGTCAAAAATATTTTTTAAAATTATCAGGCACCTATGTAGTGCTTGTGCACCCCCTTTTATCAGCACAATTCCCCCTTTATATTAGTACTATTACCCCTGTCATGGCACCAATTTATCAGTGTATGTCACTCCCCTTTATTAGCATTATTTCCACCCTCCCCCCCCCCCATTGTTGTTCATATTATAGCCCTGTCCAGCCCTACTCATGGCTAGATTCGAACTTGTGAACTCTTCATTCAAGCTTAATGTCATTTCCACTACACCATCCTGATTTCGTCAATATTTAATAATATATCTATTTATATATATACATAATTCTTTTTTATTTATATATTTCTTCTATATGATAATTATATATATTTATTCATATAAATATATATAATTATATAATTATTTTTTAATACATTTATAAAATATTTTTATATATTTATATATATATAAATATAATTGTATATTTACATATAATTTTTTATATTTTATTAATATAAAATGAATATTTATTGTAAATACATTTATATACTATATTTTTATAATATTTTTAAATACATTTATCTTATGTATGTTTATATACATTTATATGCATTTATAATATATATTTAATGATATATTTATATAAATACATTTATATGATGTATTTACACAATGTATATGCACACATACATGCACATATTTACACACACATGTACATATATTTATATTTTGCATAAACATGCATATTTTTATTTTTATTTTTATTTTTATTTATTTTTATTTTTATTTTTATTTTTATTTTTTTATTTATATTTATATTTATATTTATATTTATATTTATATTTATATTTATATTTATATTTATATTTATATTTATATTTATATTTATATTTATATTTATATTTATATTTATATTTATATTTATATTTATATTTATATTTATATTTATATTTATATTTATATTTATATTTATATTTATATTTATATTTCTATTTCTATTTCTATTTCTATTTCTATTTCTATTTCTATTTATATTTATATTTATATTTATATTTATATTTATATTTATATTTATATTTATATTTATATTTATACTTATATTTACATTTATATTTATATTTACATTTATATTTATATTTATATACACAACAAATAAACACACACACACACACACATATATTTATATATTTATATATTTATATATTTATATATTTATATATTTATATATTTATATATTTATATATTTATATATTTATATATTTATATATTTATATATTTATATATTTATATATTTATATATTTATATATTTATATATTTATATATTTATATATTTATATATTTATATATTTATATATTTATATATTTATATATTTATATATTTATATATTTATATATTTATATATTTATATATTTATATATTCATATATTTATATATTTATATATTCATATATTTATATATTTATATATTTATATATTTATATATTTATATATTTATATATTTATATATTTATATATTTATATATTTATATATTTATATATTTATATATTTATTAATTTATATATTTATTAATTTATATACTTATATATACAGTTCATATCACTATATTTTAGAATATTTATATGTAATTAAAATTATATATAATTATAAATAATTAAAAAAGAATTAAAAAAATTATAAATGCGTAAAAATATATATAAAGTTTATTTATATTAGTATTTATTTATTTTTATATAAATATATTTAAGAATGTTTTAAAATATATATAAATATATATAAATAAATATGTGTGTGTGTGTGTGTATATGCAAGGTAACCATTATGTGTGTGTGTGTGTTTATTTACATATATTATAATATACACATAAATATATATATTTTTATTGACACACACACACGTATATATATATATATAAACATTATATATACACATGTATAGATATAAAAATATTCATGCGTCTTTAGAAGGTAAATAAAAAGGATGGATTTTTATTTAAAATAAAATTTATAATGAATATTTTTTTCCATATGGTTTATATAATAATAAAAAAGACATTTTAAATGTAAATATGTTTAAATATTTATTTATATAATAAAAATTTTATATGTAAATATATGAAAAAAAAATTTATATATATATAAATGTATATATTTAGTTATAAATAAAACTAAAATATAAAAAATGTTAAAATTTCACCACCATAATATCCATATGAATTTAATCTTAGGTAATAAATTTAGTAAAAAATGAAAAAAGTCAATATAACCCTCTTAACTGAAGCTGAAATTCAATTGAATGTTCAAAAAATAGGGTATAACAACTAAAAATTAGTTTTGAAAGCCTTTTGGGACTTTTTTGACCAAGATAAATTTGGGACCAAGGTCTCCCAAGTCCAAAGAGTATATATCACCTCACAAGATTAAATTTAAAATCTCATGGATCCCAAATGAACACCCAGATCAAAATTTATGGCAGTTTGATGTTTAAACCATTTTTCAACGTATCTTAAGATATTAATTGATCTAATGATTTTTTAAATCACCAATTTTTTATTAAATGTCTATTAATCAATAAAAGTTATCATATTTTTAATTAATATTAACTTTTAATTATTTTATAAACCATTTTTCACTAAATCTATTATATATTATTTTTAAATACATTTCTAGTATTATATAAATCATATTTAAGAAAATATATTATATATTTCATGACCCCCCCTCCACTAGTGCCCCTTCTGGGTTGGTAGTGAAGAATAGTGACCCTAAGTCCCACCTACAATAGGCTCTAGGTTGGTGACTATCAATAAGGGTGTAAAATACTCAAATGGGAGGCATTACACTTAATATATGAAAAGGATCGAGAGAGAAGATAAATAACCAAAAAAATTCCATCACATAATATAAAAGAAACCAAAACATCCCACTATATAAGATAAGGAAATAAATAAGGAATCTAAATTAAATTCCAAAAAGAAAACTAGGGCATCAACTCCATAGAAGCTCCAATATCCAAACTAGTAATTCCTAGCTTGATCCCTGTAACCCTCATAAAAATCTGAAAGATAGTTTATATACATAAGGTGAGCATAATAAGTATACATAGTGGGATCATACGCAAGGTCTCGTGTAAAAATGTAAAAAGAGTATACTAATGCACCAGTGAACAAACAATATAACTATAAATCACCTAAACTATAACACCCCAAGCTTTTAAAAAGGAAAAATATGTTTGATAGTGTGTGTGGCACACAACACTAAACCCAAACAAACCATAATTATTTAATTATGGTTTTTATAACCTAAACATTAAATTATAGGGTATGAATAGGATTAAATAAATTATGAAATAGATATAAATTTACTACTAAATTTATAAATTCCTAGGAAATAAGTGATCAATTTTTAATAAAGACGTGTATTCTTAAAAAATGAGTTTTTTAAATGATTTTTATTTCCTTTTTGTGTGAAAATATTATATTTAATTTTTGAAAAATTTTGAAATTTTATTTTATAAAATTAAAATTATTTTTTAAATTGAAATATCCATATTAAATTAGGGTGAATTTTTTTGATTTTTAGGAAAATATTGTCTTTTCAGTGAAAAGTTAAAAATATCGATTTTTGGTAAAACCATCATTTTTTTAAAAATTATGCAATTTAAAAGTTCAATTATTCTATAATATGACTTAAAAATAAAAAATAATTATTTATTTATATTTAATTGAATTAATTTCATTTAATCATCTTTATACTGGATTTTAGTATAAGTTTATCCTTATGCTTAAAAACACATTTTTCTAAAAATCATCTTAAAGTGCATAATGTTTCTCCATTTTAACTAATGAAAATAACCCCTAATGAGGAATTATTTAAATTAAATTTATAGATTATATATCTATAAATATGTATTGAAATTAATTTAATTATTATTACTTATTATATAGTTATTATAAGACCATCTTATTCTTGAAAGATGCATTTCTTGAAAAATGCATTTCTTGAAAATTGTTTTTTCAACACTTCCATGGGTTTAATTTTAAATTAAATTTTGAAAATTTTGTGAATTTAACTTGATAAAATGGATAGAATATTTTTAATAATAATAATTTATATTATATAATATTAATAACTTAATTTTTTATCATAATTAATAGTAAAAATAGTAAAAAATAGTTACCGTGGGAAAAAATTAAAAGAGTAAAAGTGAGTAACCTTAGAGGTAAAGAGGGTAACATGTTTTAAACTAGTTTTTTGTATTATAGGTGTGTATATTCATTATATATCCTATAATACTTTATTTTTTAATTTTAATGTCACTTGGATTGATATTGACTTCCCATTATTGAATAGTTTTGGGTATTTATAAGAATGACACTCCTCCTCTCTTATAAAAGGGAACTCACTCTCCTCTCTTTTACACACTTCCAACCCAATATTTCATAAATTACCTTCAAAAATACCCTCCTTAATTCCATAAAAATTTCCTATAATCTTTTTTATCATAAATCTAATCTATAATGATTTAGCTATAATCCAAAAGTGGTGGTCTGAAGAAAAGGTATCATTCTTAATCAAGCGTCTTTGTTTTATTTATTCCTCCACCAACTTCAAATTTTAATCAATAATGTGTATATAATAACATCATTATATAAAATATACTGATATGTTATTATGTTAATGTAATAATCTATATCCATCTCCTCTCCCATCAAATGGGAAATGAAATCACCAATCGTGTGTACGATGAACTATTGTCACGCAAACCGATGTAAATCGTTTTCTATCATCGCCTATCATGACTATTTATAATAATGGATTTAATATTTATATATGATATTCATGATCTATTAAAAATTATTTAAAAGTAAAATATCATATACTTATTACCTTAACATCCATTGAAAAGTGCTAATGTCAAACATGTGTATGGAGGACTACCACCTCACGAAGCAATGTGATTCATTTTTTATTAACATGTCAAATGAATGGTATATGTAAGTGTATTTAATAAAATAAAATGATATTTATGATATAATTATAATTATAAAAATATAAAATAACACTTTCCTCCTTTATATCATGATCTTTGGAAAATAGAAATGTTACTCATGCGTACATACGACCTATCATCTCCATGATTGTAATGTAATTCATTTTTCATAAACATCCTTCATTATTGGTTTTCAAGGTATAATTGATGTATAAAAATGATAATTATTTCATTATTATAATTATTTATATTATTAATTAATAATATCTTTGACCTTATTCAACTTGCCAAAGTGATTTTTGAGATATGAGCTGAATATTTTCAAAACATCTGACATGAACCTAAATTGTAACGCCTCGACCCCAGAAGCCCAGAGCTGGTGCATTATTTGTTTATATTGGATTGATTATAAGAAATAAATCTTGAATGACTGATTATTTTAGTATTTTTTAATACCATATTACATACATGATACCCAAAGTACATTTGGAAAGATAGAAAATACAATATGATATACAATAAACTGAAATAAACTGCCTCCTTGAAAACTTATTCAAGGTTCTCTTCTTTATAACCTGGGGAAAGGAAACATAATAGAGGTGATATAAAGTGATCATTAAGTGTTACATATTGTGTAATCATGAGTAAATAATAAGTGAATCATAATTAATTATACATGACTAATATGGCATGATGAATAAATGAAAACACTATCCATCAATAAGATGAGAATAAAAATTCATCAATAGATTTTGTCATAGTGAAAACCTCATGGTTATTAATAACTGAATAATGAATAAACAGAATGATTATTATTTTTAAATAATGTATCTGGCACATGAACCATTATACTGTCGAGATGGTTTAAGTATATGGGTAGAAACCTGTCTGGTTTTTTGGAAAGGAACTCAAAGGGTTTGCCACCAACTGATTTGTCTCATTAGACCTATTGATGCATCAAGGGGATATAGAGGGCCCATCCCATTATTACCAATACAAATAATTATTTATACATATATTTAATATAAGAAAAATATGTCATTTCGATATCTGTATTGAATTGAGGATACAAATTCATCAATATTTCCCCAGTTAAAATAGCATTCAAAATAAATGTCGTATGTGAAATGGTATACGGATTAAGGAAATAATCATATCCATGATACAAGAAAATGGATATTTACTAGAATTATAATTTAAAATGAAAAATGATATCAAATGGTTAGTTGATACACCACATAATAAATATTAGGTGCACAATACCAAGTAAGTCTCAATGAAATGGAAATTGAGACAAAGTCTGTTACCGCATTGTAATCAATCGAATCATATGACCAAAAATTAATAATCACCAAATTAATAACATAATAACATGAATATAAAGAGAATAATTATATTATATATCAAATTTCAGTACACATACACCACATACAAGAAATAAGTGGGGAATAATGGAAATCTTGTGGAATTAAAAGTGATATGAGAAACCCCTTACCTTATGCATGAATGTATTCTTCAGTTGATCTTAATGACCTGAATAATAAAATTTATCTTCATTAATTAATTAATAAATAACCTCCAATACATTAAATTTATTTATTATAACCTTTTTAGGTTCATTAATCTACTTTTTGATGGGTTTAAGAGGTTCAATTTTATTGTTTTGGAAGAATTTTCTTCCTTAGTTTTCATGATCGGTTTACTTGTATTCATGGATGGAAGTTAGTTTGAAATGTGGTTAAACATCCAGAATTGTTAATATATATTATTAGTTAAATTAAAGAGATATAAATGATCTTATAATGATTTTGGTTATATACCATGAGGATGACTCATTAGTTAATGTTAAACGCTTAGATTAACTTGGTGGTTTTGTACACAATGAACTTGTTTTGTATTATTATTTATATTATGAGTGTGTAAGGATTAAAGAACATTAAATAAGATAAAATAAATATATTATGATCTGGTTCAACCATTAAAAGTTTTTAATTACCAATCTTTAAGACATTAATAGAAATTGAAAACTCGTCATCCTTGAATGTGATAAATTAACACATCTCAGACGGTGTTTTCATTTTTTGTATAAGAGGAGGGGGGAAAGAGATATGATGATGAAATATTACATTATCATAATAAAATTACAATTAATTTAAGATACTATAATTATCATATAATTTGTATTATGGGAGGTGAGGATAGAGCAATAAAATAATGGAACTTGTAAAAGAAGTTGAAAGAAAAAGGAAGAGGGGTTCACCTCTTGAGTACTCTCCTTGAGAATCTCCTTAAGGCCTTTGTTTTTTTCCTTTTAGTGAGACCAGTAGGTATTGGATGTGGTGGGAGGTCTTGGTAATTGTATTTGGCATAAATTAGTAATGTATCAAAGCTTTATTGGTGTGATAGGAAGAGGGGGTGAGGGTGGTTTATATAGTGGAGGGAAGGAGGGTTTTCTTAATATTTTAATCATTAGTTTATTATTTTTTCCTAAGATAATCAATAGTGATGATTCCATGACCAAAAATAGTAATAAGTGCATGTGATTTTGAACCAAGTTTTCTTACCTCATTAGGACATCATCCATGACTCAATAAATCATGTATTTAGCATTTATCATAATTTATCGTATTTTACTATTCACTAAAAATTCAAGTATTTCAGAAAAATACAAAAAATTCACCCTAACCATTTTTGACATTTATAATCCAAAAATGAACTCCATTTTTCAAAAATAATTTTATAAATATTATAAATTTAATTTTTGATTAAAATCTTCATTTAATCAAAAAATATCAACACTTAAAATATCCATCTTCATTTTTAAGGTGCTTAAATTTTATTTACACTTTCATGGGTATGGTTACCATTCATAAGAGTCATATTAATATTCATAAGGGTAATTTACTATTCATAAGGGTAAGTTAATATTCATAATTTTAAGTTACTATTCATAGGGGGTAGGTTTCTATTCACAAAAATTAAGTTGATTCTATTAGACTCCAAATATCACCCTAATCGCAACCGTGCATGTCCGTTTTTCGAAATTCAAAACACATAATTGGAAAATTTAAGTTAATGGCTAGGTTATGAATACCTACTAAATAACCAATTGTTTTTTCAAAGAGACTTGTTGCTTCTATCTCTAGATATCTACCAAAACCAAAAATGTTAACACAAGTTATCCAATATTTATAAATCTTCATATGATAAAATAATACATTAATATTTAAAACCTCAAAAATAACACCCAAAGTTCAACATAAACCATTCCATAAATAGTAAACCATAAAAATTCATAAAACCCAAAATATATGAAATATTTGGTCACTTTATTTTTCTAAGATAAAATTTAACATTTATCCCCAAATAATAAAGTGTATAATAATGTCACAAACCAAACATGTGAATAGAATGATCATATATTATACTAAAACATGTTAATAACTTGAATCACTATAAAACCTTAATGAAAACATAAATCCTTACAAAAAATAACTCTATCCTTATTCCTTAAATAAAATCACATACTATTGAGTATATTCCATAAATCAAAAAATACAATAAACTTCATCATAAATCACTATTTCATAAAATCACTAATCAATTCCAAGGTCATAAATATTATCCAATTTACTTTATCAATACTAATAAACTCTTTCTCAATCAAATGTTTTTATCTCAATGGAAGGAATATATTAAGGGTTATCTTTCCCTCAATTGTGTGTTCTCTAAAAATATAACCTTACCGCTAAATCACTTTTTAAGTTATCGATACCATTCAATATATTCTTAAAAATACTTAAATTAAAAATACTATATCATAATCCTTATATGTTTCATGATTATTATAACTAGAATATCATTAATCAAGCACTTTTACAAATTAATTCTTGAATCACAATAAATAACTACTTCAATCATTCCACTTCCTTCATAAAATATTAACTCAACTTCATCATCTTATTCCTTAATACTTCCTTCCTACAATATGAAATATGAATAATTTATTAAGATTAATCATCCTCAATTTGATAATGTTTCTCACTTTCAACATAAAAAATACTATTAAAATAACTCATACCTTTTATATATCAATTGTAGTCTATTAATCATCAATAGTAAAACATTTAATCATACAAACTTGTTGATACTCTTATCAAGCATTCCCCCTAGGACATCAATTTTTATAATGTTTATAATTTCCAAATTTAAAACATTTAACCATCAATGATACCTTAGGGAAACCATTATTCTCATCCATTATATTAACCGAACTTTTCACTTTTACTTGGAAATTAATTTCTCAATGTTCTTATTTTCCACACCTAAAACAACTTCTCTTTCCTTTGAGATATTTCCCTAGGTACCGATTCCCACACTATTAATATATAGGAAGCTGAATCTTCTTTTATCATGGGTATTTACCAACTAAACTCCCATGAAACTCAATTTTTGTCTTATTAGGTGTGTTAGGAAACTCACCCAAGTTGAGGTTGTTAATCATATAATGATATAGTTGATTAAGAATAAAAACATGGTTTATTATTATAGATCCTATTTCATTTGGTTCCTCATGAGTACAATCATTCCATTGTCCAATATATTCAGTTTTAACATGATTCCTACCAGTTAAATTCATTTATTAAAACCAAAAAGCATAGTGTGATAAACAATGATCGTAGTGATTCATCCTATAATCATGAAAAATTATTCCTAGGATGTATAATCATGTAACCTTATTTTCAATATATGACACCTTATGTTTAACCTATGTCGTCCGTGGTCATCATATATTCAAATAATTCATAATGGTTCATAAATAAAATGTGAATTGACCCAAGCATATCCCCCAAGAGTTTCAAACAAGGTGCACAGGAAGGGTCCATTCACCATGAACCATAATAATGGTTGCAATATACTCAACTAAATATTTCAAGGGTTATTACCCCTAGATGAATTTGTGTTAAAACCATTCCCTCTTGTAGTATCCAAATAGAGATGTATTTATAGGAAAACCATACTCATCTCTTTTCCATAACTTAGGATGTTCTCCTATACTTAGGGTTATCCTTAGGTTTATCACTAAATTTTCTTATCCTAGTATCTAAAAGTAACTAAAACTTACTCTGATACCAACTATAGTTACCCATGCTTTTTATAAATAAATACTACATCTTATTACACTATAAAAAAACTTGAATTTAGAAAAAAAAATTAGTGATTTTTTTAAAAACATTGCAAATTTATTGACATTTATTTTAGCCACATTTTAAAACATCAATAAATTTAAATTTAGAAATGTTTTTAGGAAACATCTCTAATTTAACCACATTTTTTAGAAAATGACTATAAATTAGTGAAATTTTTTAGATATATGTATATATATATTAATATATATAAACACACATAGACACACACATTCATATATATATATAAACACATATATAAATATATATGCATATACATATATTTATATATATAAATACATATATATTTTAAATGTAGTCACATTTTTAAGAAAAATTGGATGTTTCAGTGACATTTTACTGGTGTTTTAAAATATGGCTAATTATATATATATATATACATACATATATATATATATATATATTCCCTCATGCCTGTCGGCCTCCCCCCAAACCCTCCTGCCTCAAATATACTATATATATAGTTAAAATTGAATTTAAATAATATTTAGATAATATTAAAATCATTATTGAAAACATTTTAATGAAAGTATGGACATGGAAGAAAATATTCTTGGCGAAGAGAAAAACAAGATCGATTTTCCTTAAAAATAATCTTTCGATCTATTGATTATATAAAGAGAGGAAAATGAAACAAAAACATTAAATATATAAAAATAACCATATGATAATAAAATAAATAAGATTGTGTGAAGATAGATCATATAATTTCATAATCTAAAAATTTAATTATTAGCAATCCTGGTAAAAGTGAAATTATAATATAAAACCCTTACCACTAGGGTAACTTATGAATCATAAACCTCATAAAGGAATAACTTTAAATGAAACTTTAAATAACATTAAAGTAATGGTAATAATGATAAAAAAATATAAAATGTGTATTATATACACCACATTAAAGACACAAGTGATGAATAAAGCATATGTCTCACGAAAATAAAAGTGAGAGAGAGACCCTTGTTGCTTTAGTAATTTTTGAATTGAAAGTCATTGGAAACCTAAAAATCAGATGATTCTATAAATACCATGAATTAAATCATTTATTATTCCAAAATAAATTATTGGGCATTGTATACACCATATAAATAATAAATTGGTGTATAATGTTAAAACATGTCTTAATAAAGATAGATTATGATGAAATCCTTACCTTATATCTGACTTGATTTGTAAGCTCTCTAACCTCCAATAAAATAAATGTATATTTATTGTATTTATATAATATAATCATATTCATACATATAATATCATATATTATCCAATTATATAATTTCAACACCGATTTATTAACAATTCTCTATTAAAGTCATCATTTTTTGTGTTAACTGCTTCGTTTTTCATGTATGTTTTAGTTCCGCAATTATGGTGCTCGTACTTTGATCATGGTTCCTCCATCTACAGAATTTTAATCATGATATAAATATAATATATATTAATTATATATGTATTTATAACCATTAATATTAATTGGTGATGAAAAATGGATTACATCACTTCATGGAGATGGTAATCCATATGTTTACATGAGTGATGTTTCCACTTTTTTATAGATGGAATGAAAAAATGGTAAATGATAATTCAACTTTACAGAATAATTATTAAATCATAAATATCATATATATATTAATTAAATCTATCCTTATTACCATTCAAGTAAATAGTAAATGATAAACAAATCACATCGCTTCGTGGAGGTGGTAGTCTATATGTAAGCACAAATGACTTTATTGTTTACCAATTGATCATAAGGAAAGAAGTTAGATAATATCTTATAATTATAAAAGAATTATTATGTTATAAATATCATATATAAACATTAAATCCATAATTATAACCACACATTAAATATGTTGATGAAAAATAAATCATATCGATACGTGGAGGCGATAGACCACACATACTCATGAGCGATACTTTTATTTCCCATTTGCTGGAGAAGAGGTGGTAAATGGTTATTCCATAATCATAATAACATATAAATATTTTTATTATAATGTATTCATCATTTTTTATGGATACAACATGTTTATAGGAAGTATAATATATAAAATTGAAAGATCTTGGTTATGATTTGTACCCCTTCTTTGTGAGACTTCCTTTGGCTTACTCCTTAAGCCTTGAGAGATTGGTCTTGGGAGAAGAAAAGAAGTTATGGGATAAATTTAAAGAATATATTAATGTTTTTTATTAGGTATTTTCTAATATATAAGGCTTAAATTTTCTGAATAAGGGAGGATAATATGTTCCCTTTATAAGTGAGGGGTGGGACACACATAGAATTTCTTAAAATATTTCAATGATATAAGGTCAATTTCATAGGAAAGTGGATCAAAATGGATAAATATTCAAATATGGGATAATATAAGAATGAAATGTCTTCAAAAAATAATAATTGGACAAGTTTGGGTTGGAATCCTACCCTTATATCTTAGTTTAACCCCCCCCCTCCCGGTAAACCCATTTTAACCTTAACAATGGTAATAATTTTTTTTACTATTCACTATAACTAAAAAAATAAGTTGACCCTTTTAAATTGTATTAATTATTTTTATTATAAATATGGAATACATTTTATTAGATTAATTCCTATAATTTTACAATTTTAATTTTAAATAAACATGCAAACCGCAACGAAAACATGTTTTATAAAAATGAATTTTTAAGCATAAAACATAATTTACTTCCATTCCTTTCCTTGTAAAAAGCATAAAATTAATGTTAAAATATATTATTTAACATATAATATATAAAATTACTTAAAAACTAATCAATAGATATTAATTTAATTTATTAATATAAAAACACATTGTGTGCATAAAATAGTTTTTTTAATGTGTTTTTAAGCCCAAAAATTAACTTATACCAAAATCATGTATATTGATGATTCCTATGTAATTAATAATATTATTTATAATTAAATGATACTTATTTTAATTTAATATTAAATTCAAAACATAATGGAACTTTTACTTTAAAATAAATGATAGGTTTTACAAAAATCAATATTTTCACTATTCACTGAAAAATAAATCTTTTTAGGAAAAATACTAAAAATTCACCATAAGATAATATTGAAATGATGATTTTAAAAATTAAATTAATTTCCAAAAATAATATTTCTAAAAATGGTAGAAATTAATTATAATATTCATGTGCAAAAATGTGATAAACCCCATTTTTAAAGAAAACATATTTTTTGAAGCATAAAAAAGACTTTATTGAAACTTGAGTACTTATTTATTATGAATTAATCAATACATTTGAATTATTTAATACCTTTATACAAATTATTCATAATTATTTATTTCTATTCATATCTTCCATTTAACAACTAGCTTATAACGGTTTATTATATTGTGGTTCATCTAGACTCGGGGTTGCATGTAAGGAAAGCTATTGAAAAATTATAATTTATTTAAAGAAAAAATATATTATAAAATATTAGGGTGTTAAACATAGTTCTCTACTTTAACCTAATGAAAACCCAGACATCGTTCCATGAACACTACCATCAACCACTTCATCCATGGCCACCAAAATTCCCTCCTCAAACTATAGTACATATTTGATACACCCAGATGCCCCGCTAAGGGTGAGCTATGAAACTCATAGAGAACTACATCAAACATTGATAAAGAAACAAAAATTATTTCCTAAAAAATAATCTGATTGCGACCATCCTTAGACCACCCCTATGGAGCATCACCATGACCAACACAATCTCGTATCACCTCCACCTCTGAGTCTCCCCATTGAGACTCCTCCACCTATCGTATCAGAGATGATTCCACTAACATCTAATATATATAACCACTTATACTGTATTAATTCATATTGATATGAATTTATATAATCTCTTCCATAACTTTCCAGACTTTTATAGACTCCCAAACAATATTTCCCTATGACATTCGGCTCAACACGTCAGCAACCACATTCCCCTTTCCTAGGGTGTAGGAGATGTAAAAATTGAAATCCTATAGAAACTCAATCCAACTATGTTGACATGGGTTTATATCCCACTGAGAGAAATCATACATCAAAATATTTTGGTCAGTAAAGACCAAAAATCAATCATCGATGATGTAATGTCGCCACATCTTCAGCATAAGAACCACTGCTGCCAACTCTAGGTCATAAGTAATATAGTTACATTCATGGGGACATAAATACATAGAACCATATGAGATCACTTCCCCTTGTTGTATCAATATTCATACCAATACTATATGGGATGAATTATAAAATACATTGAACATCACCCCTTCCTCCAACAACTAGAGCATAGGATCACTAATCAATTTATCATTCAGGTAGTCGGTGTAAGATCCTAGGTTTTCTCATTAGGTACGGAACCATTAATTTTTGTTTTGAACCTTTTTTTAGTCTATGAGGAAGTTATCAATGGAATTAGGAATTTTTTTGGAGTGTTTGGGATTGTTCAGAGCCAGAGCCCCAAATTTTAGAGGAAACTAACTAGGTGTACAGTTTGTTTAAAACATGCCCCTATGGTCACATGTTTTGGGTAAATCATGTGGGGTGATACTGAGGGTCTGTAGAGGAGCACATGGTATGTGAATAGTTTTCCAAAATGGTTAACCTATCCAAATGTTTATTTCCACTTAGGTAATGGGTATGTAAGGTTGTCACATGGTTTTTCCAAACCATTCACCCCTTAAAAATTGGTTGAAATTATGATTTCACCCTTGCCTCCTTAAATGTTTTAACCCTACTTCCTCCATCATTTCACGTGATGCACATCTTCATTCACTTGAGAGATATATTTCGGTGTCCAAGGTAAGATTTGAGCTACCTTATCTATTTAGACTCTAATTCATTCTCCATTCATTATGTTTGATAGCTAACAATAAACCCTTTGATCCCCTTACTTTATTTGTTTATCTCATTATATAATATGATAAATTTGTGTGAGATAATATGACCTATTTTCAAGGTAATCACCTATTTCTTCAATTTTTTCCATTATATCTAAATTAAAGGTCAGAAACATATGAGGAGAGTACTTCCCATCTAAGGTAGGTGGTCTATACCCTTTCCCTAAAATGTAGGGTGTTTATACTTTGTTTTTGTTGTGTTGCATGCTGTAATTTCTATGAGTTTCTTCTTATATTAATATAAATTTAAATTGTATGCTTAAAACTATGATTTAAACATGTTATTACATCCTTATGAAAGTTTATAGGTTTTCAACCTCAATCTAAACCACCGTTGAGGTAGGTTTGTGCTGTAGTTATGATTATCCTACCCTTAGGGTGAGATGAAATCACTAATTATTAATGGGGGTCAAATATAAATTGAATGAATTGTTAAATTTTAACTACCTATTATAACACCTTTTAATTTAGGAATTAAAGGAGTACAAAAATAGAATAAATGGGAGTTATTGAATGATATGGGAAATCCCTTATCTTATGCATAGTTATGTAATTGATTGGTGAAGTAGCATGGACACTAAAATTGACTTCCTTATTATCACTTATACATAAATTTATTAATGAATTGAATATGATGAATTCAATTGATAAAGGGAATGGACACTATAAAACCCCCTTGATCCCTTTTATAATTCATTGAATGGAATTTATTAAAGTCATGGACACTAATATGGCCTCCTTCCTTGTCACTTGTATATGAAATGGTTAATTAAATTATTATGATAAATTCAATTGTTAAAGGGAATGGAAACTAATATAGTCCCTTGAATGACTATATAAATTACATTGATAATGGATGTCATGGTATAGCACTGATGAACCGCTTACATATTTTATATCAGATTCTTTGGACTGTTACCTCGGATCTGGATTACTTGGACCACATCAAACATGCTCCTTAGGCTCCACCCAAGTATTTGCTAAGTTTACTATGGATGAGCTCTATGAACTATAATAGGATTACAAAACCATGCCCCCTAGGTTATTGGACCATGTAGGTTAACATTACACTGATTTTTCTATAGATGAGTTCTTTATATTTGAAGAGGATTCCTTGGTCAATGGCCCTACATCTTGGCCCTCAAAGGTCTGACACGTGATTATTCGGCATATGTAATAGCTGATTGATACTTGATATATCGGCGTATGTCGAAGATGATTCATTACTCTTTCATACAGTTACCCTTCATTGTAGACTGCTTATAATAGAATGTGATTGTAGATTTAGGTTATACCACTTAATCATTTATAGTATTATTTCTTGTTATACCTGCACACTATTACAGCTTATAAGTACATACTGGATTTTTTATAGTCACCTTTAGTGGTGAAATATTTAATATATCTTAGAACCTATCTGGGATACCTATTGGTACCCGAACAGACTTCATGATTTTGGGTAAGAAAAAAGTTAAGGGTCCAGTGTTGGACACCAGAGTTCTTATTCTAGGATGAATTATGAGAGCAGAGGACTAAGATTATGCTCATGATGCTGTGAGAGATAGATTTTTCCCTTTTGTAATTTTTTATAGCATGTTGTATATGTCTTCTACTCTATTCCCCATGTACTTCCCCTTTTGTATATCATCATGACATGATATCATTTTTTATATTATATTGGATTTGTTTCTACCTATTTATTATATCTGGTTGGATTATGAATTTATAGTTCATTTACTAATTTTTTTTCTAATGTTATTGTATATCGATGTTCTATACTTTGATAAAGAGGGTATAGTCTCCCAAATATACCATTATAGACCCTCACTACTAGTCTCTTACCTTTGGAATTGGAGGAGGTGCTTTTGAGGCCATGTGGCCAACCAAGTTCAGTTTCTTATGAGTGAACTGGGTCCAGGATATTACAAAGTGGTATCAGTTCCATTTTCCTTTTTTTATTGTAGTTTGGTTTATTAGATAAGAGACTATGAATGTGTTGAAATTTTGTAATGAGTATGTTCTTGGGAGTAGCTAACCCATGTGTAGGGAATACCAAATTTCCTAGGATGGTACTTGATGTTCTAGTTTATGCCTATTACAGTTGTATTGATTTCACCATTGGGTGACACATGTGATTTGTGGTATTTATTATAATTGTGAGTTTTCTTTTACCCTTGTCCCAATGAGGAAAGGATGTATCATATCATGCATCATTATAGGCACTTGAGGATTTACATGTCATGCATATTTCATGCCATAATTATTTTTCCATGTGCCTTTCCAACAACATGTTGTAGTGCCTTGATTGTTATATCTATTATCTAACTAACATTTCTATAGGGTAAATAAGATAAATACTTGGTTAATTAAAGTGTTTTAATAAACATAAATGGTATTTTTTTCATATATATTGATGGTTTCACTCTAATTATCCAATTATGATATGTTTGATCCATGTACCATTGGTCACATGGGCTAAAACATTATTTGGTGTTGATTATATGGGTTCCAATTTCAATTTAAAGATTGTGTGTGCCTCTATAAATTTGGAATTTTGATCCATATAATTGAACCATCATAGAGGTTGGTTGTGTTTTGAGTGGGTATCCAAGACTCAACTCCTTTATGTACTTTAATTATCATTACATGTATACATTTTGATATATAAATGTGTGTATTCTTACTATAATAGTGTTAATAGTTTTTAATCCATTATTTACATGGTAATGTCCTTAGAACACATTTCATATCAAAATGTTATAGCATTTCCCAACTATAATGAGAACCTCAAGATACTATGATGGTAATCTTAAATATATATATCCTATGGTCTAGATATGTCATACTAATGGGACACATATGATGTCTGACTATCAAGTGTTGGGGGTTCATAAGCATTGAGACTTCTTCTCATGAATTTAGCACTTGGTGATCTCGAATATATGAGATCATGAGGACAACCCCACTAATAATAACACCACATGTTTCAAGTGTCATTGGTTTTTCCTATCTACAAACATGTGTATTAGTCTCTAGACTTGATATTGTTATCAATATGTACCATTTGATCGCATACTTTGATGAAAGGAAAAAAACAATGACATTGAATTCATGGTGAAGTAGCTTGTTTTGGGTGTGTCATTGGTGGTATGACATTTTTTGAATGATCAAGAAATAATTTGTCGCTTCTAAGTTGGGGAAGAGATATCTCATGGGACTAGGTTGACCAGGATGATAGTAGCATCATTAAATCCATGGTCATGATACAAGAAGTTAATTCCCTCCAGTAAGGTCATGAAATATATAAAGCAATAAAAGGATGATGACACAAATATGCATCCTACTTTATGAGATATCATGATACAAAGAAATTATATTACACGGAACATGTTTATAGAAGTTAGTCATAGCTATGACATTCCTTATCTCTTTAGGGGCCATGATGGGTTTCTAGAATCCACTCTTGGGATGTGGGTTAGACTCACTACTATCAATATAAGAACCTATAGGGTCACACACTAAGTTTATTCACAAGTTCCACCTATTCTAATGAATATATGTTTAGGATGAATTGGGGCCCATGTGTAGGGGTTGATGAACATCTAAGTATGATTGATTCCCAAGTAAAATAATTAAATTATATTATTAACATTTTAAATAATGATGATTGAATTTATTTCTCAAGGTATTCAAAAAAATTGATTGTATATTAGAAAATATAATTTTTTGAATGAACATAGGATGTTCAAGGTTCGTCAAATTATTTGGGGAGATTACAGGTTGAGTTAATGGTTGATTATTTATCACATAACATTTCATAGTGTTATATGTCATGATCCAACCCAACAGGGCCCAAACTATGAATACCCCAAGCCCACCTCCAATAGGATAGGGGATGGTGACCAGCTCTTAGTAGTCATATCACACACATGGGAGGAATTATCCTAATGTACCTGTACACATAAACACATATCCAATCCCATACAATACTGAAATGTAATACAACAAAAAAAATTCATAAATACATCTATAATCCCACCATTAGCGTACGAGAAGTAGTGGAAAGAAAGGGTCCAAATATAATTCCACTAAAAGAAACTAAAAACAAGTCCAACATATAAAGTGGGTGAGGATTTCTCTCAAGGTAACCACAAGAACACACTTTGGTATGTTTGTCTCACTATGCTTCCTCTAGTCCTGGTCCCTCTAGGAATCTATCAAAATGTTGGTCATCTGCATAAGTCACAACATGTGTAGGAAAATACCATGCAGGGGTGAGTATAATAATACCCAGTAGGACACCCCAAAATCACTAAGAATATAGAATCAAGGATAATATTCATCTCATTATAGGTATATTTAAATGGAATATATAATAAGAACATCTAGATATACTCATAATAGACACATAGTCTCAAGTAAGATCATAATTGTACCACCAGCCTAGTATTCCTACTCAAAGGTTCCATATAACACTCATCTGGGAGAACACATTATATGATTTAGAAAGCTCTGATGGAATCAATATGAGATTTCATGCTCATTGAGTCTCCCTATAGGAAGTATATTCTATAAGTATAAAGATAATGATACATAGATGGGATTCATATCTAAGGCCATGAGGTATACCAACAACCCAATCTAGATTAACCCACTAAGTATATGATTAAATCCCACATAGTGTTAGTCATGATGATGCCAATAACCCCTTCTAGGGAACTGATGATGATATAGGATCTCACTTCAATCCTCATGGAAGGATTCCAACAACTCTATCCAAGACTAAAGTTCCTCATAGGGAATCACCATCCTATACATAGGAAGAGACTCTATACTAAACCCTTAGGGAAATGGATAAAGGGAACATACCATGATGTATCTTATTTAAGAAGAAGATTAAAAGGGATCTGATCCATTATTTAAGAAGTACATGGCATGTCCCTTTGGCATTGGGCCCTACCCGTGTATCACATCCCATGCCCATGTTCATGTTCATGTATGATTGGTCGTGTCTATGTATGGCTAGTCATGTACGTGTTTGTGTAACTTCCCAGTTAAACATTGAGCCTCCAATTAAGGGTCACATGGCATGTGACATGTTTCACATGGCGTGTGATACTTTTCTTCTTTGCAGAAACCCTAGCACCGCACAAGGGGTCCCACATGCGTGTAATCCCGGATAACACACCATATAACCTAGAATTTTCTAGAATCCTGTATCTACTTGATGTATCATCATCCATTCCTATAGCCTACGATTTGAATACGTCTCATGTAGGTAATAGAGGAACTGGTACAGCTGAGCCTTGCCACCATCGCTCACCAAAATCCATCCACCAAATCGCATAAGAAAACCCCTTCATCGCATCTCCTAGTAACCGTACATCAAAACCCACATGAGGAACTCCAATACAGTTTTGATCTATTGTCATATCTCGATCTCAACATCAATATAAGCTTGTATATATGGTATCAGTATATTTTTCCAATAAAATAGTGTGTAACGATTGGTTCCTTGGTAATTTATCAAACCACCGATCAAATAAATCACTGGTGATGATCACATGAAGAACGGTGGGAGAAAACCAAGAAAAAAAGAGGAATGAACCTCAGTCATGTTATAGTTGTCCTTAATCTATTTCCATTATAATGATGAATGAAGATGAAAATAAAAATAATAAATTTCTCCTAAATTCCCCACAAATAAACTCATACCCACAATATGACTGATCTATGAATCAATTTGTTAGTTAATTTATTTGTGTTCATCATAGAAATAAATAAACAGGGATAAATAAACATAACACAATGTCCTACCTCGAGATGTATTGATCACTGATGATGAATGAATTTGTTTCATTGTCATTGGTGAGATCCAATAATTCCATTGCACACCGATCAACAATCCATGATTCAGTTGTCATTCGCCCCAGAATGATCTGTCAATGCTCTCTCCAACAGCTCCAGAGTTATGTGGATAACCCTGGGTTTTGTCCATAGTATAATATCTATAGATAAATCCAGGTCATGAAAATTTAATTAAATAAATTATTTTAGTTTAAATAATTTATTTAAACATTCTACCATGACTGAACCTAACCTGAGCGTCTGAAGTGCTCCAAGTTTAGGTCGTTCCTAGGGTAAGCCCCTGATATGACCTTGAAAAAGGCCTCAAATTTCTAATTCAATCCTCCATTTATAATTTATTACACTTTTTCATAAAAAACTATGCAAGTGTGCATTTAACAAATTTAATATATTTCAAAAATTAATTTTGGGATCACTGGGCCTTAGAGTCTCACATCGTCTTAGTGCGTAACTCTGAAAATAATCTATATAATATTATAAATTAATACATAGAAAATTCATAGTTGTTGCATTCTCCCAACCTTATAGATTTGTGTCTCGGAAATAAAAACAAAATCTATACAAAGAGAAGTGGGCACTGAGTGTGCATCTAGATCTCCCACTCTTGGGTACTCTCCTAAACATTCACATACTACCACTGGACACACACTAAAGTAATTGGTCACCCACATAGGATCCTCTATGACTAATCCTCAATCTCTGCTGGGTACTCAGCAATGGTATCTCCCTTCTTGAGGTCCAGATCACCCCAGTTGATAACATGAGATGGATTGTGCATGTACCTCCCAAGATACAACACCTAGAATACGTCATGTACCCGATCTAACTATAGTGGTAGTGTTAAGCAGTAATCCACCTCACCAACTCTATGAAACATTTATAAAGGGCCAATTAATATTAGAGATAACTTATTTCCCCATCCAAATCTCTACAACCCATGTCAAGGTGAGACCCTCAGGAACACATGGTCCCCCTCCTTGAACTCTAAAGGCCTCTTTAATTGGTCCCCATAGGAATTATGATGGTTTTATGAAGTCTTCATCCTCTATTAGATGATATACACCTTCTCTGTCATAGCTAGAACTAATTACGGACCTATATGTGCTGACTCTCCTGGGTCGGTCCAACATTGTGGTGACCTGCATGGTCACCCATACAAGGCCTTGAACAATGTTATACCAATGGTGGAATGTGTTGGACTCCTCATGTGTTAATCATGTTTTAATGATCACAAATCCTATACATTCTGTAAAACTTGTTAATCCTATATAATTTGTCTCAAATCATGTGTACAGATGATTAGTTTCTTTATGCCTTAAATAATTATTGTAAACTATTTTTGGTTTGTATTATAATGGATTTCCTTGATAAATGATTAAGTCTAATCCATTCTATTAATATCACTGTTTAAGTTTGTATACTGATATTTGTCTAAGTTTGCGACACTATGACCATCTAGACACCGTGACCAAACATCGTGACCATCCAAACACCGTGACCATCCAGACACTGTGACTAGACATTGTGACCATCCAAACATCATGGCCATACACTGTGACCATCTAGACACTGTGAACATACATTGTGACCATCCAGACACCGTGTCCAGACACTATGACCATCCAGACACTGTGATCTGACACAACATCAGTGCTACCAGTTACTGATCTCTATACAACTATTCCATCATGATTATCTCATCGCTCAAAGGAAAATAAGGATACTCCATTTCAAGGAGACACCATTTCAAGGAGACACCATTTCCAAGGAGACACCGTTTCATGGAGACACCATTTCCAGAATAACAATGACACTATTTATTAATTTGTTTTATCATTTTTCAATTTAATATCTAATGGTCAAATTTTAAGCTTTTAAATGCACTGACATAATTAATGTTTCTTTGTAAACATGTCACTTAATAGTATGAGGTATGAGGTATAGAATACATGCATCTTTTCAGCTCCAACACATGCACTCCAAGGATAAAAAAAACAGCATGGCCAGAAACGAACATAGAGGGCAGAGAAATAAGTGTGTACAATAACAAATAAGCACAAGTATTCTTGAGAAAAAATGACACATGCAACTCAATACATCTGAAGAACACAAAAATAATTCTTGAATCCAAAAATATGAGATACTATAGATCAGAGTCGAGAACATATTCACAATACAAACTCCATAAAGAACACGAGCCAGATCTATCTGACTTGTGATACTCTGTTTTCCACAAGAGGACTCAATTCCTACATCTACTTCATCATAGAAGTCCAGAGCTGCACATACTAACAATCAGAGCACTTTTAACCTTATCTCATCATTTTTTCTCTGTTGTGTATTGTTTTTAGCTTTCAAGAAGTGTGTGTGTGTCTGTATAAAAACACACATTGTCTCCTGCATTAAACTGGAGGATATAAGATATCCTTCCTCTCACATCTTTTTATACTAGTTTATTCCTACAAGTAAGTGTGGAAGAGGTCCCTGTGTGACCTGATAGTTCATACCCACGAAGAACTATGGAAGAGGTCATGTGACATGGATAGTTCTGTGTACTATTGTTTACCCCAATCCAAGGTGTGGATCAAGTTTATTAATTTAAACTGGTAGGTGGTAGGTGATCACCAATTTGGAGTGGATTAGGTCTCAGCTTGAGACTGAACCACTTGTTTTATATATGCTATGTTGTTTACATTAGTTTTCTCTGTTTTATTGTATAATTAATAAATCACTAACTTTAATTTGATATTTAATCTTGGAAATAAGTTATAATTTTTTTTCCTTATTAGAATAGCTTTAAAAGTAATATTAATAACTGATATTAAGATTACTTATAATTAATCAATCTTTTGAGAAGTTATTTAAATATTAAAACTTTGATAACCATATTAATTTGATTAATTGGATTGTATTTACATTTATTAGGGAATCTTTTAAAGAATACTTTTCAAATAGAAATTTTTATAGATACTCAATTCACCCCTCTTGAGTACTATACTCTGACCAACATTTGGTATCAGAGGATGTGTGTATTTCTGTTAAGCCTCTGTTTTTGACCCTATTCAACTGTAATTTTAGTTTTACTTTAAAGATATGTAAATTTATATTAATTATGAATTTATATATCTTTCAAAGTAGTTATTTATTATTAATAATAGACTGGAAGGTTCTACAATAAACATACCACCATTCTTTAATGGAACAAATTATTCCCAATGGAAAATTAAAATGAAAATTCATTTAGAAAGTATGGGTTTTGAAATTTGGTATTCAATTATAGATGAGTATAAGATTCCTACTACTGATAGAATCACTTGGGATGACCCAATCAATACTAACTACAATAACAATTTTCAATCCATGAATTATTTATATTTCTCTTTAGGAGATGATGAATTTAACAGAATTTCTGCATGTAAAACTACCCATGAAATTTGGGATAATTTATCTGTTTCACATGAAGGAACTTCTAGTGTGAAAGAAATGAGACTTAATAATTATACTATTAAATATTATAGCTTTAAAATGAAACTTGATGAGCCCATTTCTTACATGTATCTCAGGTTCAACGAAATTGTCAACACAATGGTTTCTATTGGAAGATAAGTTACTGTCAAAGAAAAAATTATGAGGATTCTCAAATGCCTACCTGACAGATGGAGAGGAACCTCTATCTCTATTATAGAATAATGTGACATCAAAAAGTTACCAGTAAAAGAACTCATTGGGAAACTAATGATGTATGAAGAGGATATGAAATTAAAAAAGGAAGAGGAGGATGAACCCAAAAGAAAATTTGTTGCATTCAAAACCACCACTTCTAAACACAAAGAGAAAGGGAAATTGGAAGCCTCTATAGAAAGTTCCAGTAGTGAACAATAATCACCTGACAATGATGAGGATATGGCTCAATTATCCAGAAGGTTTAAAAGATTCTGCAAGAAGAAGAAATTTTTCAGAAAGCCTAACTTCAAGGGAAGATATGATCAAAAAGGAAGTTGGAAGAAAGATTGGAAAAGAAGATACAAGTCTGATGAGATAGTCTTCTATGAATGTAAGTGAAAGGAACATATAAAGGCTGACTATCCTAAGCTCAAGTACAAAAATAAATTTGAGTAAAAAGATAGAAAGTATAAAAAGGAAATGAAATAAACATGGAGTGCTTCTAAGGACAGTTCAAGTGACTCATAATCTTCACATGATGAACAGGCTAACAAATCCAATATGTGTTTTATGACAAATACATATGAGGTAACACTGGAATCTCCTATACACAATTCCTATTATTTTGGAGATGAGAGTGACTCTAAAAATATGTCTAATGAAGAAATTTTTGAATACTTTAATATGCTTAAAGAGACATGTAATGAAATAAAAGATAAATATAGGTCTTTAAAGAAACAAAAATCTCTTACCTCAACTGTTAAAACTGAACTTACTGTAGAAAGGGAGAAAAATGTTCAATTACTTAATGAAAATAATGAAATAAAGCTATCTAATGAGCAATTAAAAAGGGATCTTGAAAGGTTTACTAATAGTGAAGATACTCTAGTAAAAATTCTTGGTAAACAAGTTGTTCCTAAATATACTATTGGTATTGGCTATAAACCTGGTAAAAGAAATTTTGGAAGAACTAATTTTGTCTCTAAATCTAGGACATATAGCTTTACTCCTAGTTCTGGAAAACATTTAGCTAGTTAAAATAATGATACACTCTCTATTGTTTCAATATTTTCTGGACCAAATAGAATTTATTTTTCAAGTACTTTAAATAATACTTATAGGAAACCTATGAGGCATATATGGGTTCCTAAACCACTAGTCACTCATATTACTAGACCCAAACAGGTATGGGTACCAAAATCTGTTTTTATTTGACTATTTTGTAGGAAATTTGCTTAAAAAGATCCTATAAAAGCTTATGGTACTTGGATAGTGGGTGTTCAAGACACATGACAGGAGACTATTCATGCTTCAAGAATTTAATAAAAATTGACAGTGGACATGTCACATTTGGTGATAACGCCAAAGGAAATATTATTTTCCTTGGCCAAATCAATAACTCTAACTCAGTTTTAATTTCCAAAGTACTGTTTATTGATGGATTGAAATATAATCTGCTTATTATTTCACAACTATGTGATGATGGATTTCATGTTAAACTTGAAAATGATGCTTGCAATGTATTCAATTCTAAAAATGAATTAGTATTTCCTGCATTAAGAAATGAAAATGTATATTATGTTAACTTAGATTATTTAGTCTCTCAAAATGATTCATGTTTAAGTGTATTTCACAAAGAGTCTTATCTTTGGAATAGGAGACTAGGACACTGTAATATTCACTCTCTTAGAAAGATTACTAGAAAAATATTAGTCAAATACCTAACCAAACTTGAGTTTTTAAATGATAAAATGTGTAATCCTTGTCAAAAGGGAAAGCAACACAAAATTTCCTTCAAACCAAATAAAGAAGTGTCAATTTCTCAACCTCTCGAACTAGTTCACATGGATTTGTTTGGACCATCTGGAGTTTCTAGCTTAAATGGGAATCACTATGTTTATGTTCTTGTAGATAACTTTTCTAGATATACTTGGACTTTCTTTTTGTCTCACAAAAGTGAAGCCCACTCTCATTTTATCAAATATTCCAAAATTGTGGAAAATCTTAGTGGACTTAGAATTAAAACCTTAAGAAGCGATCATGGCCATGAGTTTGAAAATCAAGATTTTGAATCCTTTTTCTCACAAAATGGCTATAGTCATAATTTCTCTGCTCTTGGAACACCTCAACAAAATGGATTTGTAGAAAGAATAAATAGAACCTTACAAGAGATTTCTAGAACCATGCTTAGTGAATATGACTTACCTATTTATTTTTGGGATGAAGCTGTAAATACAGCATGCTATATTATCAATAGAGTGTTGATTAGAACCATTCTTAAAATAACTCCATATGAATTATGGAACAATAGAAAACCCAAAGTTAGCTACTTCAAATTTTTTGGTTGCAAATTCTATATCCTTAATACTAAGGAAAATATTGACAAATTCGCATCCAAGAGTGATGAAGGAATCTTTCTTGGATATTCAATCTCTAGTAAAACCTATAGTGTTCAACAAAAGAACTAAATGTGTGGAAGAATTTGTCCATGTAAAATTTGATGAAACAGATCCACATGATCCCAAAACCACTCTAGAGAACCAGGAGGATGATGTATCAAATATGGACATTAATTAAAAATCCTCGAACCATCCTATGAAGGAATCTATGAAAACTTCTAGTTCTGTAAATTCTTTAGATTTGAGTCATATTGAACCCAAACCTATTGAAGAACCTGAAATCACTGGTCCTTTTTCTAGAGCTATTATAACTCTTAAGAACCATCCTTTAGATGTTGTTATAGGAGATTTAGATAAAGTAACTCAAACTAGAGATTCTCTTAGAAATCAGGTTGAAAATAAAGTATTCTTGTCAAAACATGAACCTAAAAACATTAATGATGCTATCAATGATGAATTTTGGGTGATGGATATGCAAGAAGAGCTTAATCAATTTGAAAGAAACAATTTTTGGAAACTTTTTGATAGACCTAAAGACGCATTTACCATAGGCAATAAGTGGGTGTTTAGAAATAAGGTAGATGAAGCTAGTAATATAGTTAGAAACAAGGCCAAATTGGTTACACAAGGCTATAGTCAAGAAGAAGGAATTGACTATGAATAGACCTTTGCACCAGTAGCTAGACATGAAGCCATCAGAATTCTGCTTGCTTATGATGCACATCTGAATTTTAAACTATATCAAATGGATGTTAAAAGTGCATTTGTAAATGGGTATATAACTGAGTATGTCTTTGTTGAGAAACCCCCTGGTTTTATAAATCCTCATTTTCCAAATAATATTTTTAAATTATCAAATTATTTATATGGTTTAAAACAAGACCCAAGAGCTTGGTATGATAGATTAAGTACTTTTCTTATTTACAAATGTTTTACAAAAGGAATAGTTGATCCTACCCTTTTTATAAAATGAATTTTTAGTAGTTCAAATTTATGTAGATGACATTATCTTTGGATCTTCAAAAAAATTCATTATGTATTGAATTTTCTAAAATGATGCAAAATGAATTTGAAATGAGTTTAATGGGTGAACTAAAATTTTTTCTTGGATTTCAAATATTTCAAAATAATTATGGTATTATTTTAAATCAAAGAAAATATAATAAAGATCTTCTAAAATGTTTTGTATTGGATAGAACTAAAAGTAGTGACACTCCAATGAGTACTACTTATAAGTTGGATCATGATGAAGATGGAAAATCTATTGATCAAACCACTTACATAGGGATGATTGGAAGCTTACTCTACTTAACTACTATCCGACCTAACATTATGTTTAGTGTATGTATGTGTGCTCATTTTCAGGTAAACCTTAAGGAATCTCATTTAAATGTTGTTAAGATAATTTTTAAATACCTCAAGCATACACCCAATCTAGGACTATTTTATCCCAGAGGATAGTCATTTGAGTTAGTTAGTTACTCTGATGCTGAATTTGGTGGTTGTAAGTTAGATAGAAAAAGCACCTCTGGAACATGTCACTTGTTAGGTAAGTCACTAGTATAATGGTGTAGTAAGAAACAAAACCATGTTCTATTATCTACTGTAGAAGCTAAATACATAGCTTCTGATAGTTTTTGTGCACAAATTTTGTGGATGAAACACACATTACTAGATTATGGATATCAATTCAGGAATGTACCTATAAATTGTGACAATACAAGTGCTATTAACTTCTCAAAAAATCATGTTTCACACTCTAGGACAAAACATATTAATGTAATACATCACTTTTTGAGAGATCATTATCAAAAAGGTTATATCACTTTGGAATTCATTGGAACTGAATATCATCTTGCTAATATATTCACCAAAACATTAAATTCTAAAAGAATAGATTACATCATACATGAGATGGGAATAATAAATCTTAAGTAGTAAGTGTATGGTTTCATGTTTATGGTCTCACAGTTATTATCTCTCTATTACTATCTAGAACTTACTATTTCAAACAATATGGTCTCACAATTTAGAAATCACACAGTTACATCCTCACCGTGAAATCATGTTACGGTCTCACCATGAAATCTTATTACAGTCTCACCATGAAAGCATGTTACGGTCTCACCGTGAAATCCAGTTTTGGTCTCACCATGAAATCTGGTTATGGTCTCACCATAAAGATGCCTTATTGTTTTATTTACATATTTTAACCTATATCGCAGTAATTAATTATTGTGTTGTTTTACTTTCCTGCACTTTTGATTTTGCGATGCTCGGTATCCCTAAATGATAAAATTGAAAGAAGTTTCACTCCTTTCTTCACTCGAGCTATCTTCTCTCAAACTATAACCCCTCTTTCAACCTTTCTCTCTCAAACCTTCCTTGAATTCCCATAATGAAATTCCCATCATTGTCAACTCCTAATAAGCGAAGATTAAAGAAGAAGATGAAAATATCACTAAAGTTAGCACTTAAAGGTCCTTTGAATCCGAACCTGGTGAATAGAGTAGTCGTTCCTGAAAAGAAAATTTGTCCCAAGTGGCTTCTTTCAAGTAAGTCTATACTATTTAAAGTCTTAAGAGAGAAATGATGGCTGGATTGGTTTAAAAAGGATGATAGATCTATTTACCTAAATCTAGTTGTACAGTTTTATCAGTTTGTTCAATTTTCTTTTGATAAGGAAAATAATTTTGTTGTGAGAAGCTGGATAAATGGCCAGAGATGTACCTTTTCTTCGAGGTTATGGGTTGCATTTTTAAGGATACCTCATGAGGGTATTTTTGAGGACTACCAGAGAGGTCACCCACCTCCAAGTGAGATTTTTATTTTTGAAGAAGCATTAGGAAGCTTAACTGGAAACGAAACAAAGAGAAGAGCTATAGCTGCTGAGCTAGATGGTGAAACCATAATTTTGTTTAAATTTGTTCAGAATTTGATTAGCCCCAGAAAAGGTGATTTTTCTACACTCAAGTATCAGGATTTATTCTTGATATATCTCATGAAAAATGGACACAATATTAACATATAAAAATTCATTATACTTCACATGTGTGAGTTGATCAAGATAACCTCTCAGTCAACCTCTCAGTTCTACTCAAGATTAATCTCAATTATGCTTCATGCTAAAGGTTTGGTTGGACTCAATGAAGAAGTAATTAAGGACTATGAATTTTGTCTTTCAAAATTTACAGTAAAGAGAATGAAAATCAGTTGGAATCCATATAGAAAAGCATGGGTGGAGGATAATGATAGGGTTTATGAAAATTTCAATCTGGTGGAGCACTCTTCAATACCTAAAGAAATTTTTTATCCTAGTTTGGAACCAGATGAAATTTTTGAGTATTCTGATGAGGAAGAAGAGGAAGAGGCTGTTGTACCTATAGGGGAAACTGTTCTAGATGATAAAGATAGTGAACCTATTCTCCAAGACTTAAATGAGAAGGAAATGCTTGTTCCTGAAGAAGTTGTTGATTTGGAAGAACAACCTGCTTCTAAAGAAGAATTTGTGGCTAAGGTAAGTGAAAAGGATATTATAGAAGAACATATAGAAGAATATCTTTCTCTTATGCAATAATTTTCTTATGAGGAACATTTGGAGGAACAAGTTGTTCCTGAAATTATCCCATATGTTGAAGAGAGAATGGAGCAAGCCTTTCAGTTGGATAGAAAGTAAATGGGTGAGGCTATTGAGGATGAAATCTTAGAAATAGATCAAGGATCTAAATCTCTCAGTCCTGAGAAAGATGCACTTGTTGATGGGGAGAATAACCCCAGTCTGGAAATTTTTGAAGTGCTTAATCTAGTTGATCTAAGCTCAATGGATACATGGTATAAATTCCCTAGTTATTTTGATGTGAATGAATCCTAGGAAGCCTCAGTGAAAGGTATATATTTTTCTACAATGTTTCAATTGAAGCCAGTAACTACTTTTGATGTTATAACTGCAAAGGAACTTGATCCTGTCTCAGCTCCTATTTCCAAACCATCACAAGAACCTTCAAACTTGGTGAGTAAGGATGATTTAAAAGCATTTGAAGATACCCAATTGGATGGGGTTGAAAAGATAATGAATACTCAACCTGCTCCTATGACAAATTTGAGTGAAAGAGATACTACCCTGTTGTTAGAGAAGATTTTTTTGAAGATTCATCCCAATATGCTTCATGAAATTCAAGAAGTCAGAGTTGAGAACAAACAGTTAAGTGATGAAGTGAAGTCTCTCGGAGGTATGGTTGAAGATATGCATAGAGTGCTAAAATCATGACCAGAATCTGTTTCTTATCCTTTTAATGATATTATTAGTCAGATTACATAGGAAGTATCCTCCCTGATTCAACCTAATCTAACCTCCTTGGTTGACAAGGTAGCTAAAAGAAACAAGAAAATTATTCAAGAGATACGTGATATTTTTATTGGTCTTAAAAAGTTGACTTATGAGTATAAGGGTTGTCTCTAGAAAGTTCTGAATCAAATTAAGTCCCTTAATTCAGCTGTTAAATATTCTAATACTTCGGTAAAATCATCTCAACCCTCTTTGAATAGTGATATACTCAGAACAGTTGTCAAAGAAGAACTCTAATCTGTACTCGGTGGCTTTGACAAAGAGTCTCTATCTGAGGTTGTCAAGAATAGTGATAGAGTTCTTGATTTGGTGAGAATCCACTCCAAAATTCCAAATGATTCATAGTAGGAGATTACTAAGAAGGTGGACTTCTACTTCAATAAGATCTTCTTGAAACATGACATGAAAAACCACTTCAAGTACCTTGTAAAGAATCTGATAATCACCCCTATCACTCAATATTTCAAAACTCAAGTCCAAAAGATAAAGGATTTCACTCCCTTGTTGGACATGTTCCTGGAAAACAAGGATGACTTTGATAAAGAGATACAGTATGGTGGTGAGATCATTGCTGACTTAATCAATATTTTGAGGCCTGATCTTCATGTACAGAGCACTGTTATTATGGCTCCTACAGCTACACCCTTGAGACCTGGTTTTCCTACCTTCTCATCCTCTACCCTTGCCACAACTTCTATGTCTATCTCTTAGGATTTGAGTCAGATCAGACCTATTATCCTTGACCAACAATTGCCTCAGTCTTCCACCAAACCTACCTTGTCCCCTTCTATTTTTAAAGTACTCCCTCTACCTTCTCTGTCAGTTTCTTCACTTCCTTCTTCCACTTCTACTTCTGCTCCTATGGCTTCTTCGGATGCTACTGCCAAGGGAAAAGAGAATACACTCGGTGCTGAAGACAAATGAACAATATCTTTTTATAGGGATGATTTTTTTATTTTTGTTGCTTACTAGTTTTAATGACACTTTCTATCCATCTAATTCATTGTAAAATCTTCTTATCTATTATTTTATTTAATTTTGTATTATTTTTTATAATCCCAAAATGGGGAGAGATATGCACACTAAGAGATACACACACAAAGAGATATACACACTGAGATATATGCACATTAAAGAAAAGTACAAGACACATTCCCTAAGAATAGATCTCTTGCTCACATGATTTGTGATCATCAAAAAGGGAGAGATTGTTGGACTCCTCATGCATTAATCATGTTTTAATGATCACAAATCCTATAAATTATGTAAAACTTGTTAATCCTGTGTAATCTGTCTCAAATCACGTGTACAGATGATTAGTTTCTTTATGCCTTAAATAATTATTATAAACTATTTTTAGTTTGTGTTATAATAGATTTTCTTGATAAATGATTGAGTCTAATCCATTCTATGAATGTCACTGTTTTAGTCTGTTTACAGATATTTGGCTAAGTCTGCGACACCATGACCATCCAGACACCATGACTAGACATCGTGACCAGACACTGTGACTATCCAGACACTGTGACTAGACACTGTGACCATCCAGACATTATGACCAGACACCATGACTATCCAGACACCGTGACCATCTAGACACTGTGACCATACACTGTGACCATCCAGACACTGTGACCATCCAGACACCGTGATCAGACACTGCATCTGTTCTACCGGTTACTGATATCTATAAGACTATGCCATCATGAATATCTCATCACTCAAAGGAAAATAATAAGACACCATTTCAAGGAGACATTGTTTTAAGGAAACACCATTTCAAGGAGACACCATTTCATGGAGACACTATTTCCAGACTGACTGTGACATTGTTTCTTAATCTGTTTTGTCATTTTTCAATTTAATCTCTAATAGTCATATTTAAAGCTTTTAAATGCACTAAAATAATTAATGTTTATTTGTAGACATGTCACCTGACAGTACGATGTATGAGGTGCAGAATACATGCATAATGTCAGCTCCAACACATGCACTCCAAGAATAAAAAGAACAACGTGGCCAAAAATGAACACTGAGGATAGAGAAACAAGTGTACATGATAATGAAGAAGCACAATTATTCTTGAGAAAAACTGAGACATGAAACTCGGTACATCTGAATAACACACGAAGCATTCTTGAATCCAAAAAGCTGAGATACCATAGATCATAGTCGAGAACATATTTGTAGTACAAAATCCACGAAGAACACAAGACAGATCTATCTGACTTGCAATACTCTATTTTCCACAAGAGGACTCGATTATTGCATCTTCTTCATCATAGAATTACAGAGCTACATAGACTAACACTCAAATCACTTCTAACCTTATCTCATAATTTTTGATCTGTTGTGTATTGTTTTTAGATTTCGAGCAGTGTGTGCATGTCTGTATAAAAACACACATTGTCTCCTGCATTAAACTAGAGAATACAATATATCCTTACTCTCACATATTTTTAAACTTGTTTATTCCCACAGGTAAGTGTGGAAGAGGTTCCTGTGTGACCTGATAGTTCATACCCACAAAGAACTGTGGAAGAGGTCATGTGACCTGGACAGTCCTGTGTATTGTTGTTTACCCCGATCCAGGGTGTGGATCAAGTTTATTAATTTAAATTTCTTGGTGGAAGGTGATCACCAAGTGGAGTGGATTATGTCTCGAATTGAGACTGAACCACTTATTTTATATCTGATGTGTTGTTTACATTATTTTTCTCTATTTTACTATATAATTCAAAAATCACTAACTTTACTTTGATAGTTAATCTTGGAAAGAAGTTATAATTGTTTTGCCTTATTATAATAGCTTCAAAAGTAATATTAATAACTAATATTAAGATTACTGAGAATTGATCAATCTTCTAAGAAGTTATTTCAACAATCAAAATTTCATAATCATGTTACTTTGATTAACTAGGATGTATTTAAATTTATTAGGGAACCTTTTAAAGAATACTTTTCAAATAGAAATTTTTATAGATACTCAATTCACCCCCTATTGAGTACTCTAATTTGACCAATATAATGGTATATTTTGATGATCCTCCCAACTATGTCCAAAGTCCAACATGAAATCCCACAGTATGTCCTCCAAGACCTGAATGGTCCACTCATTCTAGCTATCAGTTTGTGGGTGAAATATTGTGCTCAAACACAATTGATTACCAAAGGCCTCTTATAATCCTCTCCATAATCATGACATGAAGTGAGAATCATAGTCTAAAATGATCATTAAGATAACTTCATGGAGACAAACTATCTTCTATACATAGTGGTGTCTCAAGATCTCTACTGAACTCTGGTCTCAAATAGCTAAGAAGTTGGATGACTTGGTGAGTCATTCTACGATCACCCATATAGAATCATGTCCCTTGGATGTATGTGGTACCCCCATCACAAATTCCATGGATATTCCATCTCACTTATACTCTAGAACTTCAAGGCATTAAGATAAACCTATTGGAACCTAGTGCTTAGCCTTCACTTACAAAAAAGTAAGGAATCAAGAGAAAAAATTTGGAACTCTCTTCTTCATCCCTAGTCACAAAAAATAGCATCATAGGTATTTGTACATATTTTACACACTTGGATTTAATTCCAAGGGAGATGTATGAAACTTCCCTTAGAACCAAATCTTGTAATTTCATCGTTTCCATCATGCATCCTCTAAAAAATGACATACTTCTCACCTTTAGAAAATCCACCAGGAGCATGTCCAGTGGATATCTGAGTATATAGGGTCTCAAAAACAATATCTCTAAGTTGTACCTCCATGAATCACTATAAAAGTGGAAGATTAATAACCATCAACTGGAGGTAATATACTTCATCCCCATCCATAAAGGATAACTGCAATGAGGCTAACTACTATAATGCCTCACTCAGTAGCTATGAACAAAATCTCATGTTCAGAGCATCTGCTTCCACGCTCCCCTTCCCAAGATTATAGAAAATCTCAAAGTCATATTCATATAGGAACTCTATCCATCACATTTGTATAGAGTTAAGATCTTTCCGAGATAAGATATACTTAAAACTCTTATGTTCATAATAGATGATAAATTGCTCACCCATAAGGTAGTGTCACCAAATATGCAATGCAAAGACTACCACTACCAACTGAAGATCATGGGTCGCATGGTTCTTCTCATGTGGTCTCAACTAATGTGAACCATAGGCAATCACTACCTTCATATTCATTATAAATAAACCAAACCTAGTCCCTAATACATCACATAACACTATATAATTGACACCCTCCTCTAGAAATCTCAAGATGGGAGCACTAGTCAATCTCTACCTCAACTCCTAGAAAGCTTGTTGGAAGCTCTCTGTCCACACAAAAGAATTACCCTTTAGGGTAAAAGTTTTCAATGGATTTGATATCCTGGAGAAATCTAGTGTGAATCTATGATAGTATCTTTCCAACCCAAGGAATCTCCACACCTCTGTCACGCTCTTGGGTGGATCCCATGATAACACTACCATGACCTTTTCCAGGTCTATTGCCGCACCATCTACTGAGATAACATGTCCCAGAAAGTGGACCTCCTGAATCTATAACATTCAATTCGATAGATTCTCATAAATATAGTTCTCTCGAATTACATTTAGGACCATAATCAAGTGTATCATGTGCTCCTCGTAGGACGCTGAGTACACTAGGATATTGTTGATGAAGACTAATACAAACTTGTATAAGAAGGGTTAAATAACCTAGTTTATGGGTACCATGAATACTGATGGGTGTTGGTCATGCTGAATGGCATCACCAAATACTCATAGTGACTGTCGCAACATCATAAATTCATCTTCTATATATCCTCATCTCGTACTCACAACTAGTGATAGCCTGATTTGAGGTCAATCTTTGAGAACCATAATGCCCCTCTCAACTAATCAATGAGTTCATTGATCCTTGGTAGGGGATACTTGTTCTTTATGGTCAGCTAGTTTAGGTGATGGTAATATATACACAACCTTAAGATCTTGTCCTCCTTCTTGGTGAACAACACTAGGGATTCCTAAGGTGAAACATTGGTCGTGATAAATCCCTTCCTCTACAAGTCCTCCAACTACACCCTCAGCTCATGAAGCTTTATAGGATCCATCTAATATGATGGAATAGATATCATGGTTGTACTGAGATGTAGTTAAATGCATAAATCTATCTCTTGGTGGGGAGGTAAGCTTGGAATGTCCTTCGGAAAGATGTCCTCATACTATGTCACCATTATAGGAAACTATAAGCTCAGGGCATCTTCTACTCCAAGAGTCATGCTAGCCAACAGATGAGTAATTGACTACACTATCTTCTACCTAAGCTTGTCCTGCTCCACCAAGGTTTCCTTCACACCCATAAAGGGAAACATTATCCCATCATTGTGGAAACACTACATCCTCTACTTGAAATAGTCTATCTAGGAATGAACTGTGGATAACCAATACATACCTAAGATGATATCATAAGGCCTCATCATTACTACAAAGAGATCCCAAATGAACTCTCACCACCAAGAGTCAGGTCACACCATTGGTAGAAGTGTGTGATCATTGAGTCACCTCCATTAGGAGTCTCCAAGTGTAAGGGTTGAGCCAAAGTATCAACTAGAATATCTAAGTATCAAACCATATAAGTGGAGATAAAGGAATAAATCACACTTGTGTCCATCATTACTACAGTTAAGGTAGAAAAGACATAGATCATACCTTGTATAATCCCTAGAGCCTCTAGGTTCCTTGATTGCCTATAGCTACCCCCACCCCTGACCACCAACTCCCTAAGCCTGGAGGGGACCACCTGGTGGTGGTGGCGGTAACAAGTCAAAATATTTACAACCTATGGATACTCTCATAACTCCTCTTCTACATTTACTACCTTGAAGACCAACATTCCCCTACCACGAACTATGCCTAAGAATTCCAACCATCATCTCTCTATCATCCACACATTGGTTCAAAAAATATCACGTAATATGTCCCCAACCATCAAAATAGTAGAAACTTTTCTCTCGGAGCTGACTAGATCCATCTTGTGAGCCCTAAACTGTAGACTCTCTATCTTAGGAACACCTCCTAAAATATATCACATGTTCAGGTCCATGCATCTGTCACCAGATCCCTACCACTGAAGTCTCAACTTCTGTGTGCCCACTACCAGCACCAACTATATGCGTCTACTCATACAGAAAACTCTCTACTACCAAGGCACTCTCTAGTACCCCATCATAGGTTGGAATTCATATAGGTATCATGTTGGATTGAATTTATCTACATAGTCCTCTCTTGAAGGTATGATCCTGAAAGAACTAATCACACACCATATCCATCAAGTACTGAGAGAGGTTAGTGGACCTTGATGAATACTTAACCATAGTCATACTACCCTTCTAAAGTTGTAGAAGCTCCAAGATGTAAAAACTCTCAATATAGATGGATAAAACCCCTCTCTAAAAATTCACTCAAATTATAACCATAAAAGAGTATCCTCATCATACGACTAGGTCATTAAGCCCCACCATCATCCTACAAATCCATGAATATGGACCGCTTTCAAGACCACTATATGTTATGCAGGTGTTTTGATAAGAAAAAAGACTCACATCACTACCTCAAGTTAGTCTTCAATTTCTTGGGGGTCAAGATCGTCATGGAACCTGATGGGTCACTATCATTGAAACTCATGAAGCATGCTTATCTTGTGTATCTCATCCACTGGTACTGCTGATACCATATATTACTTGATAGGTGTTGGTAAGACTGGTGAACCACCTGGAGGTAACACAACCTAAACATGACCCTGTATCGAAGCCTCATCACTAAGGGGATCATCCCTATGATCATACTATTGAATCCTAGTTGGAAAACATTATGGAGGTATCTTGAAATAGACAAGATGTACCATGGTCAATGAGTGTATCTGGAAAGATGACTTAATAAGGACATGGAAACCACAAGCCATTTCTATATGACGCATGTACCAATGTTTTTCCCTACAACCAGTGTCTGCATGTCCTAATCCAACAAGAAGGTCATCAGAGTCTTGGTGTATGGATACATTGGTCGTCGCCCCAACACTAGATTCCATGTCCTAATATCTAAAATCAAAACACTTAATATTGTTTCCCTAAACCAATCTCACATACTTTGATCCTAAGGTAGAACTAACTTCTCTAATACCACTTTATCATGACCCAGCCCAAAGGGGCTAGAACCGTGACTACCTCAAGCCCACCTCCAATAGTCCAGGGGATGGAGACCGATACTGAGTAGGTATAACAAACACATGAGAGGACATTTCATAATTTACCTGTACACACACCTCTAAGACCGTATGATTTTGAAATGTGAAACAATTAAAAACAATGCATGCATACATCTATAATCTCACTATCAGAGTACAAAAACAAGTACTATAAAGAAAGGGTCCAAATACAATCCCACTAAAAGAAACTAAAAATGATTTCATCCTATAAAGTGGGTGAGGACTAATTTCAAGGTAATCATAGGAAAACATCTCAGTTAGTCTATATCACTAAGATCCACCTGGTCTTGGTCCCTCTAGGACTCTGTCAAAAGGTCGTTCATCTACATAAGACTCGACACATGTAGGAAAATCCCATGTAGGGGTGAGTATAAAAATACCCAGTAGAACACCCTGAAATCACTAAGCATATAGTATCAAGGATAATAGTCATATCATCACAATTATATGTCAATGGAATATATAATAAGAACATCTAGATATAATCATAATAGACACACAGTCTCAAGTAAGATCACAATCGTACTATCATCCTAGGATTCCTTCTCTAAGGTTCCATATAATACTCATTTGGGATAACACACTCCATCAGTCAGATAGAACTAATAGAATCCATCTAATATTTCATGCTCATCGGGTCTCACCATATAAAGTACATGTTGGAAGTCTGAAAAGAAAAATGCACTAATGGAGATCACACCCAAGGTCATCAAGGATACCAACAACCCAATTTGGATTGACCCGCTAAGTATGGTATTGACACCCATGTAGTGTTGGTTATGATGATACTAATAAACCCACCTAGGGAAATGATGATGATAGAGGATCTCACTATGGGCCTCATGAAAGGATTCTAACTACTCTATCCAAGACTGAAGTTCCTTAGAGGGGATTATCATCCTATGCATAGGACATGACTCCATACTAAACCCTTAGATAAATTGATCAATGGAATGTAACCTAAAGAATATTATCCAAACTAAAGAGTAAAATGGATCCAAGACATTCTTGAATAAGTGCATAGAATGTATTGGTAGTACATGGTGTATCCCTTCATCATTGGGTCTGGCCTGTGTATCACGGCATGTTCCTGTGTCTATGTCCGTGTATGGTCGGTTGTGTCTATGTATGGATAGACATGTCTTTATCCATGTACCTTCCCAAGTACACACTATTCCTCTAGGTAATGGCCACATGGTGTGTGACATGTGTCACATGGTGTGTGATGCTTTTTTTCTCCACATAAACTCTAGCACCAAACAGAGGGCTTGACACGACATGTAATCCTAGATGACACACTATGTAACCTGAAATTTTCTAGAATCCCAAATATTTTTCATGCATCATATTACATTCCTTAATCCTATGATCTAGATTTTTCTCATGTCGATAAGCAAGGAACTGGTTTTCTGAGCCTTTCCATCATCGCTTGTAGGAATCCGACCACCAAATCGCATGGTAAAAACCCTCTGTCACATCTCCCGATAACCACATATCAAAACCTACATGAGTAAATATTATCCAGTTACGATCCATAATCATATCTCAATCTCAACACTAATCTGATCATGGATCTACGGTATTAATTTTTTGCTCCAATAAACAATCACGTAATGATTGATTCCTCGGTATTTTGTCAAACCACCAATCAAATGAAACACCGGTAATGATCACACAAAGAATAGTGGGAGAAAACCAATAAACCCAAAGAGGAATGAAACTTTTACATGTTTGTGTTGGCATCAATATTTTACCATTATAATGATGAATGAAGATCTAAATAACAACAAGCAATTTCTCCCAAAATCCCCATAAATAAACCCATTCTTGCAATACGACTGATCTACGAATCATTTTTTTTAGTTAATTGATTCAAATTAATCATAGGAATAAAAAATGGGGATAAATAAAAATAAAAAAAACATCCTACCTTGTTATGGATTGATCGCAGATGATGAATGAATCAATGTCATTTTTGTTGGTGAGATCCTTGAATTTTGTTGCACACTGATCGGTGATCCATGATCTGGTTATCATTATCCTAAGATAGATCCTCCAATGCTCTCTCCAATAGCTCCAGGGTTATGTGGATAACCCTAGGTTTTTTCCATAGCTTCATATTTATAGAAAAACCCAGGTCATGAAATTTTAATTAAATAAATTATTTTAGTTTAAATAGTTTTTTTAAACATTCTCCTACGACAACGCCCAACCCAGGTGTCCGATGTGATCTGAGGTTATGTTGCGCCTAGGGTAAAACCCACACTCTAAACTCAACAGCATCCTCATATTTTTTTATCTAAACCTCTATTTATAAATTCTTCCACTTTTCAAGAAAAATACATGTGCATGTATTTAATATATTTAATATATTCCAAAAATTAATTTTGGGCTCACCATGCCTCAGAATCTCACATCATCGTAGTGCCTAGATCTAAAAATAATTTATATAATATTCTAAAGTAATACATAGAAAATTAATATTAGTTATATTATAATTTAGTGATAAATATTTTTGAATTTTAAGTTTATTAATCCATATGTGTGGGTAAATGTCTAAAATAAAGGTTATTACTTTCTAGGGAACAAAGTGAAATTTTAGAAAGTATAACCTAGGTATAAAAGCTCACTTTAGACTCTTGAATGGTTATCAACACCATTTGGATAAATTTATTGAGATAATATCTTCTCTCCTCTCCTATCAAGTTATTATAGAGAGATTACTAAGAAAGATCAAGGTCGAATTGATCCCATATTCTAAATTGAGTCTGCACTCTTCACATGATTCAAGGGATGGTGTAAATCTCTTTAATTTACCATGATATCACATGGTAAATGTAGATTGATAATCTAGAAGATATGGTGAACATGTTGATGATCTAGAGGATGCCTATATTAGTTCCTTTGAGCCAAGACATGTCGGTGGTGATCGAATCAAACCGGCAGCTTCAAACAAACAAGGTACCATTTATGCTTTCATTTGATTATATTTATTATATTTAAATTGAATTACACATGATCATTTAAGAAATCTGGGAAAAGGGTTTTGTTGATTCAATGACTTTAATATTAATCCAAACTTAAAAATTTTAAATTGCATGTTTTTCGTACATCTGCTATGCCTCGGGTTCCTTTAATTGGTATCATAGAGAACATGTAATTATTTAAGTTGAAAACTTTTCAATTTCAATTAAATTTTCCATGATTCGAAAATAGGGATTTGATATAGTCCCAACTCAATTGATGATTTTTAGATCCAAGTTTTTATTTACAAGATATTTTTGATCAATGGTCGATAGATTTTTCATAAAAAATGTGATAAAAATTAATGTTTTATTTTTTGATTCACTTTAATGGCTATCGGTGTGACATATTTCTAGCCAAAGCACAATGTGAGTGTGTTTTTTATTATTTGGATATACAAATAGATGGTTAGGGCAGTCCATCTGAAATAAAATATTTCTTTGGAAGCTTTATTTAGTTGCAAAAAATAAAAAATGCCATAGCTTCCCTTAGAAGCATTATTTTGTTTAATAAAACAGGATAAAGCTTCCCTTGGAAGCTTGTTCAAAGATTCCATTGGAAGATTTATTTTTTTTTAATGAAAAATATTTCCTTAGAAGCTTGATATATATATATATATATATATATTATGTCCTTTGAATGGATTCCAAACTAGACTTGGGTCAGACCGGTATAGTAAGGGTCTGACCAGCCCGATCCATCACTAGCCCTAAAATAAATTTCTAGGGATCTACTTTAGGCCCAAATAGACCCAAAAATTTATGAAAAAAAATAAAAAATTAAATCTAATTGTATGGGATTTAATAAAATTATTTTAGTTGTTATGGTATGTATCGATAATTAATTAAAATTGTTTTAATGAAAGTTAAATCATTAAAAATACCCTTGAGTTGAATTTTGGAAAATTTAATTTTTCATATGAAATATAATTTCATGTTGACTTATTATGATTCAAAACCAACTCGTGAATGTTTGGTTTATTATTTATTTAATTTAATTATTGCATTTAATTTTTTAAAAAAAATATAATAATTATTTTATTTTGATGATCTACGCATCATCCCTCCATATTTAATTTATATAAGGGTATACATGTCCACGTTTAAGTGATAAAATGTAATTTTTTAACTTTAGTTCCCCTCACCTGCTTGTGAGTATACATTTTAAAGATCATAGGGGTTGTTGGAGACATAGTTCGAGTTGAGAGATAGTGTAAACCAAACAAGTAAAGTGCACGGGAGTTGTGGCCGCTACAATTCAAGTTAGGTACTGACTTAAGGAATTACCTGTTGGAGTTGGTGGTCTAGAACCAACTACTTTGTACTTTATTCATTAAATAAAAGCCTTATCACATCTTGATTGTTCTTCTGCGTGACATGTCATGTGATAATATCCTAAGGACAGCTGTTGCATTAAAGGTTCGTAGCGGATCCCTGCTATGATGAGAACCTGGAAGTGCCATAACACTGTTCTTGAATGTATGTTCTATGGCCGAATGATATTATTTGAGGGACACAAATAATACAGGTCATTAGGGGTGAGGACTCATAAAACTTTGAGGCACCTTCTCATGGTGTGCGCCCTTGGTAATATTCAGGAGGATATTATGAGAATGAGACCCGCCAGTAGGAAATCCACATTTCATAGTGTCATTGGATGTTCCTATCTACGGATGTGTGTATTGATCCTTAGACTTTAATATTATTATTAATTGGTATTACAACTCGCGCACTTAGATGTATTGACGAAAACTGTGACGACACACTGTTCGCAGCGAGGTAGGATACGTTGGGTTCGTCACGAGTAATACCGCATTAATAGATAATGCGAGAAAGGATTTGTCACTTCTGTTCCATAACGGAAGTAGATATCTCAGGCCCTTTAATGGAATTGATATAGCCTAAATAAATCCATGTCCATGGTAAGGTATGGGCAAGTTCAATTCCGGGAAGTCAAAGAAAGAATAATCAAGCACATGGGTTGATGGCACTAGCATGCAACCCGATTGATTGGAGATATCGTGACAAAGAGATTATATTACACGGTAAGTGTTCGTAGGAGGTAACACGTCATTGCGGCATTAACTTCTTTCTCTATGGGTGCCTTTTCATGTTGCTAGATGCTAACCTTGGACTTTAGGCAGGCTCAGCCTAATGCCACTGAGAAAGAGTCCTAGAGGGTCACACACTAAGTGTGTCCATGTATCTCAGTTAAATATTAATTTAACAAGTTAAATAAATATTATTCCTGAATGTGGTTTAATAATTATTTAAGGATGTCTGATCGCATTTATTTTGACACTAGTTATTCGAGAGAATATATTGTGGACGAAATAATATATTTATTAGCAAGTAATGCAGTTAAATTTATTTAAGAAATAAATAGTCATTACTCAAGGTCTAATAAATGTAGTGGAGAAAAATGGAAAATAAAAGTACACGCCGTGTATTAATTATTATACACCGTGTAGTTTTTCCAGTTGGGATTTTGAGGATTTAATATTGTTTTATTAAATGATATTTATTATAATCAGCATGGGCACATGTCAAGGAATTAATAATTTGACATGGGGGGGTTCAATAAGAGTTAATGAAATAAATAAAACGCGTAACGCGTTTATTTATTGTCATAACTCTATTAACCTCAAACATGATTATAAATATCCTCAAAACCCCAACATTTTGAAGAGCCATTGGTTGTGCAAAATGGATTTGGAAATACTCTCAAGCCAAGAGAGAATTCCCTTTCCACCAAGAACGCCCTCAAGTTACGAGAGCAAGATCCTCCACCGGATCAAGGCGGTCAAAGGCGGATATCGCAAGCGAAGGTTCTTCCACGCTAGCACTCGGAAATCCCTTCAGCGATGTCCAGAGATATGTGACACACGTGTGGATCACCGCTAGAGGAATCCTACACTTGGATTCTACAACGCAACGACGGATCACCGAATCATGATCGAACACATCAACGAAGAAAGAATTCCAACGAGGTAATTCTTATGCATTAATTAAATTAATTATAATCAACATATGATGATACTCCTCAAGGGTTCTGGGACTCTCCATTTTTCTTTTCGTTCTTCGTTCTATTCCAAATATTCGGCGTTTTATATCGTGACGGATCTCGGATTGAACATTGTTTAACGAAAAATTAAGTTGGGCAAACCCACCAACGCGCTTCCGCTATGCCCAGAACCATCAAGTGGTATCAAAGGGGTTATATCGTTGGTTATAATTATTTAGTTTTTTCGTTGCTGGTTTACGCATTTAATAATTTAGTTATTTCAATTCATGTTTAATCGTTCTGGAAATCTGAATCTTGAGATCTGTTCCTCCTCCCTCATTTCTCGTTCACCTCACAGAAACGGATTTTTCTTTTAATTTTGATTAAAATAAAATAGAGGAACTCATCCGGAGGAGCCAAACGTTTCTGGCCGTATAACACCAGAATACACGGCGTGTATTCGGAAGTACACGCCGTGTAGTCTAGGTTCAATGCATTGACTGATCTGCCAAATCAGGTCGTGTATTGGATTCTTTCTAAGAATTTAAGACACCCTGTGTTGACTAGAAACAGGTGGCACATGGTTTCCGGAATACACGCCGTGTGGTCCAATGAACACGGCGTGTAGTCCCTTCGGGTTAGGGTTGGGTCGTGTACTCTGTACATGGCCTGCCCGGCTGGAAACCGTGTAACGCGGAAACTACACAGCGTGTGTCCCACTGTACACGCCGTGTACTCCGAAAATTTCCGAAGTACATTAACACGCCTTATCCCCGGGCGTGTACTTCGGATGGACGGTGAAGAAAAGTACACGCCGTGTAGTCAGAACTACACGTCGTGTACTCACCCAAATTATGCAGATTTATTAAAATTTATTATTATATTATACAAACCCTTGAGACGTGTACCATGGTGCAGGCGTAAAGCTGAGGCACAACACGTGATAGGTGTTTTATATATATGTGTTTAATTTAACATCTGCGTAATAAATGGGAATTCACCGGGTTGCCTCCAAGGTACAAGTTACGTACAAGGATAATTTTAAATGAATTTATTTGTTTAAAATTATAATGGATGAGAATCTCAAGGAAATTCAGAAAAGTGATTTAAGATAAACGGATTGATTAATTAAAGATAATTAATTGATTCAAGCGTGATTTATCTTAAACAAGAACAATTAAATAATTGAATGATAGTTTTATTTATGCGTAAATATCGTTGCATGTATGGATGATCATGAGCTAGACCGTGACCTTTGTATGTGAATGGTTTCTTTTAATTTATTTATTTAAATTAAATTTGTTGGCCTACGAGCCATCTCCTCATTAATATGTAGGGCTTGCGCGCCCAAGGATTCTTTTATGTAAAAACCCCTTTTACCCCTCACCTGCGTGTGAGATAAATGCATATGTAATGGATGGAGCTCCCAAGCTAGTGGAGGCGGCTCAAGTCAGGAGCCAAGGTGAAACCAATCCAAGGAGATACAAAGGTGGACAGGTGGAAAGCTGTAAACACGAACTCGAAAGGTTAAAGGTGTTTCTCCCCTAGGTCTTGGGTTAGTTTATCAACCGCTAGATAAACTAACCAATAGAAAAGCTCATGATCATACCATTTATTTTATTTCTGTAAGTTGCATGGTTTATTTACTATGGTGTGTTGTCACGATCGCACAATTAATGAATTAAACGAGCATGCAAGATGGAACTAAAATAAAACTGGCTCATACGTAAATATTATCTTATACATGGTTAATCACTTAAGTATATCCCACTTAATATTAACAAGCATGTAATCAAAGATAATAAAATGGCAATTTATGTATAAGGATAAAATCCCTCAAAACAAATATTAAGTCGGCATAGCCTTCCATAATATTGGTTAGAATCGAACCATAGTTCAAAGTGCTTGACCAACCCTAGTTGGGGTGCTTTCAATTATCGGGGAATTCTAATTCGGGATTTTGGGTTGACTTGACTTGGTTCGCATCAAGGGTTGACTGCCACAGCAGGACTTGGTGTGACCAAGAGGAAAAGGTTGAGGAAATCCAAAAGGATTTCAGGATTGGGGAGTCCACTCAGCGGATCAAGGAGCTGTGAGTTAATGTAGTTGGCATTTGGAATGCCTACCTAAAACCCTTCAAGTTTCTTGACCAACCCTAGTTGGGGTAATGTGAAGGACAATATGGATCCTTGCCACTAGAATATTCACGCAACAGAATATTCCGAAGTCAATAGTGAGGTCTATTGGATTTCAATAAAATAGTGGGAGACTAATAATTATTAATTTATTTATTTGTCTCAAATTTTGTAATAAAGTATTAAATCTTTGCTCGTCTTAATTTGTAGAAATGGTAAGAAAATGACTTTAAACATATCATTGTACACCATACTCAAAAAAGAAAACCTTATCACCGGAACCAATTTCCAAAAGTGGTAGAGGCATTTACGCATCGTCCTTTGCCACGAAAAGAAATTATATGTGCTGGAAGAGCCTATTCCAATTGCGCCTGGTAAAGAGGCTAGTGATGAGGAATTATCTCTCTACATGAAACACATGGATGATGCCACAGATGTCCAGTGTTTCATGCTATCGGCCATGTCTAATGAGCTCTTGAAGCAACATAAAAACATGGACGCGTATAGCATGATGTCTCACCTTAAAGATCTCTACCAAGAGAAGGTGAGACAGGAGAGGTATGAGATCTCCAATGCTTTGTTTACCACGAAGCTTGGAGAGTCTGCGCCAGCTGGGCCTTATGTAGTCAAGCTTATTGGCTACATTGAACGCCTGGACATCTTAGGTATTAAATTCCCGGATGAGTTGCGTACAGATCTCATCCTATCATCACTGCCCAAGACCTTCTCTAGCTTCATTGTCAACTATAACATGAGGGGAAATGAGAAGAGTCTATCGGATCTTCTGACCTTGATTCTCCAGGTAGATAAGGACATGGGGTGTGACAAACCCGCGGTCCTTATGGTGAACAAGAAAAGGAAGGACAAGGAAAAGGGACAAAGACTTATAAATGGTCTGAAGCCCCCGAGCATCGTCCCTCCAAGAAGGGGAAGATCCAGAGGCAGGGCAAGGAACGGGAGGCAGTGTGTTTTTCATGTGGAAAGCAGGGCCACTGGAAGAGGAACTGCACCCAGAAGCGTGGGGACGCTAAAGTTGTGTTTGTTATCGAGTGCAATCTTTCTATTTCTACACATTGGGTATTAGATACAGCTTGTGGGGATCACATCTGTATTCAAATGCAGGAACCAAGTAGATTTAGAAAGATCACCAGAGGAGAGGTGGATCTTCCAGCTGCCAATGGCGCAAGGCTGGCTGCGTTGGCTCTTGGCAACTACCACCTCTCATTGCCGACTGGGATGATTTTGATTTTACATAACTGTTATTATGTTCCTAGTTTTACCAAGAACATAATTTCTGTATCTTGTTTGGATATGGATGGATTTGTTTTCAAATTTTGAAATAAGGGTTGTCTCTTTTATAAGAACAACGTATGTTATGGTATGGCACATTTAAATAATGGTTTGTATGTATTGAATTATGAAAACCAAGTGTTGGAAATCGATAACGAAACAAACTCACATGACTCATACATCACCCAGTTATGGCATCACCGCCTTGGTCATGTGAACGAGAAGCATTTGACAAAACTCTGCCAAGATGGCTATTTAGACTCTACTGAGCTAAAACCACTTGATAGATGTCATGCTTGTTTACAAGGAAAAATGACCAAGCCGCCTTTTGGTGGACAAGGTGAAAGGGCCATAGAGCTTCTAGGATTGGTACACACAGATGTGTGTGGACCATTTCTAGTAGAAGCTAGAGGTGGATATTCTTACTTTATTACTTTTACTGATGATTTGAGTAGATATGGCTATGTCTACTTAATGAGGTATAATTCAGACTCCTTAGAGAAATTTAAGGAATTCAAGAATGAATTAGAGAATCATCTTGGTAAGAAGATAAAGAAGCTTCGATCGGATCGAGGTGGAGAATATCTGAACCAAGAGTTCATCGATCTTCTACGGGAGTCTGGGATTCAATCTCAGCTCACTCCTCCTTATACACCACAGTGGAATAGTGCTAGTCAAAGGAGGAACCTCACCTTGTTGGACATGGTGAGGTTGATGATGAGTCATGCAGATCTTCCATTATCCTTTTGGGGATATTCATTACAAACTGCAGCATACACATTAAACCGAGTACCAACTAAGGCGGAAAATGGAATTCCATCCGATTTATGGAATGGAAGGAAACTCACTTTGTCGCACACACGTGTATGGGGATGCGAGGCATTTGTTAAGGCCTTCTTAGGAAACAAACTAGCACCCCGGGGAACGAAGTGTATCTTTATAGGATATCCCAAGGAAACGAAAGGATATTACCTATATAACCCCCAAGATAAGAAAGTGACTGTCGCCAGACAAGCCGTCTTTCTTGATAGGGAGCACATCCTCAAGAAGGATAGTGGGAGCAAGATTGAATTTGATGAAGTTGATGCTCAAGATACACAGGAGTTGGTACAGGAACAAGTTCCACGGGTCCCCGTGGAAGAGGTTCCAGAAACACAAGTACTACGTAGGAGCTCAAGAGAGGTAAGGGAACCAGAGAGATTTGGTTTCCTAGTCACCGAGGATGGTGAATCATTATTGTTGGACAATGATGAACCTCTCTCCTACAAGGAAGCAGTCAAAAGCTCAGAAGCTACAAGATGGCTAGAAGATATGAATTCTGAGATGGATTCCATGTATCAGAACCAAGTTTGGGTTCTGGTCGATGAGCCAGTTGATGTAAACCCTGTTGGATGCAAATGGGTATTCAAAAGAAAGATGGACATGGACGGTCAAGTTAGCACATATAAATCAAGGCTAGTGGCTAAAGGATTCAGACAGTGTCAAGAAATTGACTATGATGAAACCTTCTCTCCAGTTTCCATGTTTAAATCCATAAGAATCATACTTGTCATAGCAGCTTACCATGACTACGAGATTTGGCAGATGGATGTCAAAACAGCATTCCTTAATGGGAACCTTCAGGAAGATGTCTATATGACACAACCAAAAGGGTTTGTGACACCAGGTGAAGCCAAACGGGTTTGCAAGTTGCAGAAATCCATTTATGGATTGAAGCAAGCATCCAGGTCATGGAACATTCAATTTGATGAAGCCATAAAGGAATTTGGTTTCATTAAGAACGAATGTGAGCCATGTGTTTATAAGCGGTTTAATGGGAATTTGGTCGTCATCCTAGTGGTATATGTTGATGACATATTGCTTATTGGAAATGATGTACCAGCCTTACAGTCAGTTAAGGACTAGTTGAACAAGTGTTTCTCCATAAAGGACTTAGGAGAAGCAGCATACATTCTAGGGATCAAGATCATTCGTGACAGATCCAAGAGGCTGCTTGGACTAAGTCAGGGTACATACATTGACCAGATACTAAAGAGATTTAGTATAGAAAAATCCAAGAGGGGATTGGTTCCAGTGTCACATGGCTTACATCTTTCTAAGAAAATGTGTCCCCAGACACAACAGGAGAAAGATAAGATGAGCAAGATCCCATACGCTTCGGCTATAGGATCCATCATGTATGCCATGTTATGTACCAAGCTTGATGTTGCCTATGAACTAAGCATGGTAGGAAGATATCAAGCAGATCCAGGAGAATAGCATTGGACTGCTGTTAAGACTATCCTTAAGTATCTGAGAAGAACTAAGGATATGTTCCTGGTGTATGGAGGAGACGAGTAGCTTGTCATCAAAGGGTATGTTGATGCTGGTTTTCAAACAGATCAGAATGATCTGAAGTTGCAATCTGGATATGTTTTTTGTCTCAATGGAGGAGCTGTGAGCTGGAAGAGTTCAAAGCAGCCAGTTGTCGTTGATTCTACAGTAGAGTCCGAGTATATAGAGGCTTATAATGCAGTCAAAGAAGCCGTTTGGATTCGGAACTTTGTCCAGGATCTTGATGTGGTGCCTAGCAGTAAAGATCCCATTACATTGTATTGTGATAATACTGCAGCGGTGGCTCTTGCAAAAGAACCAAGGTCACATCAACGGACAAATCACATACTCTAGAAGTATCACCTCTTAAGGGATTTCTATAAAAGGGGTGAAGTTGCAGTGAGCAGAGTGTCCACAGAAGAGAACGTGGCGGACCCCATGACTAAATGCCTATCTCAGAAGAAGCATGAATATCATGTGAGAGCTAGCGGGTTAAAGGTTTTTAGCAGTTGGCTCTAGACCAAGTGGGAGTCTGTTGGAGTTGGTGGTCTAGAACCAACTACTTTTTACTTTATTCATTAAATAAAAGCCTTATCACATCTTGATTGTTCTTCTACGTGACATGTCATGTGATAATGTCCTAAGGACAGCTATTGCATTAAAGGTTCGTAGCGGATCCTTGCTATGATGAGAACCTGGAAGTGCCATAACACTGTTCTTGAATGTATGTTCTATGTCCGGATGATATTATTTGAGGGACACAAATAATACAGGTCATTAGAGGTGAGGACTCATAAAACTTTGAGGCACCTTCTCATGGTGTGCGCCCTTGGTAATATCCAGGTGGATATTATGAGAACGAGACCCGCCAGTAGGAAATCCACATTTCATAGTGTCATTGGATGTTCCTATCTACAGATGTGTGTATTGATCCTTAGACTTTAAGATTATTATTAATGGGTATTACAACTCGCGCACTTAGATGTATTGACGAAAACTGTGATGACACACTGTTTGCAGCGAGGTAGGATACGTTGGGTGCGTCACGAGTAATACCGCATTAATAGATAATGTGAGAAAGGATTTGTACCTTCCATTCCATAACGGAAGTAGATATCTCAGGCCCTTTGATGGAATTGATATAGGCTAAATAAATCCATGTCCATGGTAAGGTATGGGCAAGTTCAATTCCGGGAAGTCAAAGAAAGAATAATCAAGCACATGGGTTGATGGCACTAGCATGCAACCTGCTTGATTGGAGATATCGTGACAAACAGATTATATTACACGGTAAGCGTTCGTAGGAGGTAACACGTCATTGTGGCGTTAACTTCTTTCTCTATGGGTGCCTTGGTGTGTTGCTAGATGCTAACTTTGGACTTTAGGCAGGCTCAGCCTAATGCCACTGAGAAAGAGGCCTAGAGGGTCACATACTAAGTGTGTCCATGTATCTTAGTTAAATATTAATTTAACAAGTTAAATAAATATTATTCCCAAATGTGGTTTAATAATTATTTAAGGATGTCTGATCGCATTTATTTTGACACTAGTTATTCGAGAGAATATATTGTGGATGAAATAATATATTTATTAGCGAGTAATGCGGTTAAATTTATTTAAGAAATAAATAGTCATTACTCAAGGTCTAATAAATGTGGTGGAGAAAAATGGAAAATAAAAGTACACACCGTGTATTAATTATTACACGCCATGTAGTTTTTCCAAGTTGGGATTTTGAGGATTTAATATTGTTTTATTAAATGATATTTATTATAATCAGCGTGGGCGCATGTCAAGGAATTAATAATTCGACATGGGGGGGTTTTCAATAAGAGTTAATGAAATAAATAAAACGCGTAATGCGTTTATTTATTGTCATAACTCTATTAACCTCAAACATGATTATAAATATCCTCACAGCCCCAAAATTTTGCAGAGCCATTGGTTGTGCACAACGGATTTGGAAATACTCTCAAGCCAAGAGAGAATTCCCTTTCCACCAAGAACTCCCTCAAGTTACGAGAGCAAGATCCTCCACCGGATCAAGGCGGTCAAAGGCGGATATCGCAAGCGAAGGTTCTTCCGCGCTAGCACTCAGAAATCCCTTCGGCGACATCCAGAGATACGTGACACATGTATGGATCACCGCTAGAGGAATCCTATACTTGGATTCTACAACGCAACGACGGATCACTGAATCGTGACCGAACACATCAACGAATAAAGAATTCCAACGAGGTAATTCTTATGCATTAATTAAATTAATTATAATCAACATATGATGATACTCCTCAAGGGTTCCGGGACTCTCCCTTTTTCTTTTCGTTCTTCATTCTATTCTGAATATTCGGCATTTTATATCGTGACAGATCTCGGATTGAACATTGTTTAACGAAAAATTAAGTTGGGAAAACCCACCAACACGCTTCCGCTGCACCCGAAACCTTCATTCCCCTAGGGTATTGATTAATCCATTATTCACTTGATGGATTAACCAATAGTTAACTTCTCATGATCATGTCATTATTTATTTATTTTATCTTGTGAATGGTTTATTATTTTTTGAATGCGTACTTATTACACTTGATCACATAGTATAACAATAAACAGGCATGCATAGATAAAATGAACATGTGGGTGAATATTTTATATTTAAAAACATGGTTAAGTTGTGAGTGAGATCAAATAAAAAAATGTGTTAAATATAAAGTGATTTCATTCATCCATATTAACTTACCAAATCCATAAAAGAAAATATTAAGTCATTAAATTTATTTCATCACTTGAATTTGGACACAACCAATTTTTCAAGGTGCTCTTCATCCCTAGTTGAGGGTGCCTCTTACTATCAGGGAATTCTTATGAGAGTGGTGGTTTGAATTAACTAAATTTGGTAGAAAAGGAGTATCCATAGCTATCTTATTGTAACTTTAGTGGCAAAGTTTTGAGCAATGCAAAGTAATTCTTTGCAGGAGATGGGAATCCACTCAATATATCAAGGATTCACGAGTAAATGTGGTTGGACAAACAAAATCCCACTTTAAACTCTCAGATTTGTAGTGATTCCATAGCTCAAGTTATGAAGAGAGGTTTAAGGATACTTTCCACTAGAATAATTGAGTAACTAGGTATTCAAAATCTAGTAGTTAAGGGATAATAGGATTTGATAACATAGTGGGAAATATTTAAAATTTATATTTTGAAAATTTATACCGGTAATCAAGATAAATTACTAATATACTAATTTTATTTATTGTATATCAAATGTAAACTACCACCAGTTCAATTTCACTACGATCAATATTGGATAAAGAGAATATCCTAACCATCTATAACTTCCAGGAGTGGTACTGGCACTTGTGCTTAGTACTGCACCAAGAGAGGAAGATTTATGTGTTAAAATCCACACTTCTTGCTAAGCCCCCATAAGGGAGAAACTTAGGCAGATAAAGATAAATACAAGAATCATATGGATGATGCACTATATGTTTAGTATTTCATATTTTCATCTATGTCTAGTGAGCTACAGAAAATGCATGAGGATAAAGATGCTTTCCAAATGTTATCTTATCTCTAATATTTTGACTAGGAGAGTGCTCAATAAGAAATATATGAGATATAAAGTTATATTTATGGATGAAATATAGAAAATTTGAATCAATTAGTACCTCATGTACTCAAGATGAATGATTATAATGAGAGACTTGAGTCCCTTGGGTTCAAGTTAAACCAAGATCTAGAAACTAATATCATTGTTTCCTATATACTGAATAAATTCTCAATGTTAATTGTTAATTATAATATGAATAACATGAATAAGTCATTCCTATATTTTTTTATTTAGTTATCTAATTAGATAAGGATATGAATAATTCTAACTCTTCGATACTTATGGTGAACAAGGGGAGGAAATATAGGGCTAAAGTGTCAAGGTCTAAGTCTAATTCAAAGACACTGATGCACTGCCCTTTAAAGAATCTAAAGATATAGAGGGAGAGAAATGATCAGGAGGTGATTTTCTTTGTATGTGGCAAGAAAGAACACTAGAAGAAGAATTGAACAGCTAGGAAGAAGAATAAAGTTGATGATTCTGCTTCAGGTATATTTTCCATTGAATGAAATTTTTCTATTACTATAAGTTGGGTATTGGATACTTCATGTGTCTCACACATTTGTATTCATATATAGAAACCAATTAGATTCAAGACAATTGAAAAAGTTGAAGTAGATCTCTGAGAAGAAAATGGTGTGAGACTAACAGCATTAGCAGTGATTGATTATCATCTTACTTTGCCTAGTGGGATGATTCTTGTACTAAATAATTATTATTATGTATCATCTGTTACCAGAAACATAATCTCAGTGTCAAGTTTAGAAACTATTGGATTTTATTTCAAGTTTGGAAATAAATTTTTTCTTATGTATAAGGATAACATATGTTATGGTATGGCACATCTTTAAAATGGGTTATATATACTTGAACTAGAAAATCCAGTATTTGCAATCAATGAAAAATCCAGTGAGAATTTCTCATTTTCTACCCACCTATAGAACTTCAGGATAGGTCATGTAAATGAGAAGCATTTAAGAAAACTACATCAATTAGGGTATTTAGAGTCCATAAAATTAAAACACTTGGATGGATGTCATGCTTATTTACAAGGTAAAATGATCAAAGCACCTTTCAGTGGGAAAGGAGAAAGAGCCAAAGAACCATTGGAATTGGTTCATACTGATGTATGTGGTCTATTTCTAGTAGAGGCAAGGGGTGGTTTTTATTACTTTATTACTTTTACTGATGACTATAATATATATGGATATATCTTCTTAATGATTGTAAGTTAGATTCTTTTAGCATGTTTAAGGAATATCATAATTAAGTAGAGAATAAACTTGGAAAGAATGTTAAGAAGCACCACTCAGACTATGGTAGAGAATATCTTAACTAATATTTCATCGATCATTTAAATGAGTGTAGGATAATTTCCCAAATCACTCCTCCTTATAAACCTCAGTGGAATGGTGTTAGTGAAAGGAGGAATCAAACCCTACTTGACATGGTCAGATTGATGATGATTCATGCAACTCTACCATTATCCTTTTGTGGATATGCACTACAAACTTTGGAATATGCACTAAACTGAGTACCAACTAAATCATCATATGGAATTATGTATGAGTTGTGTTATGGAAAGAAATACAATCTATCACACATATGTGTATGGGATGCAAGTATTTTTTTTCAAGAATATAATTAGTGAAAAATTAGCATATTAGAGCACAAAGTGTATCTTTATAGGTTATCCTAAGGATACTAAAGGATATTACCTATATAACCCTTCATATATAAAATTGGTTATAGAAATACATGCTATATTTATAGAAAGGGAACACATTTCCAATGTAAATAGTGGGAGAAGGATTGACTTTGATGAATTTTATGCTCCAGATGCATAAGAGTTGGTACAATAAAAATATCCACAAGATATAGTGGGAGAGAAAAATGTTCTCAAGACACAAGTACTACATAGGTCTACTAGAGAGGTTAGATAACCAGATAGATATGGATTTCTTGTCACAGAGTCTGGTGACACATTACTCCTAGATAATGATGAACCTGTGACCTACAAGGAAGTAGTGGATAGAAAGGATAGTTCTAAATGGAAATAAACCATTCATCTTGAAATGAAGTCCATATACCAAAATCAAGTTTTGATTTTGGTAAACCCACCAATATATGTAAAGCCTATTGGGTGTAAATGGTTATTCAAGAAAAATATGGACATGGATGGTCAAGTGGGAACCTATAAGACATGACTAGTGGTGAAGGGTTTAAGTAAATGTTAAGGCATCAATTATGATGAAACCTTTTCAGTGGTCACTATGATAAAATCCATCAGAATATTACTTGAAATAACAACCTTCCATGACTATGAAATTTGAAAAATTGATGTCTAAACTACTTTTCTAAATGGGGATCTAGTTTAAGATTTATATATGGCACAACCTGAAGGGTTTATTATGTCAAATAGTGCTAATAAAGTTTGAAATATGTAAATATCCATTTATGGATTTAAGTAGACATTATGATCATGGAATATTCATTTTGATGAGTTCATAAGAGAATTTGATTTCATTAAGAATTAAATTGATCCATGTGTCCGTAATAAGTTTAGTGGAAGTGTCATCATTTTCCTAGTATTATATTTTGATAATATATTATTAATGGTAAATAAAGTGAAAGTCTTACAGTTTGTAATTACTTGGTTAAATTAATGCTTATCTATGAAATAACTAGGTTAAGAAACCTATATTATACAGATCAAGATCTATCAAGATAGATATCATAGGATATTTGGGATAATTTAAAGTACATATATTGTTAAGGTACTCAAAAGATACAATATAGAACAATCCAATAAAGGATTATTGCTAGTGTCACAAGGCATTAATCTCTCTAAGAATATGTATCCACAAATATAGGAGGATATTGAAATAATGAGTAGAATTACTTATGATTCATTAGTGGGATCCATCATGTATGGTATAATATATACTAGGTTTAATATTTCCTTTACTTTAATCATGGGGGGTAGATATAAAGAGAATCTAGGAGTGATGCATTGGGAAGCTGTAAAAACTATCCTAAATTACTTGAGATGTTCAAAGGATATGTTCATGGTGTATGGAGGAGATGAGGAGATATTTATGAGGGGATACACCAATTCTAAATTTTAAATATATCATGATTATCTAAAATCATAGTCAGGATATATATTTTTCTTGAATGGTGGTGTAATGAGCTGGAGGAGCACAAAGCAGTTTTGGTTATTAATTCTACAGTGAAATCTAAGTATATAGAATATTCTAATGTAGCAAAGGAATTATTTTGGATATGGAGCTTTGTTGTTGATCTTGGAATTGTACCTAGTAGTCCAGATCCTATTACAGGTATTGTAATAATACTGTGGCATTGGTGCTTTCCAAGGATCCCAGGTCACACTAGATGACAAGCATATACTTCATAAGTTTCATATATTGAGGTATTTTACTAATAGAGGTGAATTTGTGGTTAGTAGAGTAGTCACAGATGATAACATGGTAGACCCCCTAACTAAATACATATCTCAACAGAAGCATGATACTCATGTGAGATCTAGTAGGTTGATAATTGTTAGCAGTTGGCTCTAGTGAAAGTGGGAGTATTGTGAGTGGGTTCCCTATACCCAACTCCTTTATGTACTTTAATTACCATTTCATATATACAATATGATATATACGTGTTTTTGTTTTCACTATAATAGTGTTGATGATTTTTCATCCATTGTTTACATGGTAATTTACTTAGAATATATGTCATATAAAAATGTTATATAATTTCCTAACTATAGTGAGAACCTTGAGATACTATGAAAGTAATCCTAAATATATAAGTCCTATGGTCTTGATGCATCATACTGACAGGACAAAGATGATTTCTGACTATCATGTGTTGAGGTCTCATAAGCATTGATATGTCTTCTTGTGAATTTCATACTTGGTGATATTAGGTAGATGACATTATGAGGACTAACCCGCCAATAGGATCACCACATGTTTCAAGTTTCATTGGTTGGTCCTATCTACAAACATGTGTATTAGTCTCCAAACTTCATATTTTTATCAATGTGTACCATTTTATCGCATACTTTTATACAAGGAAAAAACCATGACATTGAAATCATGGTGAGGTAGCTTGTGTTGGATGCGCCATTAGTGGTATGGCATTGGTTGAATGATCAAAAAATAAATTGTCATTTTTGGAGTTGAGGAAGAGATATCTCATGGGCCCAAGTTGATTAGGATGGTAGTACCTTTATTAAATGCATGGTCATGGTAGAATATGGTAGGTACATTCATTAAGGTCATGAAATATATAAATAAACAAAAGGATGATGACACAAGTGTGCATACTTCTTTATGAGATATTGTGAGAAAAAGAGATTATATTACATGGAATTAGTTCGTAGGAGGTATCCATAGCTATGAAATTCCTTATCTCCTTAGGGGTCATGATGGGTTTCTAGAATCCACTCTTGGTTAGTGGTTTGGGATCACTACTATCAAGATAAGGACATAGATGGTCATACACTAAGTGTATCCACAAGTGCATCCTATTCTAATGAATAGGAGTTTGGGACAAAGTGGGCCACTCATATGGGATCTAGTGAATATCTGAGCCAATGAATGTGTGGATGATCTATATTATTCCTATCTTGGTACCTTTGAACCACGAAAATTCAATGGTGAGTAAATCAAATTGATGAATTCAAATGAAAAAGGTATCATTTACACTTTTATTCGATTTTATTTTTTGTGATTAAATTGAATTATATGTGATTCTTTAATAAATATGAGTAAAGGGTTTTGTGGATTTAGTGTTTTTAATATGAATCCAAACCCAAAAAATATATATTGTATGTTTTCACACTTTCGTTGCACCCAGGGTTCCTTCAGGTTATAGTTACATGATGTTCCAATTGCAATTTATAAATAGATTAATCTATAAATTGGGAATGGTAACACATCTAACTAGACCATAGTGAATATATATATAATACACATATGAAATTTTTTAATCCTTGAAAATTAAATGATACGATTTCCATTAAATTTGGATTCCAATTGAAACTTAAAGGGTGTTTTCCTCTATAACTTTCAATTGAAGCCCCATATGTCAGAACCCCTTTGTAAATTAGAGAACTTTCCTTTGATCTAACCTTAGTAGTGGGCAGTAGGGAGCATCTCTTGTGACCCTTGTGATCTTATATACCACCCAGACCTAGTAATAGGTGTATGAATAGGGGTGTGACTTTTATATAGGAAGGCTTGTACATGTCTTGTTCTGTTATTTGTGATCAACATCATTATTAGAACTTATTTAAGGAATGTGATTGGGGTTTGTAGAGTTATTTTACCATGAAATCATTGAGCTTTTCTCCAAGAGGGTGATGAAGAACATAATCTGGAGGTGATGGGACCTGATCCACCAGTATTACCTCCAGTAGAATCACTTGTGGCACCTCCCATTATACCCGACCAGGGCATTGATTCCCAATTTTGAGAGGAATTATTACGGCTCATAAATACCATGCAGAGAGCCCCATAACCTACCCCTAATATGGCAGAGTTGATGCGGGAATTTTAGCAGCAACATCAGACCATGTTTTCAGGGGATGGAGGTCAATAGGCTGTGGAGTCATGGATGGAGGACATGCTATATATTTTTGAGCATCTATAGATTCCTTATGATGGTATGTTCATTCTCATAGATTACATACTGAATGATTCATCCAATAGATTGTGGGATGTGTTGAACTAGGTCGATTAGTGTTGGGCTATGGTTTGGAGTGATTTTTAAATAGATTTTTTGATTATTTCTTTCCTGAGATGCTGAGGACTAACAGATCCAGAGAGTTTATACACCTATAAGAGGGTTTTTTATTAGTTATATACTACTAAAATCATGTAATAGATCTCTAGTGTTTCACATTGATCCTTCTAGGTGATGAATTATCTAGGTCTAAGCTATTTGAGGATGGTCTCAGGAATGACATTTGATCGTAGTTGAATGTGTTTCCTTTGACCACCATCACTAAGATAGTGAACCAAGACCTAATTAATGAGCATAACTTGAGACAGGCTATGTGTGTGAGCCAGGGAAGTTTGTCTCCTAGACCCGTGACTACTTCAACCAGTGGTAGGAAGGGTCGCTTGAAGATTTCTTCAAGAGGTAGCAGTAGTCATAGTGTGTGCCTAGATAGAATCACAATCTGTCATCAATGTGGTAAGAAAGTCTATATGAAACCCCAGTGTGATAGAGACCCAGTTGAGTGTAGGGATTTCAGCGGGATGGGGAATCTTTAAAGATTATGTGGGACCTTTCCACCTATGTCTAGTGGAAGAGTATCTGCACTAGATCCACCTTCAAGAGAGGGATCAGTAGCTTTGCATCAGATAGGGAGTTGGAATATTACCAGACATATAGGATGACGAGGTGGTCATGGCCAAGGGAACAAGATGCCAAATTTATAGTGCTGATAGGACAGACCTACCCAAGGTATTCAAGTTGTATCTCAAGGATGCAGAAAGGGATAGATATGTGTAGTGTAGCTGATACCTAAGGAGAATAGTTTCAGTTTATCTATAGTTAGAGGTACAATTTTAGTATCCTATACTATAGTTTCTAATTTATTAAATATAGGAAATTACCAATCCTTCATATATATTACTACTGTGGAGATCCTTGGGCTCGATATTTGGTATTTCTATGGCGTGATGAAACTCGATACTCCGTTGGGAATTCAATTGAAGAGTGTATGCCAGTGAAAGGAATTACCCCTTGATCTAAGCGACTATCATTTCTTATGGGACCTCCTTGTCCTCAAGATGACAGGTTTTGAAATCATTATTAGGATGTAATGGTTGGTTTCCTGTCATGATTATGTCAATTTCTATCATCATAGGGTATCCTTTACATCACTAGAGGGTGATAGTTATATTCACAAGGGTGAATGGGATGTCCAGAAAATGCAAGCTAGACTCGAGCATCGTGAGCTAGGAAGAGTGAAAACCTAAATTGTTGGTCTTTATATAGATGATTAGGAAACACATGAGTCTTATTTTCCCCTATAATAGATCATTTTAGGGATTTTTTTCCTGATGATTTTTGGATTACCTCCTAAGATAGAGGTAGATTTTAATATTGATCTATTACTAGGAATGATATCGATATCCATTCCTCCATATAGGATGGATACTACTGAATTTTAGGATCTCAAGAGGTAGCTAGAGGACTTAGAGTCTAAGAGTTTTATATATACTAGTACTTACACCTAGGATTCACGAGTCCTTTTCTCCAAAAAATTGGACGATACCCATAGTATTTGTGTGGATTACCATTAGTTGAAACCGATTATGGTTAAAAATTGGTATCCAATTACAATTATTTAAAACCTATTCAACCAAATCTGAGGAGTGAGTGTTTTCTCCAAGATCGATTTGAGGTCAGGATGCCATTAAGTGAATGTTAGACCATCAAATATACCATGTACAACATTTTGTAGTAGATATGGATTATATGAGTATTTGATCATGTTTTTCAGTCTTATGAACATACAAGTAGTATTCATGGATTTTATGAATTAGGTTTTCCACCCATATGTAGATTCATTTGTAGTCGTATTCATGGAAGAAATCTTGGTTTAATCAAAAAATTGACATGAACATGGACAACATCTTGATATAATTTTGATCACATTGAGAGAGCAACAGATGTATGTTAATCTCATCAAATGAAACTTCTGGATCGATGAGGTCCACTTACTATTTCATATCATCTTAGATATAGAAGTATCATTTAAACCAGATAAGGTGGGAGACGTTGTTTCTTAGGGGCCACCCAAGAACATATTTGACATGAAATGTTTCTTGGGGGATGACTGGATATTACAAGTACTTTATATAGGATTTATCATGTATTATATAACCAAATAGATTTAATAAAAAGGGTGTAAATTTTGTGTGATCTGAATCATGTTGTAGATCCTTTAGGAGTTAAAAGGAAGTCTTACTTTAGTGTCGATCACAAATTTACCTGAGCCTAGAAAAGGCTATACAGTTTATTATAATGCATCAAGTATCAGGCTGGGAGTCATACTGATGTAGGTAGATTGGTTCATGGAATAAGGGTCTCACTAGTTAAGGGTAAATGAGAGGAATTGCCCAACACATGATATCGAGCTTGTAGTTGTGGTTCATTCCTTGCATTGTTAGAGGCGTTATTTCATGGGAGATCATTTTTTGGTGTACAAGAACCACAAAATACTCAATTATATATTTATATAATATGACTTGAATATCAGGAAATTAAGATGGGTTGAATACATAAAGTATTTTGACTTTGATCTTTCTTATATGCCTAGTAAAGTAAATGTTGTTGTTGATGATCTGAGCAAGAAAACTCACACATAAGTGGTTCAGGAGGCCAGTAGTGAGTGGTAGTTGATGACCCTCTTTTCTAATATGAATTTGGAGGTTCAAGAATATTATGGATAGTTTTTACTCACATAATTATTAGTGACCTATTCACTTCTTGATAGATTAAATGTGAGGTAGATTTTGGATCCCAAAGGCCCTATGGGAGAGTGTTTTAGGTGAGGACTCTCCATCTATTTAGATCGTTGATGAGGATAAGGTCTTGCATATTCATCGATGCATCTAGGTTATACAAAAATCTAATATGAATTTATGAAAGAGTCTCATGCCTCTATTTTGGTGGTAAATACTAGAATTATGAAGACATACCATGATTTACGCCAACAATATTGGTGGCTTGGTATGAAAAGGGAGATAGCTGGTTTGGTTGCTCGGTGTTCCACCTGTCAGTGGGTGAAGGCGGAACACCAGTATCCAGTATGACTTTTATAGTCATTTCCCATTCCTAAGTGGAAATGGGATGGCATAACCATGGATTTTGTGACTTTCTTAACAAGATCCCCTTGAATCAGTGATGTGATATGGGTGATCATCAATAGATTAACGAAGATCGCTCACTTTCTACTTGTCAATGAGAAATTTTCAGTGAATAAGCTTGGAAGGATATATGTTTGGGAGATCATACACCTCTATAGAGTCCTATGCACTATCATATCAAATAGAAATGCTCATTTTACACCATGGTTCTTGTAGGGGTTGTAGAAGGCTCTTGATACATAGGTGATTTTAAGCATATCCTATCACCCACAGACCGATGGGAAATTTTAGCATACAATTTAGATATTAGAGGATATGATCTAAGAATGTGTCCTTGCTTTTAGAGTTTCTTGGGATAAATTCATAACTCTTTACAAATTTTCTTATAATAACTACTTTTATTAAATGATACATATGGATCCTTATGAAGCTTTATATAGTAGGTCATGTCGTTCACCCATATGCTAGTTAGAGGTGGGAGAGGTGGCACTAATGGGATCCCATCTCATTCAGGAGACTTTGAAGTACGTGTAGATCATTAGAAACTATATGAATATAGCTCATACTAGGAAGAAGTATTATGAAAATCATCATTATCGACCTCCAGAGTTTGAGGTGGGACATCGGGTCTTCTTGCGTGTTTCGACTAGGTCAATTTATAGACATATTAGAAGACAAAGAAAGTTCCCACCTCATTATGTAGGTCCTTTCGAGATCTTGGAGGGATTAAATCTGATAGACTATCATATATCTCTTCCTCATAGTTATTGGTCAATGAATGACATCTTCCATGTATCCCAGCTTCACCGTTACAATTTAGAATTGTGTCACAAACTATCCTAGATACCCTATACCCTAATAACCAATTCAGTACTGACATAGCCCAAGGGGTGTTCCCGATCCCCATGGGTTGGTGACTAGTGCCTAGAATCATACAATATAAAGGTGGGAATGATTTTTCAACAAAAAAAACATAAGAAATAGATACAAGTCAGTATGCTCAAAAGAAAACTCCATAGGGATAATAATACCATAAGTCCGACAGGTATTTAAAACCAAAGTACAACCAAAAAGTACCAGAAAGTACAAGATAAAATATCCCAAGTCCTAATAAACATATCACTATAAAATGTGATGATCAAAAACAACTGCCACCTCCAAGTGGAGCTTTCCCCTTACTCAAACCTGACAGGAGGAAATCTACAAAGTCTTGAAGGAAAAGGTAGGGTGAGATCTAAAATCCCAGTAGGGTCTCTCCATGTGTTCCATTTAAGATGAAAATTATTAATAAACAAAATCATTCATTTAATTTCAAATAAAATAGGCTTGGTAGTACAAGTTCATATTTAAAACAAAACATGATATTTATTTCAATTGATGTAAATGTTTCAAAATAATGGCTTGATAAACATTTTATATAAAACAATTTATATAAATTCACAAGGCATATGTAAATCAGTTTTACAAAAAATGGAATATGTATATATTGATATAATAAAAAATGAGAAACATGGTCATCTTCCAAGAGGTACGATATATCCAGGTTATGGGATCCTCACACACTCATATGGGTGATCACGGAAATATGTGTACACATGTCCCTCAGAAACTGGTCAAAGAGGACTAATCAACATCCCATTAGGGATAATATTTGTTACATTATGTTTTTTTAGTGTTGTAAAGCTTCAAACTTAGCGTGTTTGACCCAAATAACTCACTAACTACTTAGGATTTCATATGATAAAATAAAAATCAATAATGGTCAAATTATTTAAAAACTGTTCAAAATAAAATTTCAGCATTTACCATTTCAATATGCCAATTTCTATTTAAAAACCAAAACAAGGGATTTTAATCAATTCATGCCTTTTTTTAAGATAAAACCAATCCAAGGTTCTTATCAAAAAAATTTAATCCATTTTTAACAAATACCAATTTCAAATCAATTTTCCAAATCAATTTCACAATTCCATCAATTTTAAATCATTCCCCAAATCTCTAATTCCATTGGAATTGGGGGTTTTCCCAAATTTTATGCCAAATAAATTTAAAAAAATCAATTCAAACTGAATTATATTTTCAAAATTTAATTTAAATAAAGATAAAACAATCAAGAAATTCAAGGTTAAATTGATTGTCCAAACTTATATAGAACCACCTACCTTAGATCACGTGATCACGTAACACGACACCCGCAATGGGAAAATCCAATGAAGAACGTCGACAATGGAGATCCAAGAATCAAACCTAGATTCAAGATCTAAAACAAATGAGTTTAAATCTATCAACAATAAGAAGATCTAAAAAACCCTAAGTAAGATAGAAGAAGATAGTAGTAGAGAAGAAATGGGGGAAGAACTCTTACTGGTGAGAGATTGAATAACATTCTCCAAGCATCGATCCACTTCAGAAAGGGTTTGTAGGAGCCAAAATGGGTCCTTGCGAGCCCTCCCAACCTTGGAAATAAATATATGGTGAATTAGGGCTGAGAAAGGGATAAAAAGGGGGTTTAGGAAATTTTTAACAATTTTTCAAAATTAAAAAATGTTTGTGCACATGGTTAGTTGGGAAGGGCCACACAGTTTGTCAAACTATATTCCCTAACCATTCAACCCTCTAATGGGGTGCATGATTTCTATTGGGTGGGTGCATATTTTTTTAAAACATGCACCAACCATGAAAACCTCCACTATTTGGGTTTTCACGGTTTACCCTAGGTGGGCGCATGGTTTGGGAAAACCACGCACCAACCACGCATAGCCCAAAAAATTTCAAAAATTACGAATGTATTCCCAAAACAACCTAAGACAAACCCTACTCAAATTCTAAACAAAAATATGGTTTGATGAGTACCTAAAAATAGTAATAGAATGTTACAACCTCCCCATCATAGAAACTTTATCTCCCCAAAAATCATGTCAAGAAGTCTCCATGTCAAAAAGATAAGACCATTGTTCTCTCATCAGTGTCTCTCTCTCTCTATAGTCTCATGAGTATCAAAATTGTGATTCCATAACACTCAAACCAAAGGTATATCCCTCCAATTAATTACCTTTGTTTCAAAATCAATTATCCTAACTGGATGCTCAGTCACAGATAAATCAGGATTGACATCAAGATCACTCCAGCTAAGAACATGAGATGGATCAGAATGATATTTCCATAGTTGTGATACATGGAACACATTATGTATCGATATAAAATATGAAGAAAGTTCTAAATGGTAAGACACCTTTCCCACCTACTCAAAAACCTCAAAAGGTCACACAAAATGAGGATTAATCTTCCATTTCCTCCCAAGATGTTGATGACCCAGACAAGGTGAAACATTCAAGAAGACATGATCACCAACTGAAAATTACAATGGTCTACGACGATGATCAGCATAAGAATTTTACCATCTCTATGTTATCAAAAAAATTTAACGAATCAACTAAACCTTTAATGTCATCTCTTGAACCAAGCTCGGTCTAACCAAGTAACTTTCACCAACCTCTGACCAGCACAATGGATATTTACAAGGTCAGTCATACAAGGCCTAGAAATAAGTCATCCTGATTGCAGACTGGTAACTATTGTTATAAGAAAACTAAACCAGTCCCAAATGGTCATGCAAAGCTCCACCAAAATCGAGGATGCAGGCACAAAGAATATCCTCAAAAATCTATATGGACCTTTCTGTTTGGACATCCATCTGAAGATGGTATATTATACTTAAACGAACCTGAGATCCTAGTGCCTCCTAAAGGCCTCTCCAAAAGTGAGAAGTAAATGATGGATCTCTATCAGATACTATATCAAGTGAAACTCTATGAAAATGAACAATCTATTTCACATAGAGATTTCATAGATCCTCAACTTTGGTTATATCAAGAATGGGTAAGAAGTGAGCTGATTTGATTAGTCTATCGATCACAACCCATATCGCGTTGTTATTTCTATAGGTACGTAGAAACTATAACACCCCAAAATTCTAAAGTACAACTTTTTATCTGATAGCGTTTATGACATAAATCTCCAAGCATTTAAGGGAATATAATATCCCGAGACTCTACTATATATTTACTATTTTAAATATATTCAATACATGATATATCTTGTAATGAACACAACACCGAGTTATCTTATGTTACACACAAGAGTGACCTTCCTCGATAGCTTGCATTACACACAAGACTGACTTTCATTGAATAACAATGTATTATTAAAATATTATTATTTAATATATTATGATATAACCTAGCTATTATGTTAGTGGTTATGAATAGTATTAACTAACTTATGAAAATATATGGTTTATAATAATATGTGATTAATTAATATGTTACAAATTAATTAGAAATGAATATAAAAACCAATTGAATATAAACGGAATTTTTTATATAAAACCATTTTTTATGCTCACGAAGCTGTTTTGTCCTAATAAATTAAAGTAATTACAATTATTTAATTATTTTAATGAAATATATATGTTATATATTCAAAAAATGTTTTTTATATTCATCCATTAGGTTTTATAGGCATAATATAAGAACAAACCCAATATTACACATAAAATACTTTTTTTATTAAAAGTAGTTTTGCCACCTTTTGATGAAGAACCCATTTTAAATCCAAATTTTGACCCTTTTATAAGTTTAATATACCAAAATAAACTTATTATTTTAAATTTAATCATAAAAATTAGGTTAGGGTTATTTTTTGGTATTTTTTGGTGAAATTTTATTTTTTTAATGAATAGTGAAAATACTAAAATTTAATTCAAAACTACTTTTTTATATAATTTATTTATATGGTTAAATTATAATTTTAATTGGTTTAAAAGTTTAATTATATAATATTTTTATCAATTAATCCAGTTTTAGTTATTATAATCAATTTCACTTTTAAATTAGCTATTAAAACATAGAAAACTTTTAGACGTTTTTACCTTAAAAACCTACATTATTGTCCTAACTGTAGGATTAAATTTAAATTAATTTATGCAAATTTTTTGATTTTAATTGGAAAAAATGGATTTCATATTTGTAATCATCACAATTTATAATTTCTAATAATACCAAAAAAAATTCCAAAAATATTAGTGGAGGGAATTAAAATTAATTACAATTATAAGGAAAAATTAAGCTTAATAAAGGACTAAACCTTTAACTTAAGGGCCCAAATGATCTATACACTTGTCAAACACTCATCGGATGGCCATAATTTGTCCATAAACCTTATATTATTTTTTTTTTGGTTTGTTAGGAATTTTTTTAGGTAAGAACAAGTGTACACCTAACTTGTTTCCAAAAATTCTAAGTGAGTCTTTTTTCGTCCCTATAAAAGGCCACCACCTATCCCCATTACTCACACCTCTCAAACCACTTAGGTTCAGAGAAAATCTACCCAAATAGCTTTGAAACAATACTCTCCTCTACCTTTAATCCTTATTTTGATCAAGAAGCAATCCAAAGAATTATTTTGGTACAAACCAAAAGTAGTTACCCGGTTAAGAGGTAACGTCTTCACTCAAGCTCTCTAGTTTCATTTTCATTCTCCACCCCTCAAAGCGATGTGATTAATTAACATGATACATTGAATGTATAAATGATGGTTATAATTAAACATATGATACATACACAACATCTATATGATATTCATGACATAATTACCTTTTTGGAAATATAATATAGATCATTTTCTTTATTACGCTTTCACACACAGTTAAAAGGTGATAACATTGTTCGTGGACGTGTGGACTACTACCTCATCGACATGATGTGATTCCTTTTAAATAATAGAATTATATATATAAGTATATATGATTAAATAATATGGTATTTATTATATAATGATCATTCTGGAAATATTTGAGTTACTTACCTTCTTTCCACAACGATCATTAAAAAATGGGAACGTTACTCATGTGTACGTAAGGCCTATCATCTCCATGATTGTAATATTGCCTCATTTTTCATAACCATATTTAATGATTGATTTTAAAATTATAATTTATGTATAAATATAATAATTATTTCATGATTATTATTCTAGATATGTTTATGTAATGACCCATTTGACCATACCAAAGCTATTTTTGACACGTAAACTGAATATTTTCAAAACAACTAATGTAAACATAATTGTTTAAGTAGTTTTATAAAACATAGTAATAAGTGAAAAAAAAATTATTATTAACCTGAAAAATTTTATGAATCAAGTATAAAATTAAAATAATTTATTATACAGGAATTAAAATAATTTTCACCCGAAAGGAAACTCAAGGTAAGGGATTTCCATCTCACTTTTTACATTCATGAGATAAATGTCATATTCACCACTTACTTATTTTGTGTTGTGTACCCACTAACCATTTTGATATATTATATCATGAATTATTTTATCTTCATGGTATTTATATGTTTCATTTGATGATTATCACTTTTGGGTTTTTTGATTCATATGTAATGGATTTTGTCTCAATTTAAATTCCATTGAGACTTGTTTTTGTTATTCATAAATTCACTTTTATTTAGTGTATATGCTACCCTTAGATATGATATATCATGAATCTAATTATTCTCATGATATTATAAGTTTAATTTAATTTATGGGGAATTATGATTTAAATGTTTCAATGTGATATGGGATACATTAAAATGTTTAAATATTATTTTTCCTCAAGAATATTTTAATTTCAACAACCATTGTTGTTACCTATCCTCCTATGTGGTATTATTGATAAATCCATATTATTTATTCAATATGGATATTTTATACAGAACATTATTTATTTGATAAATGATGAATTATTTGGACATGAAATACATGGTTTGGGGACCATTTGAGGAAATACTTATGGGTTAGGGACTGATTAATGCAAGCCCCTCGATGCATCGGTAGTCTCTTGAGGTGAATTAGTTGGAAAATAGTTTAAACTATCTCTTGATAGTAAAGGTATCATGTTCTTGGGAAACATGACATTTGATAGTTAAGAATTACCTTTATTGATAATTTAGTTATTATTTATCCATGAAATTTTACATTGACATATCTATGGATGAATTTCATTTTCAGTTCATTAATTTAATGGCATGTGTTTTTAGTTTATTACCTTTACATATTGATATTTATTTATCTAATTATTTTAATGGAATACGTTATTAGTTATTTACCTTTCCATGTTAATTATTCTTATTGATTCATTATTGATTCTACTTTACTTGCCTTTATTGAGCATTTGAGCTCACCCTTATTATATTTCCTTTCTTCAAGTTATGAAGAGGAATCCTTTGAATAAGATTTCAATAAGGCTATTTATTTAATTTTATTATATACCATGTTTTTATGTTCTATTTCCCAGTATATTATGGGTATCATGTATGTAATCTGTCTTTCCAAGATTGCTAAACTGATCAGTTCTTCAATATTTGATTCCTTGTAATCATACCAATGTAATAACATAATGCACCAAATTTGGTCTTCTGGGGTCAGGGCGCTACAAAAACCCCACCAAAAAGTCTATAAAGATCTCATCCCACTTCCAAGATATCATTTGAAGTGGTTGAAGAAAACCCAAAGGTCTCTGGTGCTCAACCTTAACATGTTGGAATATATAATAATGAGTGGCAAAATCAGCAATGTATTGTCTCATACCTAGAAACCAAAATTTTCACCACATGTAATAGAACATATTCATGGTTCCTAGGTGCAAAACCCATTGGGAATTAAGGAAATCCCCCATAATATCTTTTCTCATAGGAAAAGGTACAACATACTAGTTCCAAAAACATAGAATACCCTTAGTGGAGAACGAACAATCAGCAATAGTCTCCTCATCATAAAGAGTGTATCTAATTCCATGAAACTCATCATAAAGTTTTTGCTCCTAAAGAATCATCTCGAGAAGATCATAGGATAACTGAACACTATCCAAATCAACCTCACCCCCTGATTCCTAAAATTATATATGAAACTATGTAAAGAGAGCCATTAGAATCCATTCTTCCAATTATTCTTTCATGGAATGGGTTGTAAGTTTATTGCTCAAAGAATATGTGAGTACATTCCCTTTCCCTGGGGTATAGGTGATTTAAAAGTAAAAATATCATAGGTATTCCACCCAACACCTCTGGTGTAGATTAAAATCTATTTGAGAGAAGATATAACTCAAGATTTTGTGGTTATAATACACAGTAAACCTTTCTCCAAAAAGGTAATGCCACCAAATCTTAAGTTCATGCATCACTTATACGAGTTCAAGGTCATGGATTAGATAATTATTCTCATGTGGCCTAATATATTGAGAGTCATAGGAAATTACATGATCACCCTATAGAATAACATAGCCCAATCCCAAACCTGATGCATCATAGAATACCACATAGCCTTGCTTGGCCTCTAGAAGATTCAACACCAATGAAGAAGTCAAAATACATTTTAACTAAATAAAATAACTCTCACATATATCATCCTAAGAAAATTTTACTCCCTTCTGAGTCATAGTAGTAATTAAAGAAGCCAAATTTGATAAATCCTTTAAGAATCAGTGATAATACCCAGTCAAACCCAAGAAGCTATGAATCTCAAAAACATTTCATGGTTTTTTCATTTCATAATAGATTTCACATTCTTAGAAACAACTGATATACCATGTTCCAAAACCATGTGTCCCAAGAACTTCACTTCTCAAATCTAGAAATTACATTTTTATAGCTTGGTATAAATTTGGTGAATTCTCAACAAATCCAAAACTCCTCTCAAATGATGCACATGATCCTCCTCAAACTTAGAGTAAACAATGATGTCATCCACATAAACTATCATGAAGGTATCAAGTTACTCATGGAAAATCATGTTCATTAAATCCATAAACACTATAGGATAATTGGTTAGAAAAAATGGCATAAAAATATACTCATAATGGACATACCTTCTCTGAAAGGTGTTTTTTTAAATTTCAAATTCTTTTATTCACAACTGATGATAACCAGATCAAAGATCAATCTTATAAAATCACTTTGCCCCTTTAAATTGGTTAAACAAATCATCAATATGTGTAAATAGATACTTTTTCTTTACCATGACTCGATTGAGATTATAATAATTGACACAAAGGTGAAGTGGCCCATCATCTTTCTTCATAAAGAAAACAGGCACCACCCAAGGTGACACACTCATGCATATAAATCCTTTCTATAAGAGATCATACAACTGAGTCTTCAAATATTCCATTTTAGCTGGTACCATTTCATAATAAGTTATAGATACTAGTTGAGTTCCATGCACTAAATCAATAGATAACTCAACCTCTCTTACCAGTGGAAAACTGGAGAATTCATAAAAAAACATCAAGAAACTTGACAAAAATTGGAGGTAGATCCTCACTCAAAGATCCTCACTCCAAGTCAAAAGTGAAAACTGATATCACTTTCCTCAACTCTAGATAATAAGGTCCAGCTTTACTTAACCTCAGGTCCCATTCTCCTTAAAATATATGTCACACTCCATCAAGCATAGTAAAGAGGACCCATCAAAGATAGAAATCATTTTGGGATTTATTAGAAATGATTCAATCCATCCAAAAAATGACATCAAGGGATTTCATGTTGAGAAACAAAAAACAATAAAGATCAATCTCTAATAAAGATAATACACAAGCAGGACAATGAAGACTCTGGTCTCTCTTTGTTCTGAGGGGCATAGTAATATCCATCACATAAGATAAAATATGCATAGGAAGATTTATAAGATTCACAAAATGGGTTTAAAGGAATGAATGAGATAAACCAATATCAAATAAATCATTCACTAAAGATGAATATATAGTGATGGTACCTCTCACGGTCACTGGACCTATATCTGATTACTCTAGAGACTCTTTCACTATGTGAAGAAGCTTTGTTCCAGATGCCTATGGATGTAACCCCTTAGTTCATAAAGAATATGATTGCACTATAGTGATTTTAGGTGCTTATGATCCCATGCCAATACATGGGGTATAATAGAAATTATATAACTTCTACAAGTGACCTAAGCATCTGTAGGAACCACATATCTTGGGTGCCTCGGTGCAAACTCATTTCGAATAACCTAGATTTCTACATTGGTAGAAAATCAAAGTGACTCTACCCGGAACTATAGGAGGTCTAGAATAACCCTACTATGGATAATAACCATGAGACTCATCATAATTCCTATTTCCTTTAAAGGAACTTATAGATCTACCACTGGGAGAAAAAGGTACTCCCATTAACCCTGACTTACTAGCCAGGTAAATCTCAACCATCAATACTCTATCTAGAACATCATCATAAGAAAGGATCTTTAGCAAGAAAGCCCAAGAATGAATATCAGATCGAATTCCCATCTCTAAACCTTGAGTATTCATCATCTCATTTGATACAATCTTAGGTGATAACTACACAATCTTATAAAAACTATTTTTATATTCTATCATGGTCCTTTCAGTCTTCTCGATTTTGAAAAACTTTATACCCTTATCCAACACCATAGACACTGGATAGAACTATTCGGTGAAAAGAGATTTAAATTCATTCCACTCTAAGCCCTTGTCATTCTTATCTATCACCATCATATCCTACCATCTCGTTCTAGGTCCCTATAGATTGAAGGTGGCGCATTTAATCTTGATAGAAACAGAAGTTTTCAAGAACTCAAATAAAAACTTAACCCTTATCAACCAATCCTTAGCCTCTTAAGGATCATTTGATACTTAAAACACCGATGGATTATGGTGAAGTAATTAATGGGTACAAATCCTAAATTCAACCCTCTGAGGTTCCACAACTTGAGCCTATATGGGAACGGGTGATGGTTCTTATGCCAGAGCTTGGACAGCACACACAACAACCTCAACCATATTTCAATCAATGGGAGGATTTTCTTGATTTGTTTCAATAGCATCTTCCTCCTAGATCCTATTCATATTTCTTCTTAGAGGCATGATGCTACAAAACAGTAGCATACAACATTTAATACATCAAAAAGAATACTCATATCGATACTCAACAAGAGAAACAAGGAAAATTAATCCCATCAGATAAATGAACTAGATTTGTATTTCAACCTATCCAAATAAAAAATAAGGAAAAGACTAGAACTAATCCACAATATGACTTTCCCAAACCACCCTTGGTGACTTAAGGATCGTTATGATGAGAGATGGCTAGTCACTCACTCATAACTACCTTCTAATTCCAAAAAATATTTCAAACTATATAATGACATCAATTAAAGATGTTTAACATTCACCTCTAATACCACTTTTTCATGAACCATCCTAGATACCCTAGTACCTTGATAACTGAGCTGATACTAACATAGCTCGAGGGACATTCCTGATCCCCACGGGTTGGATACTAGCACCTAGAATCATACAAGATAAAGGTGGGAACAATTTTTCCACAAAAATAGTGGAAGAAACGGATACAAGTCAGTATGATCAAAATAACTCCACAGGTAGAACAATACTAGAAGTCAAACATGTATTTAAACCCAAAGTAAAACCAAAAAGTACTAGAAAGCACAAGATAAAACAACCCCAGTCCTAATAGTCACAACACTCCAAAATGAGATGATCAACAACAACTGCCACCTCCAAGTGGTTCTTTCCCATTTCTCAAACCTAGAAGGAGAAAATCTATAAACACCCAAAGGAAAAGGTTAGGTGTGAGATAAAATCCCAGTAGGATCTCACCAAGTGTTCCATATAATATGCCAATAATTAATAAACCAAATCATTCTTTCAATTTAAAATAAAATAGGCATGGAATTACAAGTGAATATTTAAAACAAACCATGTTATTCATTTAAATTGATAGAAACATTTTAAAATAATGTCTTAATAAACATTTTATATAAAATAGTTTATATAAATTCAAAAGTTATATGCAAAGTGGTTTTACAAACAATGAAATATATATATATATATATCGAAATAATTACAAATGAGAAACATGGTCATCTTCCAAGAGGTAGGGTAGCTTTAGATTGTGGGATCTTCACACACTCATATGGGTGATCATGAAAATATGCGTACACATTTCCCTCATACACTGATCAAAGAGGACTAATCAACATCCCATCAGGGATAAGATCTTCTACACTATATTTTTTAGTGTTTTAAAGCATCAAACTTAGCATGTTTTTCCCAAATAAATCACTAAATACCTAGCCTTTCATGTTCTCAAACCACAATCAATAATGGGAAAATTATTTCAAAAGTATTCAAAATACAATTGCCTCATTTTCCATTTCAATATGCCAATTTCTATTTAAAAACCAAAACATGGGATTTTAATCAATTAATTATTTTTTTGGGATAAACCCAATCCAAGTTTTTTATCAAAAAAAATTAAGCCATTTTTATCAAATAACAATTTCAAATCAATTTTCCAAATAAATTTCACAATTCCATCAATTTTAAATCACTCCCCAAATCTCCAATTCCTTTAGAATTGGGGGTTTTCCCAAATTTCATGCCAAATAAATTTAAAATACCAATTCACATATAATTGGATTTTCAAAATTTAATTTAAATCAAACTAAAAAATAAATCAATTCAAGATTAAATTAATTGGACAAACTTATATGGAACCACCTACCTTAGATCATGGGATCACATAACACAACACCTGAAATGGGAAACTCCAATAAAGAATGTCAGCAATGGAGATCCAAGAATCAAACCTAGATTCATGATCTAAAATAAAAGAGTTTAGAACTATCAATAATAATAAGATCTAATAAACCCTAAGGAGAAGAGAATAAGATAGTGGGAGAGAAGGAATGGAGGAAAAACTCTTATTGGGGAGAGATCAAACGATGTTTGATATACTTTGAAAGGGGTTTAAAGGAACCAAAATGGGTCCTTTAGGGACCTCCCAGCCTTGGAAATCAAGATATGGTGAGTTAGGGCTGAGTGAGGGATAAAAGGGGGGTTTGAGAAAATTTTAACAATTTTTCAGAATTAAAGAAAGTATGCACGCACGGTTAGCTGGGCAGGGTTGCATAGTTTTTCAAACCATGCAACATAACTGTGTACCCCTCTAACATGGTACACGGTTTCTATTTGGTGGGTGCATAGTTTTTTAAACCATACACTAGCCATGAAAACCCCCATTGTTTGGGTTTGCACGATTTACCCTAGGTGGGTGCATGGTTTGGGAAAATCATGCGCCAACCGTGTACAATCCATAAAATTCCAAAATATTCAACTTTATTCTAGAAACAACCTGAGATTAGACCTACTAAAATGATAAACAAAAATAAGGTTTGAGGAGTGCCTAAAAATAGTACCAAGATGTTATAACCCATCTCACACTTTTGATCCTGAGGATGTTGAATTGGAAGTCGATGCTTCCTTTGAGGAGTATCCTATCCAGATCATTGACTGGATCATGAAGGCTCTCTGAGTTAGGTAAGTTAATCTAGTATAAGTGATATAGTATTAGAGTTGTATGTAGGACAAGACTTTGGAATGAGAGGCTAATGTACATACTCAGTGGTTGGAACTATTTTCAGACGATGCTTTACCACCTCTCAGAAGGGAAACTCAAGGATGATTTGTTTTAATGAGGGGGTATTATAATATCCTAGGTTTTATTATCAATTATGAATCCTTTAATTTGGTTTTAAACCTTTTGTTTGGTCTATGAAAAAGTTCTCAAGGTAACGAGGCACATTTTGGGAGTGTTTGGGGCTTGTTTGGAGCCTAGAGCCTCAAATTTTAGAGGAAATAGACCAGGTACATGGTTTTTTTAAACCATACACCTAAGGAAGCACAATTTGGGTAAACCGTGTGGGGTGTTACAGAGGGTCTATAGAGGGTTGTACGGGTTGTTCATGATTTTCCAAAATTGTACACCTAACTACATGCTTAGTGTCGCTAAGGTAGTGGGTGCCCATGGTTGGCACATAGTTTTTCCAAACCATGTGCCCCTTAAAATGGGTGAATTTTTTATTTTTCCCCTACCTCTATAAATTTTTTAACCCTCCTTCCTTCATTTCGCATGAAGCACCTCCCCAGCCACTTGAGAGCTCTCCTTTGGAATTCAAGGTAGGAATTGAGCTACCTCGTCTATTTGGACTCTAATTCTTTCGTCATTCTTTGTATTGGATAACTAATGGTAATCCCTTAGATCTTATTCCTTCTTTCTATTGTTTATCTCACTGTATGAGTTTCTAAATCCATGTGAGATAATATGCCCTATTTTCAGGGTATTCGTCTATTTTTTCAATTTCTCTCATTCTAGCATGAATTAACGGCCGACAATGGATGAGGAAAGTACTAATCATATAAGGTGCTTGGTCTATACCTTTTCCCTAAAAGTTTGGGTTTTTATATTTTATTGTCATTATGACACATACCGTACTTTCCAGGAATTACTTATTAAATTAATGGACCTTTAAATTGGATTTTTAAAACCATGATTTAAACATGTTATTATACACTTATGCAAGGTTTGAGGTTTTCAACCTCAACCTGAACCACCCATGAGGTGGGTCCATGATATTGTTATAATTATTACACCCTTGGGGTGAGTTGAGCTCTCCAATTATTAATGGAAGCTGGATAAAAATTTAATGAATTGTTAAAGGGTAACTACCTCTTGTAACACATTTTCATTTATGAATGAAATGAGTAAAGAAATGAAATAAACAGGAAATATGGAATGAAATGGAAAATCCCTTGGCTTATGCATAGTTATGTGATTGATTAGTGAAGTGCAATGGAAACTAATATGGCCCTACTTATTATCACTTATACATGAAATGACTAATTAATTGAATATGATGAATTCAATTGATAAATAACATGGACGCTAACATGCCCCTTGATCCATTCTATAATTCATTGAATGGAGTTGATTAAAGGAATGGAAAATAACATGGCATCCTCCCTTATCACTTGTATGTAAAATGGTTGAGTAAATGATTGTGATAAATTCAATTATTAAAGAGAATAGAAACTAACATGGTCCCTTGAATAACTATATAAATTATGTTGATAATGGATGGAACAATATGGCACTGAGGACCCACTTACATATTCTCTATTGGATACCTTGGACTGTTACCTTGGATATGTCTTTCTTAGACCACCTCGGACACACTCTTTGGGCTCCACCCAAGTCTTTACTAGGTTTTATATGGATGATATCCATATAATTGAAGAGGATTCCATAGCCATAGGCCCTGAGTTCTAGGCCCATGTAGGTCTACATTACACCAAGTTTTCTATGGATAGTCTTCATGGACTCAAAGAGGACACCTTGGTCAATGGCCCTAGGTCCTGGACCTCATAGGTATAATACATGATTATTCTATGTATGTTGTAGCCGGTTGATACATATGCTATAGATGATGCTCTAATCTATCATACAGTTACACTTCATTATAGACCTCTTGTCATAATAAGTACTTGCATATTTTGGTTGTATTGCTTAATAATTTATAGTCTTATTTTTTGTTATACCAGAACATTATTACATATTATAATAACATAGTAGATTTTTTATAGACACCATTGGTGGTGGCCTACTAAGTATATCTCATACCCTGTTTGGGCCACTGATTGGTATCTATACAGACTTCATGATTATAGGTAGGGATAAAGGGAAGGGTCTAGTGTTGGATGCTTGAGTTATTATGCTAGGAAAGATTATGGGAAAAGAGGACCAATATTATTATCGTTATGCTATTGGAGATAGATTTTAGTATTTTTGTACTTTTTTATAGCATTTTTTATATGCTTACTACTTTTTTCCCATGTACTTCCCCTTTTGTATTCATCGTGATATGACATCATTTTGTATATGATATTGGCTCTATTTATGTTTGTTTATTATATTTGGTTGTCTTGTGCTTTTTTGGTCCATTTACTATATCATTTATACTATTTAATATTATTATATTGTGATATAATCTAATCATGAGGGTACAGTATCCTCGTCATACCATCATAGACCCTCACTGCTAGTCAGAAGCCTTTGGTTTATGGGGAGGCGTGTTTGTAACCATGTGGCCAACCAGGTTTGGTTACTTATGATTGAATTAGGTCTAGGAAATTACAGTAAAAATATTATTGACATTGATCTATCTGGATGAAATCCTAATCTTTCTTGGTCAAGGATGTCATTGGATATGTAATCTGAGATAATTCAAACACAAACCTCTGGTAATATCCCATAAGGCTAATGAAACAGCAAACCACTTCTACATTCTTGGGTACTACCTAAGAAAAAATTATCTCAGTCTTTGATGGGTCCAAAACCACAACCTATTGAGACACCACATTTCCAAGGAAGTACACCTCTTGTGTCCAAAACTATCACTTGGATAGCTTTCAATAGAGTTGATGGTGTTGAAGGACCTATAGGAAAACTTAGAGATGCACGATATGATACTCCTCTAACCTTAAGTATATAAGAATTTTTTTGATGAATATAACTATGAACTAATCCAAGAACTCACATAATACAGAGTTCATGTGCCCCATGAACACAATAGGTGTGTTTGTGGAACCGAACAGCATGACTACAAACTCAAAGTTCCCATACTAACAATAGAAAGTAGTCTTTGGGATATCCCCCTCCTCCATTATCATTTGGTGATATCCAAACCATAGATGAATCTTTGAAAACCAATTGGCCCCCTTAAATTGATCAAGTTGATAATCTATTCTTGGAAAGGAGTAACGATTCTTGACCGACATTTGGTTTAACTTTTGGTAGTCCATGCACAACCTTAGACTATCATCTTCCTTCTTGGAAAACATCACTAGAGAACCTCAAGGAGATAAACTAGGTAGGATGAATCCCTTATAATTAAAATAATCAATTTGGAGTCTCAACTCAATCATCTTTATGAGTTCCATATAATAAGGATCCATTGAAATAAGAGAGGTACCCAATTTTAACGCTATTCAAAAATTGACATCCCGTCAAGGGGGTAGTGTCATAACCTCATCCAGTAAGACATCCAAAAAATCCTCAACAACTATAGGGATCTCCTCTACCTAGGTATCCACTGATAAATCCGCCAATTGAGATAGAAAATTCTCTACACACCTTCCTCCCATCTGATATCTCTGCTCTCCAAAAATAACCTACCATTACATGTATAGAATACAGCCAATCCATGCCAATGATGGAAAAATATGGATTCATCTTCGCATATAAGAAACTCCCACCAACTAATATTTCTCCACCATCATCCTACATCCCCAACACACATTTAAAAAGCAATCCTAAACTCCAAATGGTGTGCATAACACTAGGGGAATTAGAATAATCTCCACCTCCAGTATTAATGTGTGGACTCTATCCAATGAAAAAAAAGATTAAAAATATCTATAATCAAATAAATAATAAGATAAGGTAGGAAAAAAATTGATCATTCCTTGAAAAAACTCTAGTCCCTATACTACTAGAACCTCTATAAAATCCACCTGACCATGTCCAACTCCTCTACCTTGCTGATGATAACCTCTATGACCATGCTCTATTTTGGGTCCCATAGGGAAAGGACCATTGTGAGGCTAACATCTACCAGATACATATCCTCTCATCTGATAAAAAAACACTAATGGACTCTGATACCATTATGGCTTGAGAGGGGCATGACCACCCAAACCAAACAAACCTCTTTGAGCATTAGTGTATTGAGCCTAATAGTAACCATAACCTCCATAGACATAACATGTGAATGGGAAGCCCTCAGTAGACACTCAAACCCATTTTACTTGAAAAAACATGAAGCAAGGTTCTATGATAGACTCCCTTCTTGTCTGAACCTTGACTACCCTTACATCCATGATCCCCCGCTTGAAGCTATACTCCTTAAGGAGTGTTGTTGACCTCCCTCTTGAAGAACTCCTCCCTATGAGTGAATCTACTAAATATATTCTATCTTATTCTACACCACTAGATACATCATAAGTGTAAAAGGGGTGACAAAATATTTGATCATTGGATGCAACTCCTCCCAAGTTTCTATGCTCAAGACTCCTTATCTAGAAATAGACCAGAAGTGAAATGTAGGAGGTCCTTAAACCTGATCGCAAGCTATCGCACACTCAGGTTTCCTTACTGAATGGAGAGAATATCTTGTAACTTTTCCACTTTCATAATTAAATATAATAACTCTATATATAACCTCTTATTTAATTCGGCCTAAGAAACATCCTTCTCCTTCCACTCTCTAAGATAGAACATACACCACTAGCACACCAATTCCTACATCTAACTGGATACTAATAGAACATGGTACTCAAATCGGACCCAAATTAGAATAAAGGAAATCTCAATATCCTCTATCCAATGCTCTATCTCAAGATCATAGATACTCCCTTCAAACTTTTCCATTCCCTAATGTTGGAAAGCACACAATGCCTTCTATCAGTTCTCATCATCCTATGTCAGGTTTATCCTCTAATGATCAACTAGAGTAGTATATTGAACCTCTACATCCTTAACTGCATATGGACGATGACCAGGGGATATCTCTGGAAAAACACCAAGGAGTGAATCATAAGCTTGATAACATATAATTTATTTAGATTAATTAATTAAATCCATTTTAACTCTTAAAAATTCCTCATTCAATCACAAATTCAAAAAACATGATGCATGTACCTCCCTTAGGTATCTACCCCATAATCAACATCATCTCAACTAGGGTGTTCAATAAGTTTAATGTCCTTGCATTGGACCATAGGGGGGATAAATTCCTACGTCATAACTGATCACCTTTTAAACATCACACACTATGTATGATTAATATTTCTACCTTTCCATTCCCATGAAATCCTCACCATTTTATAAATTCAAACTCAATACTATATCTCAACCAAAATTTTCATATCACTTTATCATGATCACCCCCCCCCCTCTATTGGTACCCCTCTTGTGTCAGTAATGAAGATAATTAGTGACTCCCAAGTCCCACCTCTATAGGTCCCGGGTTGGAGACTAGCGTTGAGGGTGTAAAACACTCAAATGTGATGCATTACCCTCAATATATGAAAAGGGTCAAGAGAGAAGATGAATATCAACAAAAAAACTCTATCACATAATACAAAATAAACCAAACCATCCCACCATGTATGTTGGGAAAACAAATAAAGACTCCAAAGTAAATACCAAAAATAAAACTAGGGTAATGATTCCATAGTAGCTCCAATATCCAAGCTAGTAATATCTTGATGAATCTCTATAACCCTCCTAGAAACTTGAAAATAGTGTATATACATAAAGTGATAATAACATGTATACTCAGTAGGATCATACCCAAGGTCTTCTATGGAGATGTGAAAAGAGTATACTAATGCACCAGTGAATAAATAGTAGAACCAATAAGCACCTAGACAGATCATATATCCACCACAACCTCATCATGGCTCACTCAGCAAATAGCATAAGCAATTAGTAATAAAATATCAAGAAAACATTGATAAAGGTACCCCACATCCACTTCCCCCCACTGAGTTGTCACTCTCACTCCCCATCATAAAATGTTTTGTGCTCTCATGCCTTCCATGTCATCTCGTCACCATGTATCAATTCATATTTGATGTGGGTCGGGTCACAACCCTACCTACCCCAGCCTCCCACAAGGCCCAAAATCCTATGTCGGCTTCAATGTCACCATGTGCATTTCTCAATCCATTACCACATCATCATCTGCATAATCACACATCCACATATCTAGAGCAGTAGGGTATCATGAACATGAAGTACATCAACCTCGTGCCCTCCTCCTAACATGCAAGACCCCCACTACATATCACATCCACTCATCGTCATGCATCACCACAAATAGTCACATCATCAGTTGGTACTCGCCCCCAGTTGGGTAATGCCTCCACATACTATTGTCGAATGAAGAGAAGGGAAAGAGAGGGTAATCATCCATTCATTCCCCACCATCCGAATGTTGAGGAAAAAACCCCAAAATATTTGAGTGTCGGTACATAGTAATCGACATGGATGGGGTGCATATAAAATTAAAATAAAAGTATAAGAATATATATACATATACAAAGACAAAGCAAAAAAAATATTGACCTAAAGGTTTCACATCAGTACTTAATCATAACCATCTATCAATAACACCATATTATTTTTACCACATGCTTCCACCACTAAAACATTATTCCACCACACCAAACTGCCACACACACAACCCACTTTCCTTTCTTTCAATTACGGATAATTCCACCTTTCTAGATTATTACATTAATAGAAACTTAACTTCATATTTGGTGACAAACCACTGCAGCCAATATTTTTATTTAATTCCCACTTAAGTCCAAATTATTCGTGATTATTCAATTCATCGATTCATTTTCCACACATTAATTTCCATACCAAGTTATTAAATTCCACCATTAAAAATTTTATTCCACTACTACCAGGCTACTACACCAAGGAACCACCATCAAACCAACTACCTCACAACAACAACCATCACGTCCTACATCCCAACATTCAATTAACAACCACATTACCTCTCGCAATCATAACCACCACAACAAGCAACAAACATTTCACCACAACAACTACACATCAACCACCCCACAGCCACCACCCACAACACATACCGCATCTAAACCAGTCACCATCATCAGTGAAAAAACCCCAAAAAGGACACAAAATCACATGACTAATGAAAAACATATTGACGACACATAATATCAGATTCCCAAATGACATAAGTCCACTAATTATTTAAAGAGGGGTTTCCTTATTAATTCATCATCTTGCACATGGGTATTTTCACACAATTTCCACATTCGCACTCAACCAGTTTGCTAGCCTCATGTAAGTTATTATCTTTTTATGAGTGGTGGGTTTGACACAGATAAAGTTTAAAATTCATAGTAGCCACAACATGCCTATCAGAAAAATTTATATGTCTCAAGAGAAAACAATCAGTACTAACAATGAAACAGAAAAACACATGTGATTACTCCCCTTCCCTTCAGATTAAATTTAATTTGGTTTGTTATCTTAATTAGTTAGTCCATACCACCCACCCATTGAAAAAAGCATGATAATTTCATAAATGAAAAAAAAGAGGAGAACTGGGATTTATTGCATGGAAAAGGAGCTTCAAAACATACTACACCAAAAATAAGAGGAAATGAAGATGACACCACAACTGCCTAGATATACCACAGGTGAGGGTTTGATCAATCATACAACACTTGTAGAGATAGAAAGAATATTAAAGGGAATAAAACTCCTACCTCAAACGTGACACATTGTTGTATAAAATAAAGAGAGAATCAAGATGTCGAACACAACTAGAATCATGATAATGAAGGATTTGGGTCAAAGGTAGATGGCTCGAGGGATCAAGAGAAAGGTTTTGGTTCCTCTAGACTTGAATAAAACTTGAAAAAACTTGAATATAGGAAATAATGTACTTTAAGGTTCCAAATATAGATTCTAGAATAACTCTGAAAATTAACAGTCAACATTCCTTTTTAATTATTATTTAATTTGGTTTCATTTAAAAGAAGTGGAACGACCCATTTAAAACCAAGAGTATTAAGGAATTAAAATACTATATCTAATCCCCTTAAAACATATTTTAAAAAAATATATTTAATCTTTAAATCTTACATTTTACATTAAAAACATTTTCCATGCCATTCTGAAAAAATTCAGATATTTTGAACTGAGAAATTTGGTAAATTGTTGAACCGCTCGTGAGTAAGGATCGACCGCACGGAGCCCAATAGATGATCACATGAAGTGACCAATCGAAGGCAAGAAGGGACTAAATAATTTCATGATGAAACCTACCGACCGTATGAAGAAACCAACCGACCACATGAAGAAACGTATTGACTGCATGAAGAAGCCAACTAACCGCATGAAGGAACCAACTGATCACAAGAAGAAACCAACCGAACGCATGAAAACACCAACCCACCGCATGAAGAAACCAACTAATTGCATGAACAAACCAACCAGCCACATGAACGAACAAGTGATCGCACTGTCTATCAAGCGACTATGAGAGAACATATTAGAATTTCAAAAGGGAAAGGCCTTAAACTCCCTCTTGACACTTCTAGACCTTGGGAAATCACAAAGGAAAGTTTTTGGGGACCCGAGAAATTAATATATATATATATATACTAAAATATGTTATTTAATAGTATATAAAATTATTTTTATGAAATATTGTTTTTATCAACATTAAGAAAAGAATTTACAAAGAGTGTCTTTTATTAGTGTTAAAAAAGTACTGACAAATGTTTCCTTTTATCATTGCTAAAAAAACACTGCTAAATGGTGTCTTATATCAGTGATAATAAATGGTACCTTTTATGAGCGTTTTTTTTAGTGTTGACAAAGGGTAGTGCTTAATAAGAATAAATCTGTAATAGTGGAGGGAGATTTCATCTTTTAAAACTATTGAATTCATAAAACTCATTGTGATTCCACTTCTAGGAGTATATCTAATTGAAACAACATGTAGATTTTATGAAGAATCGAGAAAAATATTAACCAAAATTTCATCCTCAAAGTTAACACTAAGGATTGATGATAGATAAAAATAGTTTTGAAACTTGCTTGAATAGTCAAAAATAGAAATACATTAATTATACTTTAAATTTAAGATTTTATTTAGAATAAATAATTTATCATTTATTTTTTGGGATGTATATATAGATTCAATACTTCTCCCGTAAAAACTTCCCTTTGTATTATTAAAAAAATCAACTAAATAGTTCCTTCTATCACATCTCATCATCCTCTGTCAGATTGATCCTCCAATAATCGACTGGATCTGCCTGTTGAACCTCTACCTCCTTAACTGCATGCAGATGATAACCATAGTCTATCTATGGAAAAACACGAGGGAATGAAGCCTAAGGTTGGTAGTATATAATTTATTTATATTAATTAATTAAATCCATTTTAATTCCCAAAAACACCTCATTCAATCACAAATTCAAACAAGCATGATGTGTGCACCTCCCTTAGGTCTCTACCCTGAAATCAACATTATCTCGACTAGGGTGTTCAGTAAGTTTAATCTCCTTGCATCAGACCATAGGGGGGCCTAAATTCCTATGTCCAAATCGGTTTCCTTTTATACATCACACGCTAAGTCTGATTCATGTTTCTTCCCTACCATTCCCATGAAATTCTCGCCATTGTCTAACTCCAAACATCATCTTATCTCTCAACCAAAACATTTGATACCACTCTATCATGACCCTCCCCCTCCACTAGTACCCCTCCTATTCTAGTAGTGAAGAGAAAGAGTCACCCCCAAGTCCCACCTCCAGTAGGCCTCGGGTTGGCGACTAGTGCTGAGGGTGTAAAATACTCAAATGGGAGGCATTACCCTCAATATATGAAAAGGTTCGAGTGAGAAGATAAACATCCACCAAAAAACTCCATCACGTGATGCAAAAGAAACCAAAACATACTACCATGTATGTTATGCAAACAAATAGAGACTCCAGAGTAAATACCAAAAATAAAATTATGGAAGTGATTCCATAATAGCGCCTATCTCCAAGATAGTAATATCAAACTTGGTCCCCATAACCCTCTTAGAAACCTAAAATTAGTTTATATATGTAGGGTGAGCATAACATGAATACTTGGTAGGATCATACCCAAGGTCTCCTATGGAAATATGAAAAGAGTATACTAATGCACTATTAAAGAAACAACTGAACAAACAAGAACCTAGACAGGTCATATATCCACCGCAACCTCACCATAGTTCACTCGCCAAATAATGCAAGCAAGTAGTAACATGATATCAAGAAAACATCGATAAAGGCACCCCACATCCACTTCCCCCATTAGGTTGTCACTCAAACACCCCAACATCAAACATTTTGTGCTATCATTCCTTCCATATCATCTCTTCACCATGTATTAATCCGTCTTTGATGTGGATCGGGTCGCAACCCTACCCACCCCAACCTCCCGCAAGGCCCAACATCCAGTGTTGGCTTCAATGTCACCATGCGCATCTCTCAAGCCATTGCCACGTCATCGTTTGCATCATCACAAAACCACATATCCAGAGCAGTAGTGTATCATTAACGTGAAGGACATCAACCACGTGTCTTCCTCCTACCACACATGGCCCCAACTACGTATCACATCCTCTCATCACCATGCATCGCCTCAAACTGCACCATCATCGATCGATACTCACCACCATCTTTGTATTACCGCCGCATATTGTTGTTGAAGGAAGAGCAGGGGAATAAGGGGTAATCATTCATCTGTTCCCCACCATCTGGATGTTGAGGAAAACACCCCCCCCCCCCTCCCACCACAAAAAAAAACATTTGGGTGTCGGTACATAGTACTCAATGCGGATGAGGTGCATATAAAAGTAATATAAAATTATAAACATGTGTATATATACACAAACATAGACAGCACAAAAGCCCAACTAAAAGGTTTCACATCAATACTTCATCATCTCTGTCTATCAACAACACCATACTATTGTTACCACATGATACCACTGTTAAAACGCAATTCCATTGCACCAAACTGCAACACACACAACCCACTTTCCTTTCTTTCAATTACCGATAATTCCACCTTTTTGTATTGTTGCATTTACAACCATTGTTCATTATTTAAGCCACTTAACTTCATATTTGGTGACAAACCACTTCATCCAACATTTACATTTAATTCCCACTTAAGTCTAAATTGTTCATGATTATTCAATTCATCAATTCATTTTCCACACATGAATTTCCAACCCACATTATTAAATTCCACCATTAATAATTTTATTCCACTACTACGAGGCCATTACACCAAGGCACCACATAGTAAACCAACTACCTCACAACAACAACCATCACATTCCACATCCTCCACATTCCAGTAACAACCAAACCACCTCTCACGGTTATAACCACCACAATAAGCAACAAGCATCTCACCACAACAACTACACATCAACCACCACACTTTCACTGCCCTCAACACATCCCGCATCCGAACCGGTCACCACCGTCATTGCACAGACCCCACAAAGGCCACACAATGACAAGGCCAACGACAAACATATTGGCAACACACAATAGCAAATTCCCAAACCACATAAGTCCTCTATTTATTTAAAGAGGGGTTTCCTCATTAATTCAGCATCTTGCACGTTAGTATTTTCACACAATTTCCACATTCTCACTCAACCAGTTCATTAACCGAATATAAGTTATTATCCTTTTATGAGTGGTGGGTTTGACATATCAAAAGTTTACAATTCATAATAGCCTAACATGCATATTAGAATAGTTTATATGTCTCAAGAGAAAACAATAAGCATTAACAATGGAATAGAAAAACACATGTGATTACTCCCCTTCGCTTCCAATTCATTTTAATCTAGTTCATTGTCTTCGTTAGTTAATCCATACCACCCACCGATTGGAAAACAAAAGCATGCTAATTGCACATATGCATAAAAGAAGAGGCGAACAAGGATCCCTTGCCCGAAAAAGAAGCTTCGAAAGATGCTACATTGAAAACAGGGGGAAAAGGAAGATGACGCCATTACCGCTTGGATATCGCAATGGTAAGGGCGCGATGAATCATACAACACTTGTAGAAAAAGGAAGAATATGAAAGAGAAACAAACTGCAACCTCAAATGTGACCCATTGTTGTAGAAAACAGAGAGAGAATCAAGATGTCGAACACAACTGGAATCACGAGCAGGAAGGCTTCAGGTCAAAGGTAGATGGCTCAAGAGCTCAAGATCAAGGCTTTGGTTCATTGGGCCTTTGAGGAAACAAGCAAAAACTTGAATGGATGAAATCTTGTACTTTAGGGTGTCAGATACAGATTCAAGAATAACTCTGAAGATTAACACAGTCAACATTCCTTTTTAATTATTATTTAATTTGGTTTCATTTAAAACAAGTGGAACTACCCATTTAAAACCACAAGTTTTAAGGAATTTAAATACTATATTTAATCACCGTAAAACATATTTTAAAAACATTTATTTAAGCTTTAAATCTCACATTTTACATTAAAAACATTTTTCACATCATTCTGGAAAAATCTGGATATTTTGAACTAAGAAATTGGGTTAACCGTTGAACCGCTCATGAGTAAGGATCGACTGCGTGAAGCCCAACGACTAATCACACGAAGGGACCAATCGACCGCAAGAAGGAACCAACTGACTGCATGAAGAAACCTACTGACCACATGAAGAAACTTAATGACCGCATAAAGGAACCTACTGACCGCATGAAGGAACCAACTGGTCGCAAGAAGAAACCAACTGACCACATGAAAACCAACTTACTGCATGAAGGAACCAACATACTGCATAAACAAACCAATTGACCGTAAGAAGGAATGAGTGGTCGCACTGTCTGTCAAGCAACTGTGAAAGCAAATTTAGGAATTTTGAAAGGGAAAAGACCATGAACTCCCTCTCGACACTTCCAGGCCTTGGGAAATCACAAAGGAAATGCTTTGGGGACTCGATAAATTACAATATATATATATATATATATATATATCAACATAAATATATTTATACACTACAATATGTTATTTAATAGTGCATAAAATGTTTTTTTATGAAATATTGTTTTTATCAGCGCTAAGAACTATGATGATAAATAGTGTCCTTTTTTAGTGCTAAAAAGTGTTAAAAATGGTGTTTTTTATCGGTGTTATCAAATGGTGTCCTTTGTCAATGTTAAAAAAAGTTAAGAAATGATACCTTTTATGAGCACGTTTTTTAGTGTTGACAAATGTTAGCACTTAATAAGGTGAATTTTGTCATAGTGGAGGGAGATGTCATCTTAGTTCGCCTCCGTGTTCATTTAAAACTATTGTTCATTGTGACAACACTGCTAGGGGTATGTCCACTTGAAACATCATGTATATTTTTTTGAAGAATCGGGAAAAATATTGAGTAACCAAAATTTCATCCTCAAAGAGAACACTATTGATTGATGATAGATAAAAATAGTTTTGAAACTCTGTAGGAAATAGAAATACATTATTTATACCTTAAATTCAAGACTTGGTTTAGAATAAATAATTTATCATTTATTGTTTGGGATGTATTTATAGATTCAAGCCTTTTCCCACAAAAACTGCCCTTTGTATTATTATAAAAAAAAAATCGGCTAAACAGTAGAGGAAAGTTCGCAGAAACGCTGGATGCATGGACAGTACTTGGGGGCTCAAAAACATGACCAGAAACGGATCCTATTAAATCGTGCACGGAACAATACTTATATAATTTTATTTATAATAATAATTGTTCTAATTTTGTTTGGATTTTATTTATAAAAATCCTCTCAATTTTCAAACTTAGCTCGAAAGGCAAATTTCCGCTTCCCGCTCCTTATATTTTTCAGAGCATCCATACTGATCATGGACGGCAGGAGAATTTCGATGCAGCTTCTATTCACCAGAATGCGCTCCTCCATCAGCGGCATCGTCCTCTTCGACTTCTTCCGCCATTTTCCCGCCGCTGCAACGGTGTTCCTCCTGCTCCTGCCGCGCCATACGGCGGTCGCCGCTCTGAAGCTGCCGGGGAACGCCATCGTTCCGGCGGCGTTTGCCTTCGGGGATTCATTGCTGGATACCGGAAACAACAACTACATCGAGACGCTTGTGAGGAGCAACTTCCCTCCGTACGGAAAGGATTTCGCCGGAGGAAAGCCCACCGGAAGGTTCAGCAACGGCAAGGTCCCCACCGATCACTTTGGTACGGTGATCTTCGTCGTCTTCTTCCTTCCTGTTCTTCGTTTTCTGACAGCAATTTGCATTTCAAAAACGCAGTCGCTGATCTAGGGATCAAAGAGCTTTTGCCGCCGTACCTTGATCCAGATCTGCAGATCGGCGATCTTCTGACGGGAGTGAACTTTGCATCCGGCGGTGCCGGATATGATAATCTAACATCACAAATCGTGGTATCTATTTCAATATATATGTATATGTATTTATGTATGTATGTAATTTTCCTCCCTCATTCTTATCAGTCGGTGATATCGCTGGAGGATCAACTGAAACTGTTCGAGAAATACAAGGAGCAGATAAAGGGCGCCGTTGGAGAAACAGAGGCAGCCGCTCTTATTGACAGAAGCGTCTTCTTGGTGGCGGCCGGCGCCGACGACTTCACGAACAACTATTTCGGCACCCATGGCCGGCGCTCCCACTTCGACGTGGCTTCTTACGCCGATCTTCTCGACGGCGCCGCCTCGGATTTCCTCCGGGTAAGTACACGAACATCGAGTGAGACGATATGTATAAGTTGAATTGGATTGGATTGGATTGAATGAGTAAGTTAATTGGATTGGATTGGATTGAATGAGTAAGTTAATTGTGTTTGAAGGAGCTGTACGGAGCGGGGGCGCGGAGGATCGCGGTGGTGGGACTGCCGCCGCTGGGGTGTCTGCCGTCGCAGAGAACCAGGGCGGGAGGGTTGAGGAGGGATTGTTCAGGGGAGCTGAACCGTGCGGCGCAGATGCTGAACGCGAAGCTGGTGGCCGGAGCGGCGCGGCTGAACAGGCAGCTTCCCGGCGGCAGGATCGTGTACGCGGAGGTGTATGATCCGCTCCTGCACCTGATTGAAAACCCAGAGGCGTCAGGATTCAGAGTGGTGGGGCGGGGGTGCTGCGGAACGGGGATGTTGGAGGTGGCGGTGCTCTGCAACAGATTCGACGTGCTGACGTGCCGGGAGGCGGAGGAGTACGTGTTTTGGGACGCCTACCATCTCACCGATCACGCATACCGGATCTTTGCCCGTCGGATCAATCCGGGCCTCCTCACCGCCCTCCTCATCTCCTCTCCTTAAGACACACAAATCAATCCTCCATGAATAAAGCACCTCCTCATTTTCCCTTAATCTTTCCCTCTTCCCCACTCTCTCTCTCTATATTTAATGAACACATACTAATGATAGACCAATCAAAGTATCAAAAAGAAATCATACAACATGCAAGATGTCAAATCTGAGTTTTTAAAAACGTTTTCCTTTCTCAATTCTTGGAAAAAAGATACAATCTTGCTCAAATGACTGAATATTATTTCAAAAAAAACAAATCTTTATCAAAATGTCTTGGTATAAAAAAAAACTCAAAGTTTGTTATAAAAGTTATTTATACTTTCCAATGGTTTCTAGATTTTGATGACTTTACGAAATTTTACGGTTTGAAAGTTTTTTTTGAACCAAAACAAATAAATTAATGATTAGTCACACTAGATCTACAGATCCACTCGAAGAAAGAGTTCACTCAACAATGGTTACCCAATGATTTCTCAAAACAAGTTAAACGATGAGCCTCTTGATTGTCCCTTTGCTTTATGAAATACAGTTTGCATTTAGCGAAACAATCGGTCAAGGAATCCTCCTCCTTTGATAAAGCGTTAATCAATTCCTGTAGGTTTCAGGCGCAACGGAAGTGCATTGGTGGGTTTGCCTAACTTTAATTTTAGCGTTAATAACGATCAATTCGAGATCTGTCACGATGTAAAACGCCGGATCTTCGGAATAGAACGAAGAATGAAAAAAACAAAAGAGAGAGTCCTGGAACCATAGAGATAGGATCATCATATGTTGGTTGTAATTAATTTAATTAATTGACAAGAATTACCTTGATGAAATTCTTTCTTCATTGATGTCTCCGGTCACGATCCGGTGTGATCCGTTGTTGCGTCGTAGAATCCAAGCGTCGGATTCCTCTAGCGGTGATCCACACGTGCTTCACGTATCTTTGGACGTCGCCGAAGGGATCTCTGGGTGCTAGCGTGGAAGAACCTTCGCTTGTGATGTCCGACGTCGATCGCCTTGATCCGGTGGTGGTGAATCTCTCTCGGTCTTGAGAGTGTTCTTGGAGAAAAGAGTTCTTTCGGTCTTGAGAGAACTTCCAGAATTGTTGTGCACAACGATTCAGGAAAAACATTGGGGTTGTGAGGATATTTATAATCGGGTTTGGGGTTTATAAAATTATGACAATAAATAAACGCGTTACGCATTTTATTTATTTTATTAACTCTCATTGAAAACCCCCATGTCGAATCATTAATTTTTTGACATGCGCCCACGCTGATTATAATAAATATCATTTAATAAAACGATATTATTTCCTCAAAATCCTGACTGGAAAAACTACACGTCGTGTAATCATTAATACAAGGTGCGTACTTGTTTTCCATAAAACTACACGGCGTGTATTTTTATTTTCCATTTTCCTCCACATTTATTAGACATTGAGTAATGACTATTTATTTCTTAAATAAATGTAACTGCATTACTCACTAATAAATATATATTATTTCGTCCACAATATATTCTCTCGAATAACTAGTGTCAAAATAAATGCGATCAGACATCCTTAAATAATTATTAAACCACAGTCATGAATAATCTTTATTTAACTTGTTAAATTAATATTTAACTGAGATACATGGTCACACTTAGTGTGCGACCCTGTATGCCTCTTTCTCAGTGGCATTAGGCGGAGCCTGCCTAAAGTCCAAGGTTAGCATCTAGCAACGTGGCAAAACACCCATAGAGAAAGAAGTTAACGCCGCAATGACGTGTCACCTCATACGAACGCTTACCGTGTAATATAATCTCTTTATCATGATATCTCGATTCAAGCGGGTTGCATGCTAGTGTCATCAACTCATGTGCTCGATTATTCTTTCTTTGACTTTCCGGAATTGAACTCGCTCATTCCTTACCATGGCCATTGATTTATTTAGGCTATATCAATTCCATAAAAGGGCCTGATATATCTACTTCCGTTATGGAACAGAAGGGACAAATCATTTCTCGCATTATCTATTAATGCAGTATTACTTGTGACGCACCCAACGTATCCTACCTCGCTGTGAACAGTGTGTCGTCACAGTTTTCGTCAATACATCTAAGTGTGCAAGTTGTAATACCCATTAATAATAATCTTAAAGTCCAAGGACCAATACACACGTCCGCAGATAGGAACATCCAATGACACTATGAAATGTGGATTTCCAACTGGCGGGTCTTGTTCTCATAATATCCTTCTAAATATTACCAAGGGCGCACACCATGAGAAGGTGCCTCAAAATTTTATGAGTCCTCACCCCTAATGACCTGTATTATTTGTGCCCCTCAAATAACATCATTCGGCCATAGAACATATATTCAAGAACAGTGTTATGGCACTTTCGGGTTCTCATCATAGCAGGGATCCGCTATGACCCTTTAATGCAACGGTTTTCCTTAGGACATTATCACATGCATTGTCACGTAGAAGAACAATCAAGATGTGATAAGGTATTTATTAATGAATAAAGTACAAAGTAGTTGGTTCTAGGCCACCAACTCCAACAGACTCCCACTTGGACTGGAGCCAGCTACTAACAAATTTTAACCCGCTAGCTCTCACATGATATTCATGCTTCTGCTGAGATAAACCTTTATTCATGGGGTCCGCCACGTTCTCTTCCGTGGATACTCTGCCCACTACAACTTCACCCCTTTGATAGAAATCCCTCAAGAGGTGATACTTCCAGAGTATGTGCTTTGTTCGTTGATGTGACCTTGGTTCTTTTGCAAGAGTCACCGCTGCAGTATTATCACAATACAAAGTGATAGGATCTTTACTACTAGGCACCACATCAAGCTCCTGGACAAAGTTCCGAGTCCAGACGGCTTCCTTGGCTGCATCAGAATCCGCTATATATTCAGACTCCGCTGTAGAATCGGTGACAACTGGCTGCTTTGAACTCTTCCAGCTCACAGCTCCTCCATTGAGACAGAAAACATATCCAGATTGCGACTTCAGATCGTTCTGATCTGTCTGAAAACCAGCATCAACATACCCTCTGATGACAAGCTCCTCGTCTCCTCCATACACCAGGAACATATCCTTAGTTCTTCTCAGATACTTAAGGATAGTCTTAACTGCAGTTCAATGTTGTTCTCCTGGATCTGCTTGATATCTGCCTACCATGCTCAGTGCATAGGCAACATCAAGCCTGGTACATAACATGGAATACATGATGGATCCTATAGCCGAAGCGTATGAGATCTTACTCATTCTATCTTTCTCCTGTTGTGTCTGGGGACACATTTTCTTAGAAAGATGTAAGCCATGTGACACTGGAACCAATCCCCTCTTGAATTGTTTCATACTAAATCTCTTTAGTATCTGGTCAATGTATGTACCCTGACTTAGTCCAAGTAGCCTCTTGGATCTATCACGAATGATCTTCATCCCTAGAATGTAGGCTGTTTCACCCAAGTCCTTCATGGAGAAACACTTTTTCAACCAATGCTTAACTGACTGTAAGACTGGTACATCGTTTCCAATAAGCAATATATCGTCAACATATACTATTAGGATAACGACCGCATTCCCATTAAACCACTTATAAACACATGTCTCACATTCATTCTTAATGAAACCAAATTCTTTTATGGATTCATCAAATCAAATGTTCCATGACCTGGATACTTTCTTTAATCCATAAATGGATTTCTGCAACTTGTAAACCCGTTTGGCTTCACCTGGTGTTACAAACCCTTCTGGTTGTGTCATATAGACATCTTCCTGAAGGTTCCCGTTAAGGAATGTCATTTTGACATCCATCTGTCAAATCTCATAGTCATGGTAAGTTGCTATGGCAAGTATGATTCTTATGGATTTAAACATGGAAACTGGCGAGAAGGTTTCATCATAGTCAATTCCTTGACGCTGTCTGAATCCTTTAGCCACTAGCCTTGATTTATAGGTGCTAACTTGACCTTTCATGTCCAATTTTCTCTTGAATACCCATTTGCATACAATGGGATTTACATCAACTGGCTCATCGACCAGAACCCAGACTTAGTTATGATACATGGAATCCATCTCAAAATTCATAGCTTCCAGCCATATTGCATCTTCTGAGCTTTCTACTGCTTCCTTGTAGGAGAGAGGTTCATCATTGTCTAACAATAATGATTCACCATCCTCGGTGACTAGGAAACCAAATCTCTCTGGTTCCCTTACCTCTCTTGACCTCCTAAGCAATACTTGTGTTTCTAGAACCTCTTCCACGGGGACCTGTGGAACTTGTTCCTGTACCAACTTTTGTGTATCTTGAGCATCAACTTCGTCGAATTCAATCTTTATCCCACTATCCTTTTTGAGGATGTTCTCCCTTTCAAGAAAGATGACTTTTCTGGCGACAATCACTTTCTTGTATTGAGGGTTATATAGGTAATATCCTTTCGTTTCCTTGGGATATCCTATAAAGATACACCTCATGCCCCGGGGTGCTAGTTTGTTTCCTGAGAAGGACTTAACAAATTCCTCACATCCCCATACACGTGTATGTGACAAAATGGGTTTCTTTTCATTCCATAACTCGGAGGGAATTCCATTTTCCGCCTTAGTTGGTACTCGGTTTGATGTGTATGCTGCAGTTTGTAATGCATATCCCCAAAAGGATAATGAAAGATCTGCATGACTCATCATTGACCTCACCATGTCCAACAAGGTGCGGTTCCTCCTTTCACTAACACCATTCCACTGTGGTGTATAAGGAGGAGTGAGCTGAGATAGAATCCCAGACTCCCGTATAAGATCGATGAACTCTTGGTTCAAATATTCTCCACCTTGATCAGATTGAAGTTTCTTTATCTTCTTACCAAGATGATTCTCTACTTCATTCTTGAATTCCTTAAATTTCTCTAAGGCTTCTGACTTATACCTCATTAAGTAGACATAGTAATATCTACTCAAATCATTAGTAAAAGTAATGAAGTAAGAATATCCACCTCTAGCTTCTACTGTAAATGGTCCACAAACATCCATGTGTACTAATCCTAGAAGCTCTTTGGCCCTTTCACCTTGTCCACCGAAGGGCGGCTTGGTCATTTTTCCTTGTAAACAAGCGTGACATCTATCAAGTGGTTTTATCTCAGTAGAGTCCAAATAACCATCTTGGCAGAGCTTTGTCAAGCGCTTCTCGTTTACATGACCGATAGGGTGATGCCACAACTGTGTGATGTATGAGTCATGTGAGTTTGTTTCATTATCGATTGCCAACACTTGGTTTTCATAATTTAATACATAAAAACCATTATTTAAATGCGCCATACCATAAAATATGTTGTTCTTATAAAAGAGACAACCCTTATTTCCAAACTTAAAAATAAATCCATCTATATCCAAACAAGATACAGAAATTATGTTCTTGGTAACACTAGGCACATAATAACAGTTATGCAAAACCAAAATCATCTGAGTTAGTAATGAGAGGTGGTAATCGCCAATGGCCAACGCAGCCAGCCTCGTGCCACTGGCAGCTCTAAGATCCACCTGTCCTCTGGCAATATTTCTAAATCTACTTGGTCCCTGCATTTGAATACAGATGTGAGCCCCACAAGATGTATCTAATACCCAATGAGTATAAATAGAAAGATTACACTCGATAACAAACGCACCTTTATCATCCCCACGCTTCTGGGTGCAATTCCTATTCCAGTGGCCTTGCTTGCCACATGCAAAACACACCGCCTCCCATTCCTTACCCTGCCTCTGGATCTTCCCCTTCTTGGAGGGATGGCGCTTGGGGGCTTCAGACCATTTATAAGTCTTTGGCCCCTTTTCCTTGTCCTTCCTTTTCTTATTCACCATAAGTACTGCGGGTTTGTCATGCCCCATGTCCTTATCTACCTGGCGAATCAAGGTCAGAAGTTTTGATAGACTCTTCTCATTATTTCTCATGTTGTAGTTGACAATAAATCTAGAGAAGGTCTTGGGAAATGATGATAGGATGAGATCTGTACGCAACTCATCCGGGAACTTAATCCCTAAGATGTCCAGGTGTTCAATGTAGCCAATGAGCTTGACTAAATGAGGCCCAACTGGTGCAGACTCTCCAAGATTAGTTGTAAACAAAGCATTAGAGATCTCATATCTCTCATGTCTCTACTTCTCTTGGTATATATGCTTAAGGTAAGACATCATGCTATATGAATCCATGTTTTCATGTTGCTTCAAGAGATCATTAGACATGGCCAATAGAATGAAACACTAGACATTTGTGGCATCATCCATGTGTTTCATATAGAGAGATAATTCCTCATCACTGGCCTCTTTCCCAGGCGCAACTGGAACAAGCTCTTCCAGCATATACAATTTCCTTTCGTGACGAAGGATGACGCGTAAACGCCTCTGCCACTCTTGGAAATTGGTTATGGTGAGAAGGTTTTTCTTCTCGAGTATGGTTCATAATGATATATTTGAAGTCATTTTCTTGCCATTTCTAAAAATTAAGATGATCAAAGGTTTAGTACTTTATTATAAAAACTGAGACAAATAAATAAATTAATACTTATTAGTCTCCCACTATTTTATCAAAATCCAATAGCCCTCACCATTGACTTCAGAATGTTCTGTTGCCTGAATATTCTAGTGGCAAGGATCCATATCACCCTTCTCATTACCCCAAATAGGGCTGGTCAAGCAACTTGAAGGGTTTTAGGTAGGCATTCCAAATGCCAACTTCATTAACTCACAGCTCCTTGATCCGTTGAGTGGACTCCCCAATCCTAAAACCCTTTTATTTTGGATTTCCTCAACATTTGCCTCTTGGTCACACCAAGTCCTATTGTGGCAGTCAACCCCTGATGTGAACCAAGTCAATTCAACCCAAAACATTGAATTAGAATTCCCCGATAATTGAAAGCACCCCAACTAGGGTTGGTCAAACACTTTGAACTATGGTTCGATTCTAACCAAGATTATGGAAGGCTATACTGACTTAATATTTCTTTGAGGGATTTTATCCTTATACGTAAATTTTTATTTTATTATCTTTGATTACATGATTTTTAATATTAAGTGGGATATACTTAAGTGATTAACCATGTCTGAGATAATATTTACGCATAAGCTGGTCTTATTTTAGTTCCATATTGCATGCTTGTTTAATTCATTAATTGTGTGATCGTGACAACACACCCACAATAAATATAAACTATGCAACTGACAGAAATAAAATAAATGGTATTATCATGAACTTTTCTATTGGTTAGTTTATCCAGCGGTTGATAAACTAACCCAAGACCTAGGAGAGAAAACACCTTGAACCTTTCGGGTTCGTGTTTACAGTTTTCCACCTGTCCACCTTTGTATTTCCTTGGATTGGTTTCACCTTGGCTCCTAACTTGAGCCGCCTCCACTAGCTTGGGAGCTCCATCCATTATATATACATTTATCTCACACACAGATGATGGGTAAAAGGAGTTTTTACATAAAAGAATCCTTGGGCATGCAGACCCTACATATTAATGAGGAGAAGGCTCGCAGGCCAACAAATTTAATTTAAATAAATTAAAAGAAACCATTCACATACAAAGGTCTTGGTCTAGCTCATGATCATCCATACATGCAACGATATTACACATTAATAAAACTAACATTCAATTCTTTAATCGTTCTTGTTTAAGATAAATCACGCTCGAATCAATTAATTATCTTTAATTAATCAATCCTTTTATCTTAAAGCCTTTTCTGAATTTCCTTGAGATTCTCATCCATCATAATTTTAAACAAATAAATTCGTTTAAAATTATCTTTTTACGTAACTTATACCTTGGAGGAAACCCGATGAATTCTCATTCATTACGCAGATGTTAAATTAAACACACATATATAAAACACCTATCATGTGTTGTGCCTCAGCTCTACGCCTACACTATAGTACACGTCTCAAGGGTTTTTATAATATAATAATAAATTTTAATAAATGTGCGTAATTTGGATGAGTACACGACATGTAGTTCCAACTACATGACGTGTACTTTTGTTCACCATCCATCCGAAGTACACACCCAGGGACATGGCGTGTATATATACTTCGGAAATTTTCGGAGTACACGGCCTGTTCAGTTGGACACACGCCGTGTAGTATCCGCGTTACACGGTTTCTAGTCGGGCAAGCTGTGTACGGGGTACATGTTCCAATCCCAGCCCGAAGGGACTACACGCTGTGTTCAGTTGGACCACACGGCGTGTAATCTGGAAACTGTGTGCCACCTGTTCTTGGTCAACAAACGGTGTCGTAAATGACCTAGATAAGATCCAATACATGACCTGATTTGGCGGACCAGACCGATGCATTGAACCTAGACTACACGACGTGTACTTCTGAATACACGCCATGTATTATGGTTTTGTACGACCAGGAACGTTTGGAACCTCCGGATGAGTTCTTCTATTTTATTTTAATCAAAATTAAAAGAAAAATTCGTTTCTATAAGGTGAACGAGAAACGAGAGGGGAGGAACAAATCTCGAGATTCAGATTTTAAAGAACGATTAACTTGAATTGAAACAACTAAATTATTAAATGCGTAAATCACCAACGAAAAACTAAATAATTATAATCAACGATATGACCCCTCTAATACCACTTGTAGGTTCTGGGCGCAACGGAAGCGCATTGGTGGGTTTGCCCAACTTTAATTTTAGCATTAACAATGATCAATCCGAGATCTGTCACGATGTAAAATGTCGGATCTTTGGAATAGAACGAAGAATGAAAAACAAAAGAGGGATTCCTGGAACCATAGAGATAGGATCATCATATATTGGTTATAATTAATTTAATTAATTGACAAGAATTACCTTAATGGAATTCTTTCTTCGTTGATGTCTCCGGTCACGATCATGTGTGATCCGTTATTGCGTCGTAGAATCCAAGTGTAGCATTCCTCTAGTGGTGATCCACACATGCTCCACGTATCTTTGGACGTTGCCGAAGGGATCTACGGTTGCTAGCACAGAAGAACCTTCACTTGTGATGTCCGCCTTTGATCGCCTTGATCCGGTGGTGGTGGATCTCTCTCGGTCTTGAGAGTGTTCTTGGAGGAAAGAGTTCTTTCGGTCTTGAGAGAACTCTCCATAATTGTTGTGCACAACGATTCAGGAAAAACATTGGGTTTGTGAGGATATTTATAATTGGGTTTGAGGTTTATAGAGTTATGAAAATAAATAAACGCGTTACGCGTTTTATTTATTTCATTAACTCTCATTGAAAACCCCCATGTCGAATCATTAATTCCTTGACATGCGCCCACACTGATTATAATAAATATCATTTAATAAAACAATATTATTTCCTCAAAATCCCAACTGAAAAAACTACATGCCATGTAATCATTAATACACGGCGTGTACTTGTTTTCCATAAAACTACACGGCGTGTATATTCAATATACACGACGTGTACTTTTATTTTCCATTTTCCTCCACCACATTTATTAGACCTTGAGTAATGGATATTTATTTCTTAAATAAATGTAACTGCATTACTCGCTAATAAATATATATTATTTCTCCCACAATATATTATCTCGAATAACTAGTGTCGAAATAAATGCGATCTGGTATCCTTAAATAATTATTAAACCATAGTCAGGAATAATCTTTATTTAACTTGTTAAATTAATATTTAACTGAGATACATGGACACACTTAGTGTGTGCCCCTCTAGGCCTCTTTCTCAGTGGCATTAGGTGGAGCCTGCCTAAAGTCCAAGGTTAGCGTCTAGCAACACGCCAAGGCACCCATAGAGAAAGAAGTTAACGCTGCAATGGCATGTCACCTCATACGAACACTTACTGTGTAATATAATCCCTTTGTCACAATATCTTGATTCAATCGGGTTGAATGCTAGTGCCATCAACCCATGTGCTCGATTATTCTTTCTCTGAATTTCCGGAATTGAACTCGCTCATTCCTTACCATGGCCATGGATTTATTTAGGCTATATCAATTCCATAAAAGGTCCTGATATATCTACTTCCATTATGAAACAGAATGGACAAATCCTTTTTTGCATTATCTATTAATGCAGTATTACTCATGACGCACCCAACGTATCCTACCTCGTTGCGAACAGTGTGTCGTCACAGTTTTCATCAATACATCTAAGTGCGTGAGTTGTAATACCCATTAATAATAATCTTAAAGTCCAAGGACCAATACACATGTCTTCAAATAGGAACATCCAATGACACTATGAAATGTGGATTTCCAACTGGCGGGTCTTATTCTCATAATATCCTCCTAGATATTACCAAGGGCGCACACCATGAGAAGGTTCCTCAAAGTTTTATGAGTCCTCACCCCTAATGGCATGTATTATTTGTGTCCCTCAAATAACATCATCCAGCCATAGAACATATATTCAAGAACAGTGTTATGGCACTTCCAGGTTCTCATCATAGTAGGGATCCGCTATGATCCTTTAATGCAACAACTGTCCTTAGGACATTATCACATGCATTGTCACAGAGAAGAACAATCAAGATGTGATAAGGTATTTATTAATGAATAAAGTAAAAAGTAGTTGGTTCTAGGCCACCAACTCCAACACTTCCAAGCAGTCAAATTCCACCACAACATTGATTCAACCTTTTGAGTGGGTGAGAATAATCCCACGGAGAATGATAGATGCCTCCAATACTGTAGGGCTCCAGGAGGCATCAACAAACCTGCAATGAGCTTCCACGACTTAACCATCACTGTCATGAGAGATGAATCTAATGAAAACCCTAGAAAGAGCAGAGAAGGTTGCATTCATATTAATTTTGAAAAAACCCTTTTGAGGGGGGAACCAATAGAGAGGTGACTGCCGATTACTACCCATAGATGGAACAACATCATTCGTTGTCTATAAATTCATCCATTCCAATGCCCTCTCGACCCAAATACGGTCTTGGGTAACATTATTATGAAAAATTATTTCATTTCTTCAAGTCCACACCTGCCAAGCAATTGTGCAAATCACCCCATCACCCTTGGTTCTAACGAAGACGCCCATTTAATGAAGTTTTGAATCAACCCAATAGATGGATTAAAGAACTTTTTAAAATACATATCTCATTCCTTCCACAACCCTTCCACCTCATGACAAAAAAGAATTGCATGCAAAGGAGATTCCACCTCTTAGAGACACAGAGGACAATTGTCGTCATCTACTAGATGACGTCTCACCAAAAGGTCATGGGTTGGGAGAACACTAGAGCAGACCTGCCACCAAAAGAATTTCACCTTGGTAGGGGAGGAGATCAACTAGATACTCTTCCAATGATTGTCAGGGGCGACCTGGGCCAAGTCATGAACCTGCATTTTGTAGCCCGATCGGACTGAAAACTTCCTAGATGCTTCCCCAGTCCAGCAAATATGATCCTTCCCCATACCTAGTGTGAGAGGAATGCTCATAATAAGAGTGCGATCAACATCATTAAACCAGTTGGAAATTCCCCCCTATCCCATTCATCAATAGATTCATTGATCAGGTCTTTCACCCTAGCATTTTCAAAACCTGGGGCAATAATCGAGGACACTTTAAGGTTGACTCCATTTTTCAGCCACAAATCATTCCAAACACTCACATCATTACCATAAGCAATTCTCCACATGTTGCCTAAATCAAGCAGAGATTTTTCACCCTAAATGCTTCTCCACAAAAAACTTAGCCTCGGCCCCAGCTGGGCATGAAAAAGATTAGAGCGGAGGAAATATTTGGCCCACAACACTTTTGAGAATAGGGTGTTTGGGTTTGTGAGAAGGAACCATCCTTAATTTTCCAAAAACGCCTCATTAAACCATTTGATATTCTTAAACCTGAGACCTCCACGAAATTTTGAAACACACAGTTTTTCCCAGGACATCCAATGAGTGTTATGTTTTCCCTCATGTGATCCCCACCAGAAGTTGAACAACCGAGAATGAATCTGATCAACAAGAGTTTTTAAAAACTTGAAAAGGGACATAGCATAAGAGGGGATTTCTTGGGACACAGACTTAACGAGAACTTCCTTTCCTTCCTTAGAGATCTTCCTACTCAACCATAAGAAAATCCAACTGTACACTCTCTCCATAATCGACGTGAACACTTGTTTCTTCAATCTTCCAAAAAGGGTCAGGAGGACAAGATATTTAGGATGTTTTTCCACCAGCAGAAATCCTCACACCCACTGCAGTTCCTCCCTTTTTTCATGTAAAACACCTTTACTGAAGGATAATTCTAATTTCAAAGGATCAATACATTGTCCAAAATCCCTTTCATACATATTAATGATTTTCAACACTTGAACACATTATTGTGGGGTAGCACGAGCAAAGAGGAGACAATCATCTGTAAAGAAAAGGTGGGTTATAGGGGGGTGTTTCTACATACCTTCGCACCATGGATCATCCCTTGCCCCTCCACTTTCAAGAGAAGATGAGAAAAAATATCAGCCACCAAAATGAAGAGATAAGGCGAGATAGGGTCCACTTATCGTATACCTCTTGAGGGTTTAAATCTTTCTAAGTGGGGCCCATTAATATTAATTCTGAAGGTGATAGTCATAACACAGTTCATGATATTAGAGATCCATTTCATTCCAAATCCCAATTTAGAGAGAAAAAGTTCAAGAAACAACCATTCAATTCTGTCATAAGCTTTCTTCATATCTAATTTCATTTCCATGAAACCTCCTTTGGATGATGAGCGAGTTTTCATAGAGTGAAAAATTTTAAAAGCAATATTCGCATTATCGGCAATGGATCTCTTTGGAACGAAAGCACTATGTTTTTCAGTAACAAGTCGCGAGAGACAATCCCAGAGCCTAGCCACAAAGATCTTGGAAAATATATTGTAAACAATGTTGCATAAACTGATAGGTCGGAATTCCAGGATTTTATGAGGGTAATGGGTTTTAGGGATTAGGGTAATAAGGGTTTCATTCAGGGGATCAAGATAGGCTCTTCCATCCCACGCATCCTTCATCAGGGCTACCACATCTAGTCCAATGATATGCCAAAAACATTTAAAAAATAGTGTATAAAACCCATCTAGCCCCTAGGCCTTGGTGGAGTGAATAAGGTGAAGAGCCTCTAGCACTTAATTCTCAGAGATATCTCTCTCCAACTTATGGTTCATATCCTCTGTGAAAATTTGTGGGATACAGCTAGTCAGGCTCGAAGGAGTGTCTATACTTTCCGCTTTATAGAGGTTTATGAAAAAATCCAGGATAATGGTTTGGATATTATTGATGTCATAAACAACCCTACTAGAGTGATCTTTGAGTTGAGAGATGTGATTTTTACTTTTCCTAGTTGAGTCTCTTTGGTGAAAAAAGTGGGTATTCTGGTCACCCTCCTTCAAATGGGATTCTCTTTCCTACAAAAACCAAAATCTCTCCTTCTCCCTCAAAGTTGTGTTAAGGTTCTTTTCTATAAATGAGATATACCTGAGTACAGAGTTACAACAAGGAAAATATTATAGCTTCTTCAAGCAATTTTATGCAACATTAATACGTCTGTCAAAATCCCCAAATCAAACCGAACTCCACTTCTGTAAACAAGAGGCAGTACTCCATATATTGAATATTATGGACCGGTTTGGTCTCTTCCAAGCTTATTGAACCACCTTCTCACAATTACTGTCTCGGATCCACATAATTTCAAATCGAAAAGTTCAAAAAGGTCTCCTAACTTCCCCATGAGAGATTGTTGACAAAATGATTGGACAATGGTCAGAAGAGACCGAAGGAAGATAAACCACTAAGAAAGAATGGAAGAGGGATTTCCATTCATCAATTCCCACAAATCTATCCGGCCTTTCAGCAATACAATTCTCCATTGACCTCCCTCTATACCAAGTGAATGAAGAACCCGAGAACCCAAGGTCGTGAAGGTAATTCAGTACAAGAGAATTCCTAAATTCTTCCATAGCATCACCACTCCGCCACCCCCCCCTTATTTTTCATGATGAAGGAGGATCACATTAAAGTATCCCCCAACTAGTAGTGGGCCTAAGATAGAGGATATCACTTGGTGAAATAGGTCCCAAGATTTGTGTTTATCTTGGTGCCGAGGCCACCCATAAAATCCCACAAAAGACCATGGCAGAGATCCTGGGGAAACAACATTCACAACAATGTGATTACCTGAGAAATCAGTCACCTGAACACCAATGAACTCTTTCCATAAGAGGCACAGACCACCAGAGTGTCCCTATCTTCCAACAAGAAAGACGTTCTTGAAACTGATCTTCAAACCAAGCAGACCAACATCCTTGTAATCCAACACAATTTCAGATACAAAAACTATGTCAGGGAGGCATTTTGAACTCCAACGATGGAGTGATCGAACCGTTCGGGGGTTTCCAAGTCCCCGATAGTTACAACATAATATTTTCATTACTCCAGATGGGGCTGGGCTATGCCTGCCTTTGCTCCATAACTTTGAGAAACTATCTATCACCTTCCACTTTCCACCTCTTTGGGAGGCTCTCATGCACTGTCCCTGCCTCCCAGCTTTGTTTTTGGTCACCTGGCTTTTTACTTCTTGGTACGCCATCTCAATATCCTATAGTAACCCTTTTCCATGTCCGAGGTTTTTGAATACCTGCCGACATTAATCCAACCACGTCTTCTCAATCTTGGGTAGTGATCCCTGGTGCTTCACCATCTATCCGAGGAATTGGATCAATGGGTTACTCTCCAGATTTCTCCCATACAACAACTGGGTCTGGTGGTTCTTTGTATTTTGGCGAAGACCCAAGATGTGGGGGAGAGTACTCCTCTGCATAACAGGGACCCAAATTGAGTAAAGATTTGGGTCCTTTGCCTTACCTACATACTCCCCCCCTGAGTCGGTCACGACCACAACACTTCCAAGTATTACTTCTTTTGCCCACTAATCCATTGGGTTGACAACAGAAAACTCTGGTGGCCTAAGAATTATGATGTTATTGTGAACTGGTTTCGACTACTTCATGAGCGCATTCGCTATACTATCTATATCCTTTTTTCATATCAGGAATGAAAGTTTCTCCATTCATTCTTGCACGAAGCCAAGGGAAATATTGCAAAATGAAATTTCCTTGATCATCCTCCTTCTTAAATCCACAGTCCTTATCTAAATGTCTAAGACACCCACAAAAGAAGTAAAAAATTGGGAGCTTTTCAAATTCAAAGGATATCTAGGCATTAAACTCATCCTCTAACAAGAAGAGTCATCTCATAAGTGGTTGTGCCACATAGATAAGTGCTCTGATATGAACCATGGGTCCCCAGTGAATTGGATCAGACCAATCCCATTCCAGAAATGTACCAATACGTTCTCCAATTTCACACATAACTCGTTTAGTTCTACCATGAAACAATATTCCTTTAATTTGTATCCAGAAAAGTGAGTGGGTCAGTGGGATATTTTGGGTATCTTCCCCGCCTTTTGAATCTTCCATGATAATGATCTGGTTGTTGAAGGACCATGGTCTACCTTTGAGGACCTTTTCTTTATCTCTCTTATTAAAAAGTACAAATACAAAGAGGCTCTTCCCCACTTATTATTGGGACCAATTTGTGTATAAGGTTGTATTTGTTGTTAACAGTTGTCAATGAAGATCAAAATGAAGAAGGAGACAAAGAAGAACTCCAAAGTTATTGAGAGTGATAATTCAGATGATTTGATGAATTGATCTTAAGTTCAAAGTACATGTATCAATGGTGATACATTTTCTATAAAAATGAAACCATCTTAGAGAGTGTTGAAGGGATTGAAGTTGTAAAGTGATCATGAAACATCTCACTGTTCAAAGAGACCATGCAAGAGCCTATTTGAAGAGACATTCATTATTGCATGAGGGATCATGTGGAGATTTGAATATTTAAGAATCATCATAAAAATCTAAGAAAATGATACCAATCATATTCAGTGTTGACTGGAAAGACTGACGTTGCTGGAATACACACTACTACAAAAACGAGCAAGGGATGCGCTTCAATTTTATCAGCGCTAAAAAAAAGCGCTGATACAGGGGGGCCTTTATCAGTGCTAAAAAAAGCGTTGATAAAGGGTCGCTTTTATCAGTGCTAAAAAAAGTTATGATAAAGGCCCCCTTTATCAGTGCTTTTTTTAGCGCTGATAAAGCCCCCCTATATCAGTGTTTTTTTTAACGCTGATAAAGGGGACCCCTTTATCAGCGCTTCTTTAAGTAGCGCTGATAAAGGGGGGATTTATCAGTGCTTTTCCTGAGCGCTGATAAATGTTGAGTTTCAAAAAAAAAATATTTTTTCATGAAAAATAATATTTTGTTATATAAGTATATTTATATTGATATAAATAAAATATATATTTTTAAAATATGTTATATATACGTATAAATAGACTATTACATTTAATATATAATAAATTTAGTGAAAATGGATTCAAAATATTTTAAAAAAATATTATTAATTAATAATTTTCTAATTATTATCAATTAAAAAGAATTTAATAACAATTTGAGGACACAAAAAATCAAAACAATTAATAAAATATCTAAAATATGTTGAAAATGTAACTCAAACTTCAAACAGCCATAACTTTTGATCCGGGTGTCCTTTTGAGCTCTACAATATATCAAATCAAAGCCTACGATAAGCTCTACGCGTTGGTGACCCAAGAAATCCTCTGTCACATTTTGCGAGCCCAAAAAAGGCCTAGAAGGCCTCCAAAACTGAGTTTTTAGTCGGGATACCCCGATTTTTTAACATTCAAACAAGTATAACTTCTGATCCAGATATCCGTTAGGCCTGTACGAGATATCATATCAAATATTGTTTCATTTTCTTCGATTTGACTAGTTGTGGCGTTAAAACGGAATTCTAGATTATAAGTTATTGTCGTTTTAACATTTTATGGATTTTCTAATACACATATATATGTATTTATTCATAAATATATATGTGTCTGTGTGTGTGTGGGTGTCTATGTGTGTGTCTGTGTGTTGTATATATGTATATATGTATGTATTTATTTATTTAATTACTTATAAACACACATCAAAAACATATTTTTTCATAAACGTATTTAAAACTAATCTTTATAAGTACATTCTATGGCTTTTCAAATACACATATATATGTATTTATTCGTAAATATATATGTTTTTGTGTGTGTGTGTCTCTCTATGTGTGTCTATGTGTTGTATATATCTATGTGTTATGTATATATGTATGTATGTATTTATTTATTTATAAACACACATAAAAAACATATTTTTTTCATAAATGTATTTAAAACTAATCTTATAAGTATATATTAATATACAAGTAAATATACATATAAAAAATTATAACTAAAAATATATATAAAAATATATTAATATACGAATTAATATATATATACTAATATATGAATAAATATATTTATATTAATATGAATCTATATAAATATATGAATAAATATAACTATATATATATATATATATCATTAAATAGAGAACAAAATGAAATGACATAGTGGTAAAGGTGCAGCCGCGAAAGGGGGGAGGTCCCGGGTTCGAGTTCAGGTGGAAGCGAAGGGGGTGCGCGGGAAAGGCAGCGCGCGGGACACCTCCTAGCGCTGATAAAGGATGTGTTAGGCGCTGATAAAAGCACTCCCCCATATTATTTTTAAATTTTTTTGACCTTTATCAGCGCTAAAAAAAGCGCTGATAAAAGGGTCTTTTATCAGCGTTTTTCAGAGCGCTGATAAAAGGGACGCCCTATATTAGCACTGAGCTTTACAACGCTTTTTAGCACTGTTAAAGCTCTTTTTTAGTGCTGATATAGGCCATTTTTGTAGTAGTGATAGGGAAGTTACAGTACTTTCCCTGGAGAATCTGATGATGCTGGAAATGATCATTCAAAGAGTATATATCACGGTGGAAGGAGTTTGTGATGAAAGTCGCTGACTGTTGAAGAAGCCAAATGATAGTAAAGTAGCATGGGTGTTCTTGCCGAATCAGATATTTAAGGTGGTTTCATTTCCCAGTGTTTTCCAAATTGTTAGACCTCAAAATTGGGATTTTGTTTTTTGGAAATGAAAGGATTTATACATAGGAGTGAACGAGATGCAGACTGGAGAAGGAAATCGGTGAAGGAAGCAAACCACATACCTCGGAGCATGTACCGCATACCATGTTCTAGGAATGGTTCGTGGCCGTGTACTTGGTAGTGGAAACGGTACGTAGAACGCTGTGTAGAATCGAAAACGGTTTGCAGCGACGATATGCGGTGAAGGGGTGCGGTATATGTAATGTTGATGGTTCGTCGTGGAAGGAGTTGTGGTATGCGGAATGTCTCATCGTTGATGTAAGAGATGCAATACGTAGACCGAAAGACACACGGTACGCGGTGAAGGTTCTCAATTCGCAGGAGGGTCGCAGTACGCGGTGGAGGCTTACAGTACATGGATGGAGTTCAGTATGTGGTGAAGTTTGTCCCATATTGAAAATTTGGGTAAAAGGGATTAGAGAAATTAGAGAAATTATTTTTTTATATAAGGAATGTTAATACCATCAATAAGATAGAGTGAATTCAATAAGAAAATATCATCACTGAGGAAGAACTCAGCTAAGTCTAAAAGTGGTACGTATGAGAGATTCTGTGTAGGAAAAAGTGGCATGAGAAAGAAAAAACAATTAATGAAATTATAAGGAGTAGTCCATGGAAGAGATTTTGCATAAGAAAAGGTGGTATGCGGGAGATGAAATAATTTGTAAAATTTGAAGAAGAAATCCGTGGAAGAAAGAAACAGTACACCAAGGTGGTATGTAGAGGTGGTACGTGAAGGCGGTATGCATAGGCGGTACACAAAGCCGGTATGCAAAGGTGGTACACAAAGGTGGTATGTGAAGGCGGTACGCAGAGGTGGTATGTAGAGGCAGTGTACGGAGGAGACACGATGCATGGAGCAGGTACAGTGTGCGGAATAGGCGCGGTTTGCGGAGCAGGCACATTGTGCAAAGTAGGCGCGGTACGTGGAGCAGAGGTGGTACACGGAGCATAGACAGTACACAGAGTAGAGGCGGTACATGGAGCAGGTGCAGTACGCTGAGCAGGCGCGGTACGTGGTTTGGGAACGATACACGAACCTGGCACAGTACACAGAGCATGCATGATACATCAATTAGAGACAGTATGCAGAATCAGGGACAATTAGAAAAAATGAAAACATCATAAAGGGAGTTTATGATTCTAGTGAGAAAAAGAAAGATTTATAGTGCATTCATTAATTACACTAAAGGAGAAACTGAATATAAAATAGCATCAACTCGGGACTTTGATGCAAGCAGTGACTCGTGCAGAATAAAGACAAAGACTATTCATGTCAATCTGTTGAAGCGACCTTCAAGTTGATAAACTTAGTGGGACCTCTCTTAAGGAAGTGAGCCAGGGGGAGTCAAAGAAAGTGGTCTGAGGGAAGTAGTGGGCTATCCCTGAACCTTTGTAAAGGTAGTGTGCCTGGGAAAGAGTGACTATACTCGAACCTTTTTAATCCACAACTAGTGAAGATTAGTAGAAATTGGTATGACTGGAAACCTGTCAGTGTATGCTCCTTGGATGTAGCCCTCAGTGGTGAACCAAGTAAAAAGTATTGTGTTGTAATTCTACATGTGAATGTTTTAATTACTGCACATATCCATCATAAAGGTTTAAACAAGTTCCTACCAATGTGGGAACAAGATCCAGTAAAGAAGAGAAAAAGTTAACACCCTGATTCACCCCCTCTCAGGGTGGTCTAGGGTCCTTCACTTCTCTTATGGCAACCCCATCCTCTAATTTTCAGATGTTTTGTAGGTTGTTTTTAAGATCCCTGTGGTTGAAAGTTCATTTTTTCAAGCATTTTCCAATGATAAACAGACCCATATGATGTGAAAGAAACTCATCTTCATCCTTTTGTTTGGAAATTATCATTTTCTCCTTATTTTTCGGTGAAAGTCTCTATCATCTATCCATCAGGTCTGATTCAATTGCTACGTACACCCTTTTTGTCCTTTCAAAATTACACTCCAATGAGAAATGAGACCTATGAAAAAACACCCCCAACTTTTCACCCTTTCACAACCCACCATTTCACAAACTGCACATTGCGTGAATGCACCCCCATGCAGACAAATCACTGCATATGCGGTGCACTTCACCCGCAGTGCTCTTTGCGCACCCTCCCCAACACCCCTTCTTTTGCAAACACCTTGTGTGAGTCCTCCCCTCCACTACGAGGCCTCACCTCTCCTCTACTACACACTAACACCCATGTTTTTCTTCACGCACCCTCCTTCTCAAACCCTTCCTTCGTGAACCCCGCCTTCGCAAACCCTTCCTTTGTGAAACCTTTCTTCGCGGACACCTTTCCTTTGTGAAAACCCTCCTTCGCGAACCCTTCCTTTGCGTACACCCTACGCTCGATGTGTTCTGTGCATGTCCTCCCCTCTGCGAACCACAATCAGACACAAAACCTTCTTGGAAAGGTCGCAAACCACTTGAGAAATCACACCATAGAAACAGAACAAGAACCGCAAGGTGCACAAGCTCTATTCCAGCCATGGAAATCAACACCGCCTGGAATCATCATTCAAAACTCCCATCACAAATAGAACCACCTCCAGTCACAGGATGCGGATTTGAAGCTGAAGATCTCAAACCGTCACAGGTCACTGATCTGAAAACAAAGAACGCAACCAAATCCGTCATTGGTTAAAGATCTGAGGTGTTCGAGACCTAAACTCACGATTGAAGCTGTCACAACACACAACTCTCAGATCAGACCATCATGGGTCCATCATAGGCCCTCTCAGATTCAAAAAAATCTCAAATCGTCGAAGGTCCATCGAATGACAGCTGATAACAGGGAACTCAAAAATCCCAAAGAAACCGGAAGAACACTAGTCCCCGGTGAATGTGGGAGATCCTGAAGGAAATAGCCGCACATAACCAATTATCTCTGTTGCAAATCTGATCAAGGACCCCCACAAGGAATAGAACTCAGCCAGTATCTTTGATGAATCCACCACCATAGCTCACCCAAACCTAGGAAACCCTAGGAAGAACGCTCTCAGTTGTGCGTGAGAGACTCTAGGGTCTGAAAGTTAGGTGACATGGATTGTTGATAGAAGAATTCATGATGGTAAACTATAACACCCAATAAATTCTCCTCAATGAATTAAAATTGACAGAGTATCCTAAATTTGGGAACAAGTCATGAAAATAATGTCTCACATTTTATACATATAACCTTAATACCCACGGTGTGTAGAGAAAAACTCACAACACTTGGATGGTTATATTGATAAATTATAATTTATCACTGTGGTTATGTAAGAAACACAATTACATTATGTTGTTTTTGCTTATTTTAAGACAAAAAAAGTATGGTAATGACATGAATATTTATTTGGATCCACTTATTTAATATTTTAAATTGTTGTGGTATACATACATTATAATATTTTATGCTCATAAGAAAGAAGTGTTTCTGTTAAGGGTCGTGTTTTTCAGTACAATAAATGACTTCCCTGCATCTAGTAATTTGTCAGGGTGCGACATTAAATGAAGGTTGGGGTATTCTTTATGTGAAGAAAGTATATGCACACTTAGCCTAAAATATAGTATGGAAACTATGTACCATGGACATCGAAGGTTTTTACCTCGGTGACATAAATATCGATCATGAATGAAAACATTTGATGGGAATTCGGAAGAAGGTTTCTCACATTCTCCATTAATAGGAAAAGGATGACATCAATGTCATCAATGCATTTGGTAAAATTTTCTCTAAAAAAATTCTGGTTATGGGGTTTTCCAAAAATGTTTTCAAGTATGTTTTTAAGATTATCCTACGATTGTTTAAAGACATTTTTACCCATGATTGACTTTTTATAAAAAAAATTAAAAGGAATCTTATTTTCATTTTATGAATGAGATACTTTTTAACTTTTTATAAAAATGTAAAAAAATATTTTCTTTTAACTTATATGACATAAACATCATTTCTCACTATCACGATCAATAAATATTATAAAGCTTCCTTTATAAGTTTCTAAGGATATTTTCAAAGAAAAGGATTTTCACAATATTTTGTGATTTTTTGGTTTTTGAAAAGTGATTTTCAAAACAGAAAGTGTATTTTCCTCAAGAATGTTTTAACAATCTAGTAATGACATCTCTATTCATCAAAGATAACAACCTTTGATTTCACTTATGATTTACTGGGGAAATGATCTAAGGATACCATCCTTATTCTTTCTCTGAATGGTTTATGTTATGATGACAAGATGTTTATGAAACTCATTTATTTTTTACAGTTTATTCCATGATGAAATGTTAAAATGTTTATGAAACTAGTTTTTTTCATGGGTTATGCCATGATGAAATGTTTATGAAACTCATTTCTTTTCATGGGTTTTAATATGATGAATGTTTTATGATCTTATGGAACACATATGTATGATTTTAATTATGCGACGGGTGGGTCCAGAATTATATATCTCTCCAATGCATTAGGTAAAGATGGACATCTCATGATATAAACAAGACTAAAATGGGGACTGAACTCATTTTAGTAAGAAATTATATCCACTATCACTATAATAAAAAAGGGGTTTCACAGTGGTTTTTTATCTGCGGTTTTCAAAACTGCTGCTAAAGATGTTTTTTATTTCTATTTTTTTTTTATTTTTTTACGATGATTTTAAAAACCACTGATAATTTAGAATTTTTAGTTAAAAAAAAAATAAATTTACTTTTACTGGAGGTTTATAAAAACCACCGCTAAATTAATGGGAAAAAATATTAAATATTAAATATTTATTTATGATTTATTATTAAAAATTATGATATATTATTTATATTCATTTATTTTTTTTATTACTTAGAATTTTAATTAATTATAATGTGTTCATTATTAATTATATATAATTATTATTTAATAGTTATCCAAAACTTAAATTAATTCTTGTATAAGTTGAAAATCAAAATTTACAATCAAATGACTATAACTTTTAATTCAAGTGTTTGTTTTAGCTTCACAACCAGTCAAATCAAAACTTATAAAATAAATTACAATCACATTAGAAAATAATTAGGTAACAACTAATAGAATAAAATTTATTACAGTTTTAAGAAAAGTTGAAAATTGAACTTCAACTTCAAACGGTCATAACTTTTGATTAGGGTGTCCTTTTGGGCTCTACCACATATCAAATCAAAGTCTGCAATGAAATGTAAACTGCGATAACTAGGGGGGACCTAGAAAATTGTTTTTTTGAGGTCAAAAGAGGTCTTGAAGACCTCAAAAACTGATTTTTTTGGATATCGTGATTTTTTAGCATTCGATAGGATTACATCTTCTTTTAAGAGAGTCATCCTTTGCTTTTTTAGGTCGTCTATGATTTTATTTTATTGATTTACATTCTTATTGATTTGATGGTGTTTCAATTATTGTAGTTTTCTCTCTTTTGGTGATTTATTATCTATTATATATATATATATATATTTGTATGTAGTTCTATACATTTATGTTTATTTATTTATAATTTATATATATTTATCATTATTTATTTAAAAATATATATAATTGTATCTATGCATGGATATTTATATGTAATTATGAATATTTATCTGTATTTATATACATATGTAAATATTTATACGTATATTTATATGTAATTATGAATATTTATCTGTATTTATATACATATGTAAATATTTATACGTATTTATGTATATATATATTTTTATATTTACCTATCTTTATATATATATGTGTGTGTGTGTTTATATATATTATTTATTTATTATTATTTGTTATCATTTTCATTTTTTATTTATTATTTACTCATTTATTAGTTATTCATTTATTACTTATTTATTATATATATATCCATTTATTATTTATTATTAAGTTATTGTTAAATTATTATTTAATATTTATTTAATGTTTAAATAATATTTATTATATATTATTATATATTATTGCATAATATTTATTATTTATCATTACTCGTTTATTATTTATTATTTATCTATTTATATTATTAATTTATTATAAATGTATTATTTATTTATTATCTTTTTATCTTTTTATTATTTATTAAATATTATTTATCTGTTTTTTATTTGCTACATATTTATTATTTATTATATTGATTTATAATTTATTTACTACTTATTTATTTTATATTGATTAATTTTTCATTATTAATTTATTATTTTTCATTATTAATTTATTATTTGTTAATTGTTTATATATTTATTATTAATTTATTATTAATTTCTTAATAATTTATTATTTACATAATATTTATTATTTATTTATTTATTATTTATTATATAATCATTATTTTTTTATAATTTATTAATTTATTATTAATTTATTATTAATTTATAATTTATTACTTATTTAGAATTTAAAATTATTTATTATTTATTATTTAGTATTTATTTATCATTTGTTTATCATTTGTTTATTATTTATTTATTGTTTATTATTTATAATTTATTATCATTTATCATTTATTATTTATTATTTTTTTTGATTTTTTTGATTTATTTATTATTTATTCATTCTTTATTATTTATTTATTTATTATGTATTTATTATTTATTTAATATTTACTATTTATTTATTTAATTATTATTTAATTATTAATTATTAATTATTAATTATTTATTATTTATTCACTCTTTCTCTATAAGGATTTAGCTCTGATTGCTATTCCCCGGAAAGGTACTGTAAAGACCCGTAAAATTCAAGGAAATTTTTTTTCTTAATTTTCTTTGGGATTTTAAAAGAACGTAGTTTCTGACGGTACTTGATTCCGAAGCCCGGTGTGCCCGAAATTTCTATCTGAAGTTTAGCTCGGGTATATTCAGTGAACGAACGAGCGAGAATTTCTAACTTTTGAACCGGTGCTCAGAATCGAATTCTGAGGGCACCGATGGAACCGTAGCGCCGGTAATTGCTTAGGAACGCCATTTCCGAAGTTGCGTTTACACGAGAGAAGTTGTTAATTTATGTGGAAGGAAAAAATAAAAATTATGCAACAATTTTTATTTTTACTTTAAGTGGATTAAGCTTTGGGTGGAAGTTGGGAAAAACCACCCAGCTTCCATTTGTAGGTTATGAAGGTTGTGGGGCCCACACGAACCCTACCCCTTCACCTTCCCTAACCTTCCATAACCCTTCATAAATTATGACAACTTGTGTAATTTAATTTTGTGGTTTAATTCAAGCTTTTGAATTTCAAACCTTATGTTGTGTTAATAAAATAAGTAAGTGGCTTATTTTATTTTTGTTGGAGTCTTGTTGCCTTGAGAGCTTTGGGAGAAAAAGCTAAGGGAGTCTTGAGTTTCTTCATCCTCTTCATCGAAGAACACGAAGAACGCGAAGAATGCCGGATTCCTCGGAGGTCGACGTCTCCTTCCGCGACGTCCCCTTCAGTGACGCCTCTTTCCGCGAAGGATATTCCGCGACGAATCCTCGTTCGACGAACCTCCATTCAAGCTACGCTCAAGGTAGGGGTTTATTTATTTATTTTGTTCGTGATTACTACTTTGACGTTCTCCGTGGAATAGGACCAATTGCTATCGATTAACGAGAGGGGGCCAGACCGCACAAACATGGCCGACCCTCCTCCATTATCCATGTTTGTTTCTAATGAGGTTGGAACAGGAATGGCGCGGTGTCATCGCACCGCGCGGGATCGTGCAGCAAGGAATGCGCGGCGCCGTCGCGCCGCGTCGTGAAATTGAAACAAGTCGTGGCGCCGTCGCGCCGCGCCGGAGAACTGCAAAAGCACCGCGGTCGGAGCGTGGCCACGGCGGAGGGGTGCGGCGCCGTCGCGCCGCACCGGATGAATAAAGGTCGCGGCCGATACCGGGCCGCGGCGGAGCATGGGAACCGACGGCTGGAAACAGGCCGCCGGTGTCGGAGCAGGGAGGGGACCGGCCGTCGCCGGTCCCATGGTGGCAGAAACCGGCCGGTCGGGGCGGGCCGGCCGGACAAGGGAAAGCCGGGGGTTCAAACCCCCGACCGGCCAGCTGATCGGCCCCCATTAAGGGGGGCCGCGGTTACAAACCAGGGGGGCAGGCGCCCCCCTCCTCAAAGGCTCAGCCGTTTGACCGAGCACCTGGCCAGCGCGCCCAGCCGGGCCGGGCCGGGCCGCGCCCAAGCGGGCCGGACCCGGACCCAGTTAGGGTCGACCCGGTTCGGGTCGACCCTGGGGGTATCGGGTCGGGTCGGACCGGGCCCGAACCCCTTAATACCGAATCTTTTCCTGTCGGACGCCCATAACTTGTGTTACGGGCCTCCGATCGACGCACCGCCAATTGCGATGTGATCCTTGGATCGAGACAGTCGTTTCGGTATATCGCACTCAAGGTTTCGGAATACTTTGGGTTCAGCCGAGTTGGTTCGTACACGAAACCAACCGGGCCCTCGGAGCGGAAACGCTCATATCTTGAGCTCCGGACGTCCAATTGACATACCGTCGACTTTGATGGATTCCTCTAAGTGAGATTGATCTTTTGGCTTACTCCGCCTGAGGTTTGGACGTAGTTGGAGTATGGTCGGGTTGGTTTTGTCTTAAAAACCAACCGGGCCCCTGGGACGAAAAAGCCAATAACTCTCAGACCGGGCGTCCGATTGACGCGCCGTCTGCGACGTTGAGTTCCTGTTGACGATACAGAACTTCTGGATACATCAACTCTGTACTATGTGTCAGTTGATGTATCAGCCTCTCGGCCCGTGGAGCGGACCCTCCCGAACGAGCTTGCAGTGTGCGGGAACCCTAGAGCTGGCTGCGTTTGCGACTGTGACGACAACGACTGTACAAAGATCCTCAGTGGATTCGACGGCGACGACTACAGCACTCAGCGATCCTACGTGGATCAGTGCTACCGATCGTGTGTGGGTCCGATCGTGTGTGGGTCAGCGCTCAGCGGTTCCGTGTGAGCCAGCGCCTACAGATCATATGTGGGTCCGATCCTGTGTGGGTCTTTGCGGGGGTTAGTTACCTTTCGATCCTTTGTGGGTCATTGCGGGGGTTAGTACCTATCGATCCTTTGTGGGTCCGACGACATAGATGAATAAGTGGATATATCTAATCATCTCTATCGTCATATGAAGAAGTATACTTGTGTGAGCTGAATCCTGTTTTGCTTTCCTAGGTGGATTGTGTTGAGCTATCCTATGTGGATTTACGTTTTTCTTTCCTGTGTGGACTGGGATGTACTTGGGCTCGAATGTTGGAGTCGAACGAGAATTAATGATTTAGGTATATATATGGGCATATACCTAAGCAGTGTCGGATGTTACTTCGTGATTGCATCTTTCCTTTGTGGATTATCCTTTGTGGATTCAGGGAGACCTTCGGGGGTCTCGGGGTCCCTACTGAGTAGCTTATACTCACCCCTGCACAGGCTATGCCCGTACAACATTGTGTTGGTTGCAGGCGACGGACAACGCTGATCGTGGTTGAGGCTTGCGCAGTAGGACGGTACCAAGAGGTGGACTACTGGGCGGGACGTACTCGGAGCGGTCGGCTAGACCCGAGGAGCAGTGGAGGCTATCTGTACCCACCCTTCAGGAGGGATGTCCAGTGGACAACTCGGCGTTGCGGCTTTACTTTTCAGTTGTTGTTTTCCATTTTCAGTTGTACTTTACTTTTAGTTTGGGTTTGTATACTGGCCCACTTACTTTTCCGCACTTACTGTTGTACTCAGTTCTTACTTAGTGTTTACTTCTACTGCTTTCTTGCTATGTGGTGTTTGTTTACTTTACAAAGGCAATGCCTTCCCTTTTTACCGGGAATTACGCCTTGGTGCTATTCGCCATCCCCTGGCCTATGGAAGGCGGGCTTGGGGTAGTCACGGCACGGGCCCCGAGGACGGGTCGTGACAAATTGGTATCAGAGGAGTTCGGTTCTACCACAGAACTTGGGACTCTGATCTTTTTCTATGTGAAGCAATAGTGTTAAGCGTATTGGGTGTGGTTATCAGTACAAGGAGTCCAGTGTTGGTGCGGCGGCCGACGTATCCATACACCAGGACCCTGACTTCTGATTTCCGACTAAATGCACGAAAACATTGATTGCATGTTTATTTCAAGTTTTCTTTGTGATTACTTTATGTCAGCTCACCAGGTATACTGTTTTACCGTGGCACACCTGTTTATTTTTAGGATGGCCCCACGACGGCATCCAGCTAGGGTTCCGAGAGTTGTGCGTGACGACAGCCCACCGAGCGACGAGGCCTCGGTGCAGGGCCCTTTGACAGCTGAGGCACCGACGATACCTCTACCCACCGAGCCACTGATGCTTCCAGCCCCAGCCGCTGACGATGCACGTCGCCTTAGTGCACTGCATGAGTTCCAGCGCCAGCGACCACCCAGGTTCCGCGGGGAGACGGACCCCCAGGCAGCCGAGGACTGGATGGAGGCAGTGGTGAGAGTTTTTAGGTTAGTGAGGATGTAAAGGCCCGTAAATTTCAAGGAATTTTTTTTCTTAATTTTCTTTGGAATTTTACAAGAACGCAGTTTCTGACGGCACCTGATTCTGAGGCCCGGTGTGCCCGGAATCATTTTCCAAAGTTTGGCTCGGGTACATTCAGTGAACGGACGAGCGGGTTTTTCTAACTTTTGAACCGGTACCCGGAATCGAATTCTGAGGGCACCGATGAAATCGCAGCGCCGGTACTTGCTTAGAAACACCTCTTCTGGAGTTGCATTTGCTTAGGTGTGGTTTTTAATTTTTGGGCTTAAAGTTAAGAAATAAAATAAATTGTTCGACAAACTTTATTTTATTTCACTTAAGCCACTTGGAAGCCACTTGAAGCCACTTAAAAGCGGCTTAAGCTGAGTTGATCCGGATAGGATGCTATCCAGAAATATCCTACCCTCTTGGTAGGATATTTGTGAGGTGGGGCCCGCATGAGCCCCGCCGTTTCTTTTCCGCTAAGTAACGCACCCGCGAAAACCCGTCATTATGAAATTCAACTGACGCGTTTTCTTAAATTCTTAACGCACCATTTAATTGGGCGGTTTTATTCGTGAATTAAATGTGCGGTTTCTTTCGTTGAATTAATTCTACTAATTAATGGGTCGTTACCTACCTCGTATTCGTTTGATTGTCGTAATAATAAAATAAGACCAACACTACTTTGGAGGATTACACCTTGAGAGGTTTTTGACAGAGGTTCTTGTGCCCTCACCCCTCTTCGCGAAAAAACGCGAAGAACGCGAAGAACGCCGGCCTCCGACGAAGAACGCCGAACCCGCGGAAATCGACGACGCGACGCCGTGTGCCACGACGCCGACGTTTCCTCTCCCGTGACGTTCTTCGACGACGTTCTTTAATCCGCAACAAAAACCTTCGATCATCCGTTGAGGTGAGGGTTTCATATTTTTCTTTTATTTTTTCCTTTGTGGTCTTTAACTCAAGAATGATTTAATTATTTTTAATTAAATCTTTTGTTCTTGAACCTCGGAGTTCGTCGACGCGACACCCTTCTGCGACGACGCGACGATCCCCTCCTTCCGCGACGATCAATCAGCGAAGGACCCGTGCGTGCGACTTGACGAGGTAGGGATTTTGTTTTGGAAATGCCCTTATTCCCGTGAACGTTTCTTTAAAATTAAAGAACCGGATTCAAATGAACAATTTTAATTTATTAAAATTGTTGATTCATGTGTTGAATTATTTTCTCCCGTTGTTGTTATCTAACGCGGAGGGTGCGGGCCAATCGAACACGACCCGACAACCCTCCGTCGTTCTTCGTGGTTGTGCGGATTTGGCGGGCGACGACAAAACGTGACGCAAGGGAAATTTGTTGATCCCTCAGTGAAGAACGGAACCCGGGAGGAACACCAGCGTAGACGGGAAGGAAAACGGACCACCAGAGCAACTCCGGTGGCCCGCGGAAGATTCTGGCAGCGCGGGTCACCGGAGCCCCGGCGCGCCGCCGGACGAGGCCGCCGCGGCTGAAGCCGCGGTCGCGTGGGTCCAACTCACCCATACGGGACGCGGCTGAAGCCGCGTCCGTTGTCCAGCGCGACCCCTTCGAGGGCCGCGACACCTCCAAACCGCGGGGGCGGCGCCCCGCGGTGTCCAGCCGCTCGGCCGAGCCGAGCCAGGCCGGGCCGTTCCCTGGCCGGACCGGGCCGGGTCCAGTCGGGTCGTACCGGGTCGGGTCGACCCGGTTTGGCCGACCCAGGGGGGGTCTGGCCGGGTCGGCCCGGGCCCGGACCCCTCGTCTTCGGACCATTTTCGGTCAAATGCCTGTAACTTGAGCTACCGGCCTCCAAACGACTCGTCGGTAGCGGAAACGCGATCCTTGAATCGAGACGGTCGTTTCGGTATATCACACTCAAGGTTTCTGAATACTTTGTGTTCGGCCGGGTCGGTTCGTACACGAAACCAACCGGGCCTTCGGAGCAGAAACACTCATATCTTGATCTACAGACGTCCGATTGACGTGCCGTCGGCTTTGTTGTTTTCCTCTAAGTGAGACGGATTTTTTGCCATACTCCGCCCGAGGTTTGGACGCAGGTGGAGTACGGTCGGATTGGTTTTGCCTTAAAAACCAACCGGGCCCCTGGGACGAAAAAGCCAATAACTCTCAGACCGAGCGTCCGATTGACGCGCCGTCTGCGACGTTGAGTTCCTGTCGACGATACGGAACTTTTGGATACATCAACTTCAGACTTTGTGTCAGTTGATGTATCAGCCTCTCGGCTCGTGGAGCGGACCCTCCCGATTGAGCTTGCTGTGTGCGGGAACCCTAGAGCTGGCTGCGACTGCTACTTCGACAGCGACGACTGTGCAGAGATCCTCAGTGGACTCCGACGACGACCGTGCAGAGATCCTCAGTGGACTGCGACGACGAATGTGCAGAGATCCTCAGTGGACTGCGACAACTACTGCACTCAGCGATCCTACGTGGATCAGTGCTACAGGTCCTGTGTGGGCCCGATCCTGTGTGGGTCTGATCCTGTGTGGGTCAGTGCTCAGCGGTTCTGTGTGAGCCAGCGCCTACAGGTCCTGTGTGGGCCCGATCCTGTGTGGGTCATTGCGGGGGTTAGTTACCTATCGATCCTTTGTGGGTCCGACGACTTAGATGGATCAGTGATCATCTTTATCGTCATTCGAAGAAGTATACCTGTGTGAGATGATTCTTGTGTTACTCTCCTTTGTGGATTGTGTTGAACTATCCTGTGTGGATTTACTATTTACTCTCCTTTGTGGATTGCGTTGTTCTATCCTGTGTGGATTTACATTTTGCTTTCCTGTGTGGACTGGGTTGTGCTTGGGCTCGGACGTTGGAGCCGAATGGGAATTGATGACTTAGGTATATGTATGGGCATATACCTAAGCCGTGCCAGATGTTACTTCGTGATTGAATCTTTCCTTTGTGGTTTATCCTTTGTGGATTTCGGGAGACCTTCGGGGGTCTCAGGGTCCCTACTGAGTAGCTTATACTCACCCCTGCATGGGTTATGCCCGCACTACGTTGTGTTGGTTGCAGACGACAGACAGCGCTGATCATGGTGGAGGCGTGCGGAGCAGGACGGTACCTGGAGGTGGACCACTGGGCGGACGTGCTCGGAGCAGACGACGGGACCCGAGGAGCAGTGGAGCTATCTGTACCCACCCTTCAGGTGGTATTTCCAGTGGACAGCTCGGTGTAGTGGCTTTTAATTTTTAGTTGTTGTTTTCCCCCTTTCAGTTGTACTTTACAGTTGGGCTTGTATTTACGGCCCCTTTTACTTTCAGCACAACTTGTTACAGTTTTTACTTAGTGTTTACTTTTCTGCTTGCTTACTCTGTGGTGCTTGTTTACTTTTAAAAGGAAATGTCTTCCCCTTTTTTTGGGATTTACGCCTTGGTGCTAGTCGCCAGCCCCTAACCTATGGAAGGCGGGCTTGGGGTAGTCACGGCACGGGCCCCGAGGACGGGTTGTGACAAATTGGTATCAGAGGTGGTCGGTTCTACCGCAGACTCTGATCTTTCTTCTGTGTGAAGTAATAGTGTTTAGCGTATTAAGTGTGGTTATCAGTCCAGGGAGTCTAGTGTTGGTGCGGCGGCCGACGTATCCGTACACCAGGACCCTGACTTCTGATTTCTGACTTAATGCACGAAAACATTGATTGCATGTGTGTTTCAAGTTTTCTTTGTGATTACTTGTGTCAGCTCACCGGGTATACTGTTCTAACCATGGCGCACTTGTTTGCTTTTCAGGATGTCCCCACGACGGCAACCAGCAAGGGTTCCGAGAGTAGAGCGTGACGACAGCCCGCCGAGCGACGATGCCTCGGTATAGGGCCCGTTGACAGCAGAGGCACCGGCGGTACCTTTACCCGCCGAGCCCCCGATGCTTCTAGCACCGACCGCTGACGATGCACGACGCCTCAGAGCTCTGCACGAGTTCCAATGCCAGCGACCACCCAGGTTTCGTGGGGAGACGGACCCCCAAGCATCCGAGGACTGGCTGGGGGCGGTTGTTCGAGTTTTTAGGCTAGTGAGGACACCAGCAGACCTCATGGTGATCCTCGCGGTGATCCTACTGCACGCAGCAGCAGGACGATGGTGGAGCTTGATGCTCCAGGTGCACGATGAGACCTCTCTCATCTGGACGGACTTCGAGAGCCTCTTCCACTCAGAGTTCGTCCCGGCCACCCTCCGTGCGGTGCACATTCAGGAGCTTCTTCAGCTGCGGCAGGGAAGCTTGACGGTCGCCCAGTACGCGGCGAGGTTCACCGATCTTTCTCGCTACTCGACCGACATGGTGCGGGACCCCTTCTTCTGGGCTCGGAACTTCGAGCAGGGTTTGAGACACGAGATCAGGGCATCGCTGATCTCCCTCAACATCCCGACCCAGGCAGGAGTACTGGAGCGAGCCCTTCTAATCGAGAGCTTTCTGGCTGAGTCCACAGCGAGACCTACCGCAGGGCGGTAGGTAGCGGAGTCTTCGGAAGCAGGTAGCTGACGGATGACTCAGGGTTCCAGGCAGACCAGACCCTCTCGTAGACGACCTCAGGACACTGGCTCAGCAGTGCGGGACACTCAGCGTGGAGCCAGTCTTCCAAGAGGCAGGCAGTGCTACGCTTGCGGTGGGCAGGGCCGCCTGGATCGTGACTGCCCGACCCTCCGTACCGAGGAGCAGCAGATGGTGGAGGGTCCACCTAGGCAGAGGCATAGGGTTGATCGTGGCGGTCCGTAGGGAGGAGGCAGACGAGGCAGAGGAGCTGGCCGAGCAGTAGGTGGTGGGTGACGCTTTGAGGCTCTGCCACCACCACCACCAGGAGGTCCGCCCCGACCACAGGGAGCTGGCGGGCAGAGATAGGCACAGCTCCAGGCAGCGGAGGCCTACGACCACGGCGCGCCAGAGATGATTCGAGGTACGATCTGTGTCTATTCCACCCTTGCTGCAGTTCTTATAAACACAGGAGCAAGTCACTCTTTCATAGCCACTGCCCTTGTTCGGAGCTCGGAGATTCCGACAGAGCCGTTGGCTCGATCTTTACGGCTAGAGACCCCTATGGGAGCAGACTCGATGATTACGCACTGGTGCCGGCAGTGTGAGCTTACTCTAGGAGGCGAGAGCTTCGGCTGGGATCTTCTTGTAGCAGCGTCGAGGCCTTACGATGTCATCTTGAGCATGGATTGGTTATCTACAGTCCATGCTCAGATTGACTGTTTTAGGCGCAAGGTGCGATGTGTGCGCACCGACGGGAGCAGGTTCACCTTCAACGGAGAGAAGGGAGCCTTAGCAGCACAGGATGGACTCACGCAGAGGAGAGGACAGCCCATCACTCATCAGTTGGCTAGCCTCATCCTAGGAGCAGTGGACGTGCAGAGTCCTAGTTTTCCTGCAGTGGTGGATCAGTACGCGGACGTCTTCCCCGACGACGTTCCAGGACTACCTCCTCGCAGAGAGGTAGACTTTTACATTGACCTGTACCCTGGGACAGCCTCGATATCCACTCCAGCGTATCGAATGGCCTCCACTGAGCATCGAGATCTACGGGTACAGTTGGAGGACTTGCAGGGCAAGGGGTTCATCCGACCCAGTGTTTCACCCTGGGCTTCCCCGATTTTGTTTTCCAAGAATGCAGACGGGAGCTTGCAACTGTGTGTCGACTATCGTCGCCTGAACTAGGTGACAGTGAGGAACAAGTATCTTCTACCGAGGATTGATGACCTCTTCGATAAGCTCAAGGGAGCACGGTGGTTCTCAAAGATAGACCTCAGGTCAGGCTATCATCAGCTCAGAGTTCGAGACGAGGACGTGCAGAAGACGGCCTTCAGGTGTCGGTATGGCCACTATGAGTTCTTGGTTATGCCTTTCGGCGTAACCAACGCTCCAGTAGTGTTCATGATCCTCATGAATAGGATCTTCCAGCCATATCTCGATCGATTTGTCGTGGTATTCATCGACGACATTTTGGTGTACTCGACCACGGAGGAGGAGCACGCCTACCACTTGCGGGTTGTACTAGACACACTCTGAGAGCACCAGCTTTATGGAAAGATCTCGAAGTGCCAGTTCTGGTTACGTGAGGTCCAATTCTTGGGGCACGTCATTTTTGAGGCGGGAGTTGCAGTGGATCCCACGAAGATCGAGGCAGTGCTAGCTTGGGAGCCACCCAGGAGCGTGACGGAGGTGCAGAGTTTCTTGGGTCTAGCCGGATACTATCGGAGATTTGTGCCAGACTTCTCCAGAGTTGTGGCGCCACTCTCAGCTTTGACGAAGAAGGGGAAACCCTTTGTGTGGTCAGACAGATGTCAGCAGAGCTTCCAGGAGCTGAGGCAGAGATTGACCAGCGCACCTATCTTGAGGTTGCCTGAGGAGGGAGTTGGATACGTAGTCTACTGCGATGCATCAGGGACCGGACTCAGATATGTCCTGATGCAGGAGCGGGCCATGATTGCCTATGGATCACGTCAGTTGAGGCCGCATGAGCAGAACTACACCACCCATGACCTGGAGTTAGCAGTAGTAGTCTTCTCTTTGAAGACATGGCGACTCTATCTGATGGGCGAGCGCTTTACAGTCTTTTCTGACCACCAGAGTCTCAGGTACATCTTCTCACAGAAGGATCTGAACCTGAGACAGAAGGGATGGCTCGAGTTCCTCCAGGACTATGACTTTGAGATAGTCTATACTCCTGGGAAGGGGAACGTAGTAGTCGATGCCCTCAGTAGGAGGACGGGCATTCAGCTATTTGAGGAGGCGACAGAGCAGCTAGCCACCTTGCAGATATCCTTCGTGGATAGAGACGGGGCAGCCTTCCTTCAGTCTCTCACAGTCTCTCCTCCACTTCTACAGCGGGTCAGAGAGGCACAGCGTGGGGACGCTGATTGTGAGACGCGGCGTGCACAGATATCCTCGGGACAGGCACCTGATGGTTTCTCCCTTGGAGCAGAGCATGACTTCCTTTTCAGAGGACGTACCTTGGTATCAGTCGCTTTACGAGAGGAGGTGCTGAGAGAGTTTCACACTTATCCTTTGGTGGTACATCCTGGAGTGGCGAAGATGTACCAGGATCTCAGACGACATCACTGGTGGCCGGTCATGAAGAAGGATGTGGCAGAGTTCGTTTCTCGATGCCTCACCTGCCAGCAGGTGAAGGCAGAGCATCAGGTACCAGCAGGCTTGGTACAGCCCTTGGAGGTCCCGGAGTGGAAGTGGGACGGGATATCTATGGACTTTGTGACTGGAATTCCATGCACTTCCAGAGGTTACGACTCCATTTGGGTGATTGTTGACCGACTCACCAAGTCGGCACACTTCTTACACATCCGAGAGCAGGGCTCAGTGGATAGCTTGGGGTGTCTCTATGTTCAGGAGATTGTACGGCTTCACGGTGTGCCATCGTCTATCGTCTCCGATCGGGATGCTCGTTTTACATCCCGGCTTTGGAAAGGGTTGCAGGAGGCGTTCGGGATGCGGCTACGTCTGAGCACCTCCTTTCACCCACAGACGGATGGTCATACGGAGAGGACCATTCAGACTCTCGAGGACATGCTCCGCGCATGTGTCCTCGACTTTGGTCGCAGCTGGGAGGACCACCTACCCTTGGTGGATTTCACGTACAACAACAGCTACCACTCCACCATCGGGATGGAACCATACAAGGCGTTGTACGGTAGGCCTTGCAGATCTCCTTTGTGCTGGAAAGACCTTGGGGAGTCAGCACTCGTGGGACCAGAGATGGTCCGGGCCACGACAGAGAAGGTCCAAGTCATCCAAGAGAAGATGAGGATAGCTTAGAGCCGGCAGAAGTCATATGCTGACAGGAGGCGGAGGCCACTAGAGTTCGAGGATGGCAACCACGTCTTCTTGCGTGTCTCACCTCGACGTGGATTACGGAGATTTGGTCGAGGCGGCAAGTTGTCTCCACGCTTCATCGGACCTTTCCAGGTCCTCAACAGGATTGGCGAGGTGGCTTATCTCCTGACTCTACCACCTCAGTTGCACCGGGTGCATGACGTCTTCCACGTATCCCAGCTGAGGAGATATTTGCACGACCCGACACACATCATTGACCATGGGGAGCTAGACGTGGATGATGGGGTGACTTTTACGGAGGTCCCGGTGGAGATCGAGGATCGACAGAAGCGGGTCCTATGTGGACGATCGATTCCTCTTGTGCGCATCAGATGGCAGCACGGGAACCTTTAGGAGAGCACTTGGGAGCGGGAGGCTCAGATGCATGCTCAGTACCCACATTTGTTTCCTTAGTTTATGATGTATCTTTACGGGGACGTAAATCCCTGAGGTGGGAGTAATGTAAAGACCCGTAAATTTCAAGGAATTTTTTTTCTTAATTTTATTTGGAATTTTACAAGAACGCAGTTTCTGACGGCACCTGATTCCAAGGCCCGGTGTGCCCGGAATCATTTTCCGAAATTTGGCTTGGGTACGTTCAGTGAACGGACGAGCGAGTTTTTCTAACTTTTGAACCGGTACCCGGAATCGAATTCTGAGGGCACCGATGAAATCGCAGCGCCGGTACTTGCTTAGAAACGCCTCTTCCGGAGTTGCGTTTGCTCAGGTGTGGTTTTTAATTTTTGGGCTTAAAGTTAAGAAATAAAATAAATTGTTCAACAAACTTTATTTTATTTCACTTAAGCCACTTGGAAGCCACTTGAAGCCACTTAAAAGCGGCTTAAGCTGAGTTGATCCGGATAGGATGCTATCCAGAAATATCCTACCCTCTTGGTAGGATATTTGTGAGGTGGGGCCCGCACGAGCCCCGCCGTTTCTTTTCCGCTAAGTAACGCACCCGCAAAAACCCATCATTATGAAAGTCAACTGACGCATTTTCTTAAATTCTTAACGCACCATTTAATTGGGCGGTTTTATTCATGAATTAAATGTGCGGTTTCTTTCGTTGAATTAATTCTACGAATTAATGGGTCGTTACCTACCTCGTATTCGTTTGATTGGCGTAATAATAAAATAAGACCAACACGAATTTGGAGGATTACACCTTGAGAGGTTTTTGACAGAGGTTCTTGTGCCCTCACCCCTCTTCGCGAAGAACGCAAAGAACGCGAAGAATGTCAGCCTCCGACGAAGAACGCCGAACCCGCGGAAATCGACGACGCGACACTGTGTGCCGCGACGCCGACGTTTCCTCTCCCACGACGTTCTTCGGCGACGTTCTTTAATCCACAAAAAAAACCTTCGATCATCCGTTGAGGTGAGGGTTTCAGATTTTTCTTTTAATTTTTCCTTTGTGGTCTTTAAATCAAGAATTATTTAATTATTTTTAATTAAATCTTTTGTTCTTGAACCTCGGAGTTCGTCGACGCGACACCCTTCTGCGACGACGCGATGATCCCCTCCTTCCGCGACGATCAATCCGCGAAGGACCCGTGCGTGCGACTTGACGAGGTAGGGATTTTGTTTTGGAAATGCCGTTATTCCCGTGAACGTTTCTTTAAAATTAAAGAATCAGATTCAAATGAACAATTTTAATTTATTAAAATTGTTGATTCATGTGTTGAATTATTTTCTCCCGTTGTTGTTATCTAACGCGGAGGGTGCGGGCCAAACGAACACGGCCCGACAACCCTCCGCCGTTCTTCGTGGTTGTGCGGATTTGGCGAGCGACGACAAAACGTGACGCAAAGGCAATTTTTTGATCCCGTAGTGAAGAACGGAACCTGGGAGGAACACCGGCGCAGACGGGAAGGAAAACGGACCACCGGAGCAACTCTGGAGGCCCGCAGAAGATTCCGGCGGCGCGGGTCGCCGGTGGCGGCGGCGGACAACGGACCCGCGACCGCGTGGGTCCAACTCGCCCGTACGGGACGCGGCTGAAGCCGCGTCCGTTGTCCAGCGCGGCCCCTTCGAGGGCCGCGACACCTCCAAACCGCGGGGGCGGCGCCCCGCGGTGTCCAGCCGCTCGGCCGCTCGGCCGAGCCGAGCCAGGCTGGTCCGACCGGCCGGGCCGCGCCCTGGCCGGACCGGACCGGGTCTAGCCGGATCGGGTCGACCCAGTTCGGTCGACCCAGGGAGGGTCGGGCCGGGTCGGCCCGGGCCCGGACCCCCCGTCTTCAGACCATTTTCGTTCAAATACCCGTAACTTGAGCTACGGGCCTCCAAATGACTCGCCGTCAGCGGCAACGCGATCCTTGGATCGAGACGGTCATTTCGGTATATGGCACTCAAGGTTTCGGAATACTTTGAGTTCGGCCGGGTCGGTTCGTACACGAAACCAACCGGGCCTTCGGAGCGGAAACACTCATATCTTGAGCTACGGACGTCCGATTGACGTGCCGTCGGCTTTGTTGTTTTCCTCTAAGTGAGACGGATCTTTTGGCATACTCCGCCTGAGGTTTGGACGCAGGTGGAGTACGGTCGGGTTGGTTTTGCCTTAAAAACCAACCGGGCCCCTGGGACGAAAAAACCAATAACTCTCAGACCGGGCGTCCGATTGACGCGCCGTCTGCGACGTTGAGTTCCTGTCAACGATACGGAACTTTTGGATACATCAACTTCAGACTTTGTGTCAGTTTATGTATCAGCCTCTCGGCTCGTGGAGCGGACCCTCCCGAACGAGCTTGCTGTGTGCGGGAACCCTAGAGCTGGCTGTGACTGCTACTTCGACAGCGATGACTGTGCAGAGATCCTCAGTGGACTCCGACGATGACCGTGCAGAGATCCTCAGTGGACTGCGACGATGACTGTGCAGAGATCCTCAGTGGACTGCGACGACTACTGCACTCAGCGATCCTACATGGATCAGTGCTACAGGTCCTATGTGGGCCCGATCCTGTGTGGGTCCGATCCTGTGTGGGTCAGTGCTCAGCGGTTCTGTGTGAGCCAGCGCCTACAGGTCCTGTGTGGGCCCGATCCTGTGTGGGTCATTGCGGGGGTTAGTTACCTATCGATCCTTTATGGGTCCGACGACTTAGATGGATCAGTGATCATCTTTATCATCATTCGAAGAAGTATACCTGTGTGAGATGATTCTTGTGTTACTCTCCTTTGTGGATTGTGTTGAACTATCCTGTGTGGATTTACTGTTTACTCTCCTTTGTGGATTGCGTTGTGCTATCCTGTGTGGATTTACGTTTTGCTTTCCTGTGTGGACTGCGTTGTGCTTGGTCTCGGACGTTGGAGCCGAACGGGAATTGATGACTTAGGTATATGTATGGGCATATACCTAAGTCGTGTCAGATGTTACTTCGTGATTGCATCTTTCCTTTGTGGTTTATCCTTTGTGGATTTCGAGAGACCTTCGGGGGTCTCGGGGTCCCTACTGAGTAGCTTATACTCACCCCTGCACGGGCTATGCCTGCACTATGTTGTGTTGGTTGCAGACAATGGACAGCGCTGATCGTGGTGGAGACGTGCGGAGGAGGACGGTACCTGGAGGTGGACCACTGGGAGGACGTGCTCGGAGCGGACGACGGGACCCGAGGAGAAGTGGAGCTATCTGTACCCACCCTTCAGGTGGGATTTCCAGTGGACAGCTCAATGTAGCGGCTTTGACTTTTCAGTTGCTGTTTTCCCCCTTTCAGTTGTACTTTACAGTTGGGCTTGTAATTCCGGCCCCTTTTACTTTCATCACAGCTTGTTACAGTTTTTACTTAGTGTTTACTTTTCCGCTTGCTTACTCTGTGGTGCTTGTTTACTTTTCAAAGGCAATGTCTTCCCCTTTTGTTGGGATTTACGCCTTAGTGCTAGTCGCCAGCCCCTGGCCTATGGAAGGCGGGCTTGGGGTAGTCACGGCACGGGCCCCGAGGACGGGTCGTGATAGAGGACACCAACAGACCTCATGGTGATCCTCGCAGCAAGCCTACTGCACGCGGCAGCAGGCAGATGGTGGAGCTTGATGCTCTAGGTGCACGATGAGACATCTCTCCTCTGGACGGACTTTGAGAGCCTCTTCCGCTCGGAGTTCGTCACAGCCACCCTCCGTGCGGTGCGCATCCAGGAGCTTCTTCAGCTACGGCAGGGCAGCTTGACAGTCGCCCAGTACTCGACGAGATTTACCGATCTCTCGCGCTACTCGACAGACATGGTACGGGACCCATTCTTCTGGGCCCGGACCTTTGAGCAGGGATTGAGACACAAGATCAGGGCATCACTGATCTCCCTCAGCATTCTGACTCAGACAGGAGTACTGGAGTGATCCCTTTTGATCAAGAGCTTTCTTGCTGATCCTTCTTCAGCAGCGAGACCTACTGCGGGGTGGCACGTAGCAGAGTCTTCTGCAGCAGGCAGTCGACGGATGACTCATGGGTCCAGGCAGACCAGACCCTTAGGCAGACGACCTCAGGACACTGGCTCAGCAGTGCAGGACACACAACGCGGAGCCAATCTTTCGAGAGGCAGGCAGTGCTACTCATGCGGTGGGTAGGGCCACATGGCTCGTGACTGCCCGACCCGCCGTGCCGAGGAGCAGCAGACAGTTGAGGGACCACCCAGGTAGAGGCAGAGGGTCGACCATGGCGGTCCGCAGGGAGCAGGCGGACGAGGTAGAGGAGCTGGCCGAGCAGCAGGTGGTGGGCGACACTTTGAGGCTCTACCACCACCACCACTAGGAGGTCCACCCGGCCACAGGGATCTTGCGGGCAGAGGCAGGCACAGCTCCAGGCAGCGGAGGCCTATGACCACGGTGCGCCCGAGATGATTCGAGGTACTATCTGTGTCTATTCCACCCTTGCTGCAGTTCTTATAGACACAGGAGCGAGTCATTATTTCATAGCCACTGCCCTTGTTCGGAGCTCGGAGATTCCGACAGAGCCGTTGGCTCGATCCTTATGGCTAGAGACTCCTACGGGAGTAGACTCCATGATTACGCACTAGTGCCGGTAGTGTGAGCTTACTCTAGGAGGTGAGAGCTTCGGCTGGGATCTTCTTGTAGCAGCGTCGAGGCCTTACGACATCATCTTGGGCATGGATTGGTTATCAACAGTCCATGCTCAGATTGACTGTATTAGGTGCAAGATGCGATGTGTACACACCGACGGGAGAAAGTTCACCTTCACCGGCGAGAAGGGAGCCTTTGCAGAACATGATGGACTCTCACAGAGGAGAGGACAACCCATCACTCATCAGTTGGCTAGCCTCATCCTAGGAGCAGTTGACGTGCGGAGTCCTGATTTTCCTGCAGTGGTGGATCAGTATGTGGATGTTTTCCCCGGCGACGTTCTAGGACTTCCTCCTCGCAAAGAGGTAGACTTTTATATTGACCTGTACCCCGGGACAACCCCGATATCGACTCCAGCATATCGTATGGCCCCCTCTGAGCTTCGAGAGCTATGGGTACAGTTGGAGGACTTGCAGGGCAAGGGTTTCATCTGACCTAGTGTTTCACCCTGGGCTTCCCCGATTTTGTTCACCAAAAAGGCGGACGGGAGATTGCGTCTTTGTGTCGACTATCGTCGCCTGAACCAGGTGACAGTGAGGAACAAGTATCCGCTACCAAGGATTGATGAACTCTTCGATCAGCTCAAGGGAGAACTGTGGTTCTCGAAGATAAGCCTCAGGTCAGGCTATCATCAGCTCAGAGTTCAGGACGAGGACGTGCAGAAGACGGCCTTCAGGTGTCGGTATGGCCACTATGAGTTCTTGGTTATGCCATTCGGCGTAACCAATGCTCCAGCAGTGTTCATGGACCTCATGAATAGGATCTTTCAGCCATACCTCGATCGATTAGTCATGGTCTTCATCGACGACATTTTGATATACTCGACGACTGAGGAGGAGCACGCCTACCACTTGCAGGTCGTACTAGACACACTCCGAGAGCACCAGATTTATGGTAAGCTCTCGAAGTGCCAGTTCTGGATACGTGAGGTCCACTTCTTGGGACACTTCATCTCTGAGGCGGGAGTTGCAGTGGATCCTGCGAAGATCGAGGCAGTGCTAGCTTGGGAGCCACCCAGGAGCGTGACGGAGGTGCGGAGTTTCTTGGGACTAGCTGGATACTACCGGAGATTCGTGCAAGACTTCTCCAGAGTTGTGGCACCACTCTCATCTTTGACGAAGAAGGGGAAACCCTTTGTATGGTTAGATAGATGTCAGCAGAACTTCCAAGAGCTGAGACAGAGATTGACCAGCGCACCTATCTTGAGGTTTCCTGAGGAGGGAGTAGGGTACGTAGTCTACTGCGATGCATCAGGGACCGGACTCAGATGTGTTCTGATGCAGGAGCGGGCTGTGATCGCCTATGGATCACGTCAGTTGAGGCCACATGAGCAGAACTACGCTACCCATGACCTGGAGTTAGCAGTAGTGGTCTTCGCTCTGAAGACATGGCGACACTACCTGATGGGCGAGCGCTTTACAGTCTTTTCTGACCATCAGAGTCTCAGGTACATCTTCTCTCAGAAGGACCTGAACCTGAGACAGCGATGATGGCTCGAGTTCCTCCAGGACTATGACTTTGAGATTTTCTATACTCCTGGGAAGGGGAATATAGTAGCCGATGCTCTCAGCAGGAAGACGGGCATTCAGCTACTTGAGGAGGCGATAGAGAAGCTAACTGCTTTGCAGATATCCTTCATGGATAGAGATGGTGCATCCTTCCTTCAGTCTCTCACAGTCACCCCTCCACTACTGCAGCGGGTCAGATAGGCACAGCTTGGAGACGCTGACTGTGAGACGTGGTGTGCACAAATATCCTCAGGACAGGCACTTTATGGTTTCTCTTTTGGAGTAGAGCACGACGTCCTTTTCAGAGGACGTACTTTGGTACCAGTTTCTTTACGGGAGGAGGTTCTGAGAGAGTTTCACACTTCTCCTTTGGCGGTACATCCTAGAGTAACGAAGATGTACCAGGATCTCAGACCACAGCACTGGTGGCCAGGCATGAAGAAGGTTGTGGCAGAATTCGTTTCTCGATGCCTCACCTGCCAGCAGGTGAAGGCAGAGCACCAGGTACCAGAAGGCTTGGTACAACCCTTGGAGGTCCCGAAGTGGAAGTGGGATGGGATATCTATGGACTTCGTGACTGGACTTCCACGCACTTACAGAGGTCACGACACCATTTGGGCGATTGTCGACCGACTCACCAAGTCGGCACACTTCTTACCCATCAGATAACAGAGCTCAATGGAGAGCTTGGGGAGTCTCTACGTTCAGGAGATTGTACGGCTTCACGGTGTGCCATCGTCTATCATCTCCGATCGAGATGCTCGCTTTACTTCCCGGATTTGGAAGGGGTTGCAGGAGGTGTTCGGGATGCAGCTACGTCTGAGCACAGCCTTTCACCCTCAGACGGATGGTCAGACAAAGAGGACCATTCAGAATCTCGAGGACATGCTCCACGCATGTGTCCTTGAATTTGGTCGCAGCTGGGAGGACCACCTACCCTTGGTGGAGTTCGCGTACAACAACAGCTACCACTCCACCATTGGGATGACACCATACGAGGCGTTGTACGGCCGACCTTGCAGATATCCTTTGTGCTGGACAAACCCTGGGGTGTCAGCACTTGTGGGACTGGAGATGGTCCAGGCCACGACAGAGAAGGTCCAGGTCATCCAGGAGCGGATGAGGACAGCTCAGAGCCGGCAGAAGTCTTATACTGACAGGAGGCGAAGGCCACTAGAGTTCGAGGATGGCGACCACATCTTCTTGCGTGTCTCAACTCGACGTGGATTATGGAGATTTGGCCGAGGTGGCAAGTTATCTCCACGCTTCATCAGACCATTCTAGGTCCTCAGAAGGATTGGCGAGGTGGCTTATCACCTGGTTCTACCACCTCAGTTGCACCGGGTGCACGACATCTTCCACGTATCTCAGCTGAGGAGATACGTGCACGACCCGACGCATATCATTGACCATGGGGAGCTAGACGTTGATGATGGGGCGACTTTTACGGAGGTCCCAGTGAAGATCGAGGATCGACAGGAGCGGGTCCTACATGGACGGTAGATTCCTATGGTGTGTATCAGATGGCAGCATGGGAATCTCCAAGAGAGTACTTGGGAGGGGGAGGCTCAGATGTGTACTCAGTACCCACATTTGTTTTCCTAGCTTATGATGTATCTTTATGGGGACGTAAAGCCCTGAGGTGGGAGTAATGTAAAGACCCGTAAAATTCAAGGAATTTTTTTCTCTTAATTTTCTTTGGGATTTTACAAGAACGCAGTTTCTGATGGTACTTGATTCCGAGGCCCGGTGTGCCCGTAATTTCTATCCGAAGTTTAGCTCGGGTACGTTCAGTGAACGAACGAGCGAGAATTTATAACTTTTGAACCGGTGCTCGGAATCGAATTCCGAGGGCACCGATGGAACCGTATCACCGGTAATTGCTTAGGAACGCCATTTCCGGAGTTGCGTTTACACGATAGAAGTTGTTAATTTATATGGAAGGAAAAAATAAAAATTATGCAACATTTTTTATTTTTACTTTAAGTGGATTAAGCTTTGGGTGGAAGTTGGAAAAAACCACCCAACTTCCATTTGTAGGTTATGAAGGTGGTGGGGACCACACGAACCCTACCCCTTAACCTTCCCTAACCTTCCATAACCCTTCATAAATTATGACAACTTGTGTAATTTAATTTTGTGGTTTAATTCAAACTTTTGAATTTCAAACCTTATGTTGTGTTAATAAAATAAGTAAGTGTCTTATTTTATTTTTGTTGGAGTCTTGTTGCCTTGAGAGCTTTGGGAGAAAAAGATAAGGGAGTCTTGAGTTTCTTCATCCTCTTCATCGAAGAACACGAAGAACGCGAAGAACGCTGGATTCCTCGGAGGTCGACGTCTCCTTCCGCGATGTCTCCTTCTGCGACGCCTCTTTCCGCGATGGATATTCCGCGACGAATCCTCATTCGATGATCCTCCTTTCAAGCTACGCTCAAGGTAGGGGTTTATTTCTTTATTTTGTTCGTGATTACTACTTTGACGTTCTCCGTGGAATATGACCAATTGCTATCGATTAATGAGACGGGGCCGGACCGCACAAACACGGCCGACCCTCCTCCATTATCCATGTTTGTTTCTAATGAGGTTGGAACGGGAATGGCGCGGTGCCGTCGCACCACGCGGGATCGTGCGGCAAGGAATGTGTGGTGCCGTCGCGCCGCTCCGTGAAATTGAACCAAGTCGCGGCGCCGTCGCGCCGCGCTGGAGAACCGAAAAAGCACCGCGGCCGGAGCGGGGCCGCGGCGGAGGGGTGCGGCGCCGTCGTGCCGCACCGGATGAATGAAGGTCGTGGCCGATACCAGGCCGCGGTGTAGCATGGGAACCGGCGGCCAGAAACGGGCCGTCGGTGTCGGAGCAGGGAGGGGACCGGCTGTCGCCGGTCCCGTGGTGGCAGAAACCGGCCGGTCGGGGCGGGCCGGCCGAATAAGGGAAAGCTGGGGGTTCAAACCCCCGACCGTCCAGCTGAGCGGACCCCATTAAGGGGGGCCGCGGTTACAAACCAGGGGGGCAGGCGCCCCCCTCCTCAATGGCTCGGCCGTTTGGCCGAGCGCCTGGCCAGCGCGCCCAGCGGGCCACGCGCCAGGCCGGGCCGGCTGCCTGGCCGGTCCGCCAGGCCGGGCCGCGCCGACCGGGCCGGGCCGCGCCAGCCGGTCTGGGTAGCGCCCAAGGGGGCCGGACCCGGACCTGGTTCGGGTCGACCCTGGGGGTATCAGGCTGGGTCGGACCGGGCTCGAACCCCTTAATACCGAATCGTTTTCGGTCGGACGCCCATAACATGTGCTACGGGCCTCCGATCGACACACCGTCAGTTGCGATGCAATCCTTGAATCGAGAAGGTCATTTCGGTATATTGCAATCAAGGTTTCGGAATACTTTGGGTTCGGCTGAGTTGGTTCGTACACGAAACCAACCGGGCCCTCGGAGCGGAAATGCTCATATCTTGAGCTCCGGATGTCCGATTGACGTACCGTCAACTTTGATATATTCCTATAAGTGAGACAAATCTTTTGTCTTACTCCGCCCGAGGTTTGGACGTAGGTGGAGTACGGTCGGGTTTGTTTTTCCTTAAAAACCAACCGGGCCCCTGGGACAAAAAAGCTAATAACTCTCAGACCGGGCGTCCGATTGACGCGCCGTCTGCGACGTTGAGTTCCTGTTGACGATACGGAACTTTTGGATACATCAACTCTGGACTATGTGTCAGTTGATGTATCATCCTCTCGGCTCGTGGAGCGGACCCTCCCGAATGAGCTTGCTGTGTGCGGGAACCCTAGAGATGGCTGCGTTTGCGACTGTGACGACAACGACTGTACAGAGATCCTCAGTGGATTCGACGGCGACGACTACAACACTCAGCGATCCTACATGGATCAGTTCTACCGATCCTGTGTGGGTCTGATCCTGTGTGGGTCAGCGCTCAGCGGTTCTGTGTGAGCCAGCGCCTACAGATCCTGTGTGGGTCCGATCCTGTGTGAGTCTTTGTGGGGGTTAGTTACCTTTCGATCCTGTGTGGGTCAGATCCTTTGTGGGTCATTGCGGGGGTTAGTACCTATCGATCCTTTGTGGGTCCGACGACATAGATGAATTAGTGGATATATCTGATCATGTCTATCGTCATACGAAGAAGTATATCTGTGTGAGCTGAATCGTGTTTTGCTTTCCTATGTGGATTGTGTTGAGCTATCCTGTGTGGATTTAAGTTTTGCTTTCCTGTGTGGATTGGGATGTACTTGGGCTCGGATGTTTGAGCCGAACGAGAATTAATGACTTTGGTATATGTATGGGAATATACCTAAGTAGTGTCGGATGTTACTTCGTGATTGCATCTTTCCTTTGTGGATTATCCTTTGTGGATTCAGGGAGACCTTCGGGGGTCTCGGGGTCCCTACTGAGTAGCTTATACTCACCCCTGCATGGGATATGCCCGCACTACGTTGTGTTGGTTGCAGATGATGGATAAAACTGATCGTGGTTGAGGCTTGCGCAGCAGGACGTTACCAGGAGGTGGACCACTGGGCGGGACGTACTCGGAGCGGTCGGCTGGACCCGAGGAGCAGTGGAGGCTATCTGTACCCACCCTTCAGGTGGGATTTCCAGTGGACAGCTCGGCGTTTCGGCTTTACTTTTCAGTTGCTGTTTTCCTTTTTCAGTTGTACTTTACTTTTAGTTTGGGTTTGTATACTAGCTCACTTACTTTTCCGCACTTACTATTGTACTCAGTTCTTACTTAGTGTTTACTTCTACTGCTTGCTTGCTCTGTGGTGTTTGTTTACTTTACAAAGGCAATGCCTTCCCTTTTTACCGGGAATTACGCCTTGGTACTAGTCGCCAGCCCCTGGCCTATGGAAGGCGGGCTTGGGGTAGTCACGGCACGGGCCACGAGGACGGTTCGTGACAGGTACCACAACCCATGTCAAGGTAGACCCTATTGCTGTATCAGAATGCTTAGATATTAGGGTTCATTCCATTATTGCTCGACTAATTTTTTCTAGAGGCTCCAATCTATTTAAGGTCAGAGATTTGGTGGAACGACTCTCGACACTCTGGGGATTCTGGAATTAGAAGTGCATGTCTCTAGGCCGTGGGTTCTTCCACTTCCTTTTTTCCTTATGAAGATCTTAAGATGAAAGCATGGGGCTTTGGTTCAATCTACCTCAAGCCCAGTTTTTCCCACATCAGAGAATGAGACAAAAAATTCAACCCGTTTTAAGTAGGTAACTCCTCTACTCAAATCTGGGAAAAAATTTATTGACTAAATTGGATTCTATGGCACCCCAAGACCCTATATGATATAGTTATGTTGATTAGTGTTCCAATCAAAATGGATAAAGAAATGAAAGCTGCCAGATTTGGACACTTTTCTTGCTTTTTAGTTGAGGTTGATTTGACCTCTATTTTAGTTGATCGTGTATTGCTTTCCACTGACGATGATGAACCCGAGTTGAGAATTGTAAATGAAAGAGTTCTGAAATTTTTCTCTGACTGTAAGGTAATTGGTCATGAGATTTCCTGCTATAGAAAGTCATTGGTTTGTGAACACTGCTCAAAACATGGCCATAATATAAATTCATGCTATAAAAGGGGAAAATCTCAATTATGCAACCTACTTCTGGGAAAACCACCCCTCAGCAGGAATGCTGAGACACTAGTCAGTTGAGACAATATGATGTTGGACCCTTTGGACAGGCTGTCAATGGCACCGGTATTGAGGATCTTCTCTCTACTAGTGTTTCTAAGGCAGCTGTTGATGAATTTGATTTTAATAAACATGGAAGTGGGGCGGTGGAAACCTCACCAATGCATGTTGTGATTAATATCCAGCAAGCTTCCATCTCTAGTAGCAAGAAAAAACTATGGCCTGATATTATTGCTGAAAATAACATGGCTAAAAAATTCAAGCAAATGATTCTTTATGATGACAATGATCGAGGGGCAATGGAGATCAGTAAAGAGAATACTCCTTTGGACGAGCAAAATACCAGTGAACTTGACAACCATAATGAAGAGGATGAACATGTATTAATGATCACGAGATTTCCTCAAGAAGCCGTAAAGGTAAGAAAATCCTAGAATTTGATTACTCTGTGAAGTTTAAAATTAAGGGGGCAACAGCCTTGCCTCAATCTGAGATTGTGCAGATTATCCCTTCTCCAAAATAGGCCTCATAAATCAAGAAGAAAACTAAGGAAGATAGAGAAGGCTCCAATTCTGGACCAAAGCAGACTGATTTGGATCAATTAAATAAAGTGCATGTGATGACTTCAAACCCTTTTGAAGAAATGGATTCACACATTGAGAGCTCAGTCCAAATAGATGAAGCTTGTACTATTGTTGATACACCTCGAGTAACTAGTCCTAAGGTGGATATTATTGCACACTCGACAAAACATGCCCAACCAGTAAGGATGTTACAACCTGTTTCTTGTACTCATGTGGAGGCAGTAGAGGGGGAAAATGAGCTGACCCCAATGGAGAATGATAAATCTGAAATGGAGGAGGAAGATCTGGAAGGGACTTGACAAAAAGTTAAATCATGGAAACAGGGTCACCATCCAAAAAGTTGTCGCAGAGGTCGTGAATGAGCTGAATGGGCTGCTAAGAAGGAAGAAATGGAATCAGAGGATCCTGATTCAGATGCCATGATATTGAAAGTCTTCTTCAACAGGAAAAAGGATTAGAAGAACATTTTCCAGGGGTCTCAATCACAGACATGGTTGAGGAATTGATTGGAGCACCTTGTGGAAAGAAGAATGTAGGATTGAAATAAAAATTAGGAAAAAACTCAGTCATGACTGTTTATGAGGAGGGCGGTGTTGCCTTGTCTGACCCCATCCTTTCATTTCTCTGCTTTTTTGCTTTTATTTTAATAAAAAGGGGCTTTGTCCCCTACCTTTTTCAAAAAAAATATTTATTATCATTTATTATTGTTATTTATTATTTATTATTATTTATTATTATTTATTGATTATTTATTGACTATTGATTATTTTTTATTTATTTAATATTTAATTATTATTCATTTATTACGCATTTATTATTTATTATTTAATATTTAATATTTATTTATTATTCATTTATTATTTATTCGTTATTTATTATTTATTTATTTATTATTTAATATTTATTTATATTTATTGTTTATTATTTATTATGTATTATCTATCTATTTATTATTTATTTAATATTTATTTAATATTTATTTATTACGTATTTATTCTTTATTTAATATATATATATTTATTATTTATTGATTATTTATTATTTATTTATTGATTATTTATTTATTTATATTTATTTATTATTTATTATTTTTAAATATTTTTTAATTATTTATTAGTTATTTATTATTTATTTATATTTATTATTATTTACTATTTAATTATTTTTATTATTTATTGATTATTAATTAATCATTTATTAATTAATTATTATTTATTTATTACATGTTTATTATTTATTTATAATTTATTTATTATATATTTATAATTTATAATTTATAATTTATAATTTATTTATTGGTTATTTATTATTTATTATTTATTATTTATTTATTGTCATTATTTATTTATTTTTATTATTTATTTGTTTTTATTATTTATTTATTTATTACTTGTTATTTATTTATTATTTATTATTTATTTATTATTTAATATTTAATTATTATTTATTTATTATGTATTTGTTATTTATTTAATCTTTATTTGTTTATTATTTATCTATTATATATTATTTATTAATTACTTATTTACTATATATTCATTATTTATTATTCTTTAATATCATTATTTTTTTATTTGTATATACATTAGTATATTACATACTTTTTTCTCACTGCGTGAAATGCTTGCTGGAGTGGTAAAGTATTTACAGAGTAGCCAAGAGGTAAGGGGTTCGAATCACTCTCAGCACATATATATGCCAGATTTATGCATGCATAAAAGGATAAATAAGTAATAAATAAATAATAATAATAAATAATAATAATAATACATAATAATAATAATAAATAAATAGCAATAAATAAATGAATAATAATGAATAATAATTTAATTAATTACCTAAATAAATAATAGAAAAATAAATACTAATAAATTAATTAATTACATAAATAAAAAAATAAAAAAATTAAAAAGAAAAACAAAAATACTACCACTAAACATCTAGCAGCAGTTAAAAACCCACTGCAAAAAAACCATCATGAAATGATTCATGATACCCAAATATGCGGTGCTTTAAGAAAGCATCGTGTATCCTTTAACGACGGTTTAAACTGCTGCTAAATGCCAAAAAAACTTGTTGGGAAACAATTTTTTTTATAGTGTATGATAGTCTTGGAAGTGAACTTTGACTACTACAATAGTTTGGGGAGTTAACTCAATCCACTATGATAGTCTTGGGAGTGAACCTTGACTACTATGATGGTTTGGGGAGTAAACTCAATCCACTATAATGGTCTTGGAAGTAAGTCTTGACTACTAAAGAAATGATTTTCTATGCTTATGTGTATTCCACAATCCCATGTCTTATGACAATGTTATGCTCTCATGGATCATATTCTTTGATTTTTTTTATGATTCATGTATTATGAAATACTAAGCTTTATGTCATGACTCAAGATTATGATCTATGATATATAGGGTATGGTTTTCAAATGTTAAGCTCATATTCGCATACCCTTATGCTCATGTTATGTCTTTGTGATCATTGGTATCTCTCTTGTTTACCCTTACTGAGCATCTTAGCTCGATATTTCTTATGTTTCCTTTCCTCAGGTTGTGAAGAAATATTTTAAGTATGATATGTTTAAAAAGGGTGCTAGTTATGAAAAACTAAGTGGGAAATGATGTAGTTCATTTATGAACCAATTGTTTATGTGTCAAATTTTCAAAAGATACTAGACCTATATAATTCTAATGTGGATCATTATGTTATGTAATGAATATTCATCTAATAAGATGTAATATCTATGTATAAAAAGTATGGGTCAGTATATAATGTCATACATAAATTGATACAACTGAAAAGAAAATTCCAAGTGCCAAAATTAAATCCTCGATAGCAACCACGAAGCTCCTAAACAACTCTTTAGGCTAGTACCACTCAGCTCAATCACCAACCAACTCTCATGGACCTGAAAAATAGTTTATATATATATGAAGTGTGAGCATAACATGTACACTTAGTATAATACTCCCTGAAACCTCTCATTCAAAATGTGAAAGGGTCATATTAATGACCAATGAATAAACAAATGAAACTAATTTGTCACCTAAGCAAGTAATACTAGTTTCCCAACCCCACCATGACTCACTCGCCAAGTAATGCATAGAAGTGAACCAATATATACCAAAAGCACACACACACACATACACACACACACACATAAAGGTACCATACTTCCACTTCTCTACTTATTTGTCGCTCTCATGCCCCAACAATTACATCATGTGCTCATCCATCCTATATGTAATCTTGAACCTCATGCAATAGTACCACTGCCATTACTGCATCTTATATAGCCCAACATATCTCATATTCATCATATCCAAATGGCAACCCAATGTATGCTAGGAATCCACTACAACCCATATAAATGCATTATACCTCAAGCCACCACAACCCATGCAAGTACACCTATGGGAAGATGAAAGCACTATGTCTGGATAAAAGTATGTGTTATACCTCAAGCCGTTATAGATCACACATAAATTTATAGTAAACTATGATCCATCACAACCCTGGTAGCAATGCACCCTATACCATAATCCATTATAACCCAGAATACGCCTACTCATCTACATTTTGAGGGAGAGCGGTGGAGAGAGAGAAGTTAGCCATCCATTACCTTGTCGGCCTAGATGTTGGAGAAAATTCCACCCAAAACATTTGGATGTTGGTTTCCCTACCGACATGGGTGGGGTTGTGTATGAAATTAAAAAAATATAAATAATACCATGCATAACCCCACTAAGGGAAACTACCTAGCCTTGGACACTATGCTATTATCATCGCATAGGACCCTCAGCCGCTATTACTAAGGACTAGGTCTCCAATAAGCACACAAGAAATTAAATTCAATATTAATTAATTAATTAGCCATTAATTAATAAATATTTCCATATTCCTTTCCAATATTAACACTTTAATATTTTAATCCATGTGCTAACGTCACTATCAGTTCTCTTGTTTATATTATCAAGTATGTTGTCATCATCTATGAACACCATGAACTAACCCCATTAATTTATTAGTTCAATTATCAATTCATAATCATCTGAGTATTGTAGGACTCAACCTAATCTACTAACTTAAAAGATTCACTCATAGTGCATAGCATCAAACGGTGTCCAATAGTTGAAACTAATCATATAAATAACATTCGGTCACCCAACCCTCATGCAAGAAGTAAGCATTGGCGAGTAATCCCTGCTATGAACTCATCCTAACTGCCCCGGTTTCCTACACAATTGTGCATAATATCAATTCGTCTCACCATCACGAGCATTTTTAAATCATTATAAAATTATAAAAAAACTATATTAACTTAATTGGAAGGTAAATTGTATATACTATCATGAATAGTTCATTTTTGTGTCACTTTTAAATTTTAAAATTACTTTCATGAACCTTAAGGAGTAAAAAACATGTTAAAATGATTAAGGTTAAATAGGGTCAATGATGGGGTTAAACCAAAATATAATATTTAAAATGACATATAAATCTATATAAAATTTATTGGTTTATTATATTTTGACATTATCCTCATTATAATTGAATCTAAGCCAATTTGGATCCATTTTCATAAGTTAGACACATATTATATATTAATATTTCAACTATTTACAAGTTTTTCAACTACCTCACTTATAAAAGGGAATATCCTCTCCTATTTTCCTAAAATATATTGATACATTTATATTGACCAATATTTATCCAAATACTTTCCCAAATTTCCTACCCATGTTTTAGAGGTTATGGTCTCACCAAAATACCAACCTAAAAGGCCTAAGGTGTAATCCAAAGGAGGTTTCTCAAAGAAGTGGTACAACACTTAACCCAGTGTTTTCATGTTTATTTCTTCTTAAACCTCCTTAAAATATTCTATAATTATGATGATATGATAAAATTGGTATATTACATATATTTAAATGTTATTATATTTACAGTACAACATTTTTCATATACTTTTTCATCCTATGGGAAATGGAAACAACGCTTGTGCGTACATGTGGACTACTACCTCCACAAAGTGATGTGTTTTGTTTTTCATCACCACCTCATATAGATGCTTAGTATTATGGATTTAATGAATATATGTGATACTAATGGCATAATTTTTATTATATAAAGATAATATATTATTTACCTTCTTACCATATTATCTGTTGGAAAATGATAATGTCGCTCGTGTGTATGTCACTACAATAGAATCGTCGTTTAGCGGCAGTTTAAACCGCCGCTACATTGTTTGGCGGCGGTTTACAGAAACCGCCGTCTAATAGGGAGTCGGCAATCTATTAGTGGCGGTTATTTATGTTTAGCATCGGTTTTAGTAAAGCGTAGTCGCTGCCTCATTTCTTGGCGGTTTCCCTGAATTTAGTGGCAGTTTTACGAGCTCTGGATATCACTTTATTCGCGGCGGTTATAACCTCCGCGAATAAATTCAAATTCCAGTGGCCGTAAAACCGCTACTAAAGTCACAATAACCACCGCAGAATAAGGCAGCCACGATTCTTCTATTTAGAAGCGGTTCTAACTACCACTAAACGTAAATTTTATTTTACGTTTAGCGGCAGTTTAAACCGCCGCCAGTATACATTTCGCGGCGGTTAAAACCGCCGCGAAAAGCTGCCCAGAATAAAAATAATAATTCTTTTCTTCTGCTGCACCACTACCCTGAAAAACAAATAAAACCAGAAAAAAACATCCCTGGACTCCCACCAATGACCAAGATCTGAATATCTAGAATAAATCACAAAATCCAAAAAACATGTTTTTCTCTCAATAAGAAATAATATACAACTTTAATATTTAAAAATAGAACAAAAATCTGAAACTCTGGAAAATAAGACTTCCTATTAGAGAAAGTATTATTAACACAACAGTCAGATATTCATCAAAGGTTCCAACACATTCCTCATACTCATTTATACAATATCCTAATTAGTAAATACTAGGAAGATAAAACTCCATTGATACAACATTGTAACATCCCACACTGGATTCCACTAAATCTTATAACTTCACTTTCTTAGGATAGATCATCCATAGTGATTCCACTCTACTTATAAAAATTGATAAATGATGAATTAGTAGTTATATTAGTACCAAACCATTTATATAATGATTTTTTTTGGTTTTGTGGCCTAGAAACCATCCTTAATACTTATAATAAATTTTAACTGATGAAATAGCTTAAATAACACATTAGAAATATATTTTTATAAAAAATCCTATTGTGAGAATAGTTTTAGAGTAACATTGGGATATAGATTTTATAGGAATGTGGATATTTCTAGTGAGTCTTAGTTGACATCTTTTTATGTTGGAATATAGGTTAGGTGGGAGATTCTAGTGACCTTTTAGGAATAAACCTAGAATTAGAGTTGATTCCTTATGTTATGTGAGGGTTTAACCTAGTTTTTCTAGCATCCTTGGAGATATTAAGCATCATTGGATGCATATTTTTAGTTTTTGGTCATAGAATGTGTTTTTTTATGTATTTTGGGATTGAGTAGGACTCTAGTTGTGTAATGATTCCCCAAGTTGGTAGGCGATCATGAGATAAGTAAAACTTCTAGGTGTTATGATCATCTTTAATGCTTGAGATTAGTGGGACTGACATGCCAATCTAATTTTATTTATTTTAGTTAGTTGTGTGAGTTTAATTTCAAAGGTGTATGACTAAAGAAGTCACCATCCATGTTAAATGGTTATGTAGGATAATGTGACCCTTGGGTTTGATTTTTTGAGTAGGCTAGAAAATACCAAGAATGCACAGTGTCATTGGTCCTATGAATTATATGAAATGGGTGTTCCCATTTCATTGATGTAACATCAATTTAGTATTCATTATCATATAAATTTCCTATTTAACTAAGGTTTGGTGGAGAGAGTTGTGTGGTGTTTTGTGAAAAAAATTCTAGTCTCTGAGAGTTTGATGGATGAAATCACAGGTAACACCTTGAGGGGTATTATCACATAACTACTTGGTTTAGGGTTGTGGGATCTAAAAAGGTTGTGTTAACCGATCACTCCCTGAGTGAGGTTACCTAGGTATTAACTATGTTGTGGTGAGTGATGTAGACCAGAGTTTTTAATAGAAAAGATAAGTTATCCTAGTTCTATGGATGACTATGTAAGAGGATCAAGTTTTATAACATCATCAATCTGGGTTAAAGTTCAAGATGTAGTTATTGATGTTGATTGAATGCGTGCGCATGGAATGAGGATTGCATAATGCATGTGATTATGAATAGACCATTTCTATTTATTATTAAGTGGATGCTGTAAATCTATGTGGTAGGAAGTGAACCACAGGTTGTTCAAGGATGGAATATTAGTTCCAGATGAGGCTTCAGCGTATGCCAAGGATGGATTGTCGTGATGGAACATGGTATAATTATGTTGACTCACATCCAGAAACCATGTTTAGTGGTGGACAGAGTGTTTTTCATGGGAATTAGATTCGTATTTTTATTAAAATGATGAATATTCAAATCCTATGGTGGGGAGAATCACACAGGTCATGGAAAATGTAACCTTTGGGAGAGTGGTTATAGAAAGAATAGTCATGAATGGTCAAAATGACTTTCAGAAGTCTGTGAGCTATAAAATTAAAGTTTTCCAGACATGGAGGAGGTGTTGAATTTAATACTTAGGTATGAGTTTGAATCAGGTTTGGAAATTATATTCAGACTCGGGCTGCATGTGAAATCTAGGAAATGTGATAAATTGATATCACATATTTTCTTGTAATGTAGCATGATGTTGAAATGGTTGGTTGAGTATGCACCAATTAAATCACACCACGAGTCAATTTTGGAATTCAGTGGGTTCATCTCAATTATCATGATATAACTTTTCAATTTATGTTAATATGATTTAGTTTTCAAATAAAGGCATTGTCCATCAATTTGGATGTCCTCTAAGCTGGTCAACCTAAAGCATTCTGACTGGAATTTCAGTAAACTAGTGCATGTTGTGAGTTAAGATTTCTTTGTGTAAGATTTATTAATAATTAAGAGTGTGTTTTGGTTATGACCCTTTAGTTTAAATTTTTAGGACTAGATTAACAGTGATGGTTGATTTGTAAATGGAGGTAGCGGTTTTCATGTAGCACCGCTTCATAAGGAGTTTTCAAGTGATCTCAAGTGATATTTGTCTTAAATAAATCAAGCAAAGCTCGAACATGTCAATGTGAAACTAGAAGTGATGTATAGTAGTATAGTGCTCATGGTTTAGTGGTTTGAGAATTACTATGGTGGGAAGACACCATGGACCTATAAATCATGTGGTGCTCGCTTTAAGTAGTTTTCATTGTTAATGTGTCTGAGTGGTGTCACTTGGTTTAATGTTTCTGGATTAAATTCAGATGGAAAAGAAACCTAGGGATAGGTGATGAGAGGTGGTTTGGGGGATCTTATTAAATTGGACATCCTCTAGATGTGGGTGTTGGTCAAATTCAATAAGATCATTACACGGAGTCATGGGAGTATAACTATGGTTTCTTATGAGTATGTTTTGATAGAAGTATTTTTTACCAGACCTATGACATCTCCCTATAAGGCCTAGTGTTGGTAAAGAAGAAAGTTATGGAATTCCAGTAATTAAAGTTTCATGAACGGATAGCTTGTAATGAATCAAAAAATGGAATTAAGAATCATAATATAAATAATTCAGGGATATAATGATAGGTAATAATTACCAGACAAACCATGATTAAGTGGAAATTGTGTTGGGAATGCAGTTCAAGTCATGCAGTAACAGTTTAGTGATCAAAACAGTTATGGTTGGAAATGGTCCATTGTAAACGGTCAGTTTTATTTTGTGTTTCTAGTAAGTGGAGGTATGTATCGTCAAACAATTCCAATAAAAAACTCAATACTCCTCCATTTATTCATCCATTTAAAGAAGAGGAAGGATAGGGGTTTGGATTCTGCTCCTTTTACCTCTTTTGTTTTCTTCATTTCTTTAAGTGTTATCATTGTTCAATCTTATATGCCCTATTTTTAGTTCTTTTTTCAGGTTATCCATTTCATATATTTTTTATTGAATTGAGAGACATAAATATATGAGTTAACCATCCTAATATTGAAGTATTTGGTAGAAGTTATTTTCTTAAAATTCATGTTTTTATAAGACATACCAATTGTGCATCAAGTCGACATCCATCTTCGAGATTATATTTTAATTTATAAAGTATTATTACCTATATTCATGGACTTATTCTAATTTATCACCCCTCAGTCACACCTATATCTTAGTGAACCACCCTTGATTTAGAACATTCTCATGACATTTTAGAACAGTTAGAGCATGTTTAGATACTTTTGACACTTAAATCAGACATTTTCAACAATGGGCCTCACCAAAGTGTCCACAACACTATCCCCTTGATCACTATGAAATGACCCAATTTGTTCAACACGTCAACAATGGGTTTAACTCCTAGTCATCCAAAATCTAGACTACCAATTCAAACACATACCTAAATGGAATGATGTATACCACACTCGAGGAATGAAGGCATAAAAAGAAACATCATAAATCAATAAAATGCATAAAAAGAAACATGATAAATCAAGGAAAATTTAGGACATGAAAATGTGTGGTGGAAACTATGTGCCACAAATGTTACATATACAAACCAACTGTTTCCATTTTTTTTCAACACATCAACAGTACAACTACTCAGGGTCCGATGATGCATCGTCACCCTCTTCACCTTCATTTCCACTTTGTGCTGTCACCTGTAAGAACATTATATTGAAAATTAAATACAGTTACATATTTATATTAAAACTTAAAACAAATGAAAGTTAGAAAACTAAATGATTTTGATTTTCTATGATTTACCTGCATACCACCAATCGATGCACTCCTAAGATCAGCTGAGAAATCAAGATGTAATGAATCAAATTTCTTCCATGATTGGGAATCTTGTGGATGTCTCATTAACCCATCATTGTTATTATCTACAGAATTCCACTTCATGTGTTCAGCGGTTTTCGATGACATGAATAATCTATGCAATTGAGGCTTCAAAGGAAAGTAACGCAAAACCTTTACAAGTGTGCTCCTTTTCTTCTTCTCCATGAAATTATGTTCATTAAAACTTCCAACATCACCCTTTGCCTGCCATCTAGAAGAAGAACATTTCTTGAAATTCTGTCTACTTGAATCCTCTCCCCAATAAAGCATATAATCATTGGTACACGCATGTATTTTTGTATAATTCAGACCAAGCTTGTTAACAACTTTTTTCATATCATAAAAAGATTCTGAGATTTTTTCTTTAGGAAATGCATCACGAATCAATTCCAATATCATGGACATTTCCTTATTTGTAATTCCACATAGACATTTGATATGGTACAACTTCAGAAAAATGAAAGCTTTGAATATTTCAAACACCCACTATACAACTCTTGATTTCCATCATCAACTAAATCATGAAACACATTTTCCTCAGTGAAGTTTTCTCTTACATTTGGCTCCACATAATCAAGAGGAGGATCCAATGATATGTGACAATCTTGATCTGCCTGTGTTACAGTATCAAAAACATCACTTGTCACGTTGCAATTTTTAGCACCCTCTTCTGGTTGTTCTGATATGTTTTGATGCTGATAGTGGTGTCTTGCAGTGTTGAATGCATCATTTATTAGGTTTTTCATTTCATTTTCCATTATCAATGAACTTGGGACCTCATTATGCGGATTAACATCAGTGCTCAATCTTTTTGTAACTTTCGATTCTCCATGCCAAATCCAACACAAATATTGATCAGGGAATTGCTTCAGTATTAAATGTTCATAAACCTCATCTCTCTTCAACCATCTTCTAAATTTACATTTAGGACATGTACATTTTATTCTCCCTTCAACAGATCGATTAGAAATTGAAAAATCTAAAAACTCATTCAAACCCTTAACATACGAAGGTGTGTTCCTCGGTAATGTGATCCAGCTTTTATCCATGTATATCACAATGTTCCTACACAAAAAACAAGGAATCAAACATGAGACATCTTATATAACCCCATCATCAAAAACAAATAATGATGAAAAAAATTTCCATAATAGAGAAAAATTCAAGGATATATCAAGAAATGGGTCTCAAAATTCCTCAAAGTCCCTAAACTGGAAGCACAAAATGGATGAACTCTTTCTATAAGAATGGTCCTTTTCATCATGTTATGGTTCATCCCACCTCTACTCCTTGTACATTGGATTCTCTTCATTCCCACTATTAATTTGTTGCATACCTGATAAGACTAAGGAATGAACAACCATCGATTTCCAAGAATATTTAGCTTCCATTCACATGTCCCTAGTAACAACCTCCAAAATGGATGTTATGTCCAAAGAAAGTAGAGATGTACCAAGGTATGGGTGAAGACCATCGCCAAAGAAATGATCGTTCTCATAATTGATGACCCCTATCTTTGGAGAATATATAACAAACCTTGAAAGGTTATTGACATACTCCCATACTGATCTGTCACCAATAAAAAGTCTCATGAGTGGTTGATGTTATCAAATATTGGTTTTATCTTTCTTTGGGTAATGTTATTTCTGATTTTTTGGAATTATATGAGCTAGTACTGTCAATATTAAGGTTCTTGTAGTGGGTGGGGTGTCTATAAACACATCATCGATAATTCATATTCAAATCATTGAAGATGTAAATGTTGTCCAAACTCTTATGATCTGAGTAAACCATGATTTTATATTCAAATATATAGTGACATCGTTTCTTCGACATTTGCATCACCACTAATAGTTTTAATTTTTTACTTGGGTAGTTTATTTCAAGTGGTTGATGTTAGGGAGAGCCAAATGACACTACATGATCTTCATACTTCAACACAAACCCAATAATAAAACATAATTGAACACATAATTCCACTTATACTTTTCTAGATTTAGGTTAGATATATATATGGGGAGTGTTCAATCACAACTTGAGCACCACAATGTATTCCTAACATACTAGGCTACATTTAACCCTTAACCCATTATAGGTAAGATTGTTCATGGGTGAAGAACCCCAAGATAAATCTATGACAACAATCTTGTAGTATCCTTCCATTCCTAATAAATTCTCAATATTTAATATGATCTTGTGGTTCACCCATTAAATAACTACTCTTGTTTTATTGGTTTCCACTATAACTCCATGCTATGAGATTACATGGCCTAGAAACTTTACTTATCAAAATGAGAAGCTACAATCTAAGGGATTAACATAAATTTAGTGATCATTAAGAGTGGATAGATTATTCTCCCAGTACTTCCCATGCTCTTCTTCACTCCCCAAGTAGACAAATATTTCACATATAAACACCATGATAATAGAATCTACATATAGGTGAAACACCTGGTTTATAAGATCCATGAAAACTAATTATATAATTCATTAGTCCAAATTTTATGACAAATTTCTCAAAGTCCCCATACCTACATCAAATGTCAATCTTGGATATTTTTTCCTCTATATCATTGACCTGATAATTCAAAGAGTTTATGTTGATCTCATAGTACAAACTTTTACCCTTTTTTGGACCTAAAAGGGCCTCAATGTAGGGTATGGTGTATTTATTATTGAATGTGACCTCATTTAACTTCTGTTACTCAATTAAAAACAATAGAGATCAATTATCCTTTTTTTTTAAAAGTTACTAGGGAGTCCTTCGGAGTGACGCTCGGGAAAATAAATCCTTTAGATCCCAAATTAACCATTTATATAATTAATTCCTTCAACTAAGTGGGGTCCATATGATATAAGAGAAGAGATATCAACTGAGTTCCCAAAAATAATCCAATGGTGAACTCTACATCGAATTCTGGAGGTAACCTATTCTCAAAACCTACACCAGCATCCTCTATAAAAAGAGAAGATACTTAGAAAATATGATATCCTAAATCTGGAGGTAGAGTTCTAGTTCAGCCTAATTAAGGATCACATTCTCCATAAAAAACATGTTTACACCAATCAGGTTCCATAAGGATTACTCAACAATGATATCAATCAACATTTTACTTTAAACGAACAATAAAATCTACATCGAGGATCACAACAATAATATCTATTTCTAAAACATTAACTTACCACTCAAATTTTAATCCTAATATAGTGAGAATGTATAACTGACATTTAAACCACTTTTCCAAATTCTTTCCTATAAGAACAATCAAAATAAATGAATAATTCATAATCATGGTTTGTCACATGAACAATTATACAATATGGGAAGAAGTAAAATAGTTATATGCAATTACATAAAATAAATTATTGTTGATTAATTAAGAAATAAAAATTTAAAATTGTACTATTACATGCCATGAATAAGATTTAACTACTGTATATTTCATGTAGTAGGGGTGAATTGAATTATTTAATACATGTGGTTGATTACTGAATTGTGGATCTACCATGAGATGACTCTATCCATAAGGGGACTCATCATTACCACCAAAACCAATAAAATGATAACCAATAATCTTTAATGTACTAGATTGAGATGGAAATTCTTTGTGCATTGAGGATCTTGCAGCACTCTAATTAATCACAATACCCTTAAAGAACTACTTTAAGTGGCCCATACGTTCACACTAATGGCATGGTGTAGGTAGAATTGTATATACTAACCAAACATTCACTAGAATTTACCCAAAAACAACAAGATCAAACCCTATCCAACATGAAAAACCCTAAATCAACTACCCTACCTAATGGAAAACCAAAAACCTAAAGAAGGAGAAACAAAACCCTACCTAGAGGGGAATATGGTGCAACTTCCAAGGTCGCGGGAGGCTGGGGGTCGCGGGGGTCCGGGGGTCGCGGGGTTGCGAGGTCGTCGGGGTCGCCGGGGTCGTCGGGGTCGGGGTCGCGGGGTCGCGGGGGGCCGGGGTCGCAGGGGAAGCGGGGGGCTGGGGGAAGCGGGGGAAGGAGGTTCGGGGTGGGGGGAAGGGTCGGGTGTTGAAAAAAACAATGTCTCGTGGCGGTTTATTATAAACCGCCGTGAAACCTTTTTTACAAAAGGTTTAGCGGCGGTTCCTAGAACCGCCGCTAAACAGCGGTTTTGTTGTAGTGTGTGTGGACCACCGCCTCCACGAAGTGATGTGATTAATTTTTTACGTTCTCCTTTCATAGATTGTTATAAAATTTTATTTAATATATAAACATGATAAATATTTCATGATTAATATTCTAGGTATGATGGAATAATGACCCCTTTCACCATGGTCAACCTACCGAAGTTGTTTTGGGATTATGAACTAAACATCCTCAAAACATCTGACATAAACTTAACCGATTTAGATATTAAATAACTCATGGTAATAAAAGAAAAAAAGGAATAATGGTAATGGAATAAAAAATAAAAAGTTTATTATTCAATTATAAAACTAATATAATTTTATTATTCAATAATTAGAGAACATAAAATCTAGACGGGTCTTGAGGTAAGTGATTTTTCTTTAAAACATTCTTTAAAAGTATTTTTTTGAACCTTTATTTTCCCTATTTATGCTATTTTAACTATTTAAATAATTTTTATATTTATACTTCAAATTATTTTAAATTTAATTTCAATTAATTTTGAATTTCTTTACAAATTTTTAAAAATGAAAGTTTTTAACATTTACCATATGGGTCATTTTGATGTTTTTTTACCAAAGTGAAAAAATAATTTTTTAACATATACATCATTAAAAGAATTTCCCATTTTTATGCCCTTTCTTTGTTATAAATCTTACTCTATTTTTTCAGGTTTTTATAAATTCAATTAAATTCACATTATTTTATGGATTTTTTAATTCATTTTCAAAAGAATGGGATATTTTCCTTGTTCTTATGAAAAAATGGGAAGTTATTTTTTTATGGATTCAAATGAGTTTTTCAAGGGTTTTATAATGAAAAAGTGAAATATTAATTTTTTTGTTAATTATATGGTAATTGATAATTATAGATAATGGAGAGTGAGTCTGATATAGCTCTCCAATGCATTGGGTAATGAATAGTATTCAAATGAAAAAAATGAGAGAGATGGCCAAGTATGTTACTTCTAGGTAATTAACTGGTATTTAGTTGTTCTGATATGGTTTAAACATGAGTGAACATAGGTTATGAATATGATGCTCCAAGATACCTAATATATGCTTGCTAAAGGTTTTTATGGAAATCTTTTGACTTCATGAGGTAATGAAAGTTTATAAACTTTTAAAGTTGAATGATTTGTTTTTCAAAAAATATGTTCATGAGTTATCATGTTCCTCATGATTCCTTCATGGTTTTCTTATGATTCCTAATTGTTTCAAAGTTTTTCTTTAAGATATGTTTGATTTTCTCATGTGGATATGTTGTATTTATGTTCTCAAAGTATTATTGTGGAAAAGGTAAAAAATTTCAAGGGTTTTAATGTTTTTAACTAGAATAAAAGGTTTCCATTATTTGTATATCCCTTACTGATATTTTTATGCTCATCGCATATTTTAAAAAAAATTAAAAGGGCCTAAGGATGAGTATGAACTATTATAAAGTCTATCTCTAAACAAAGGAAATCGGCCTTGAACTAAGCAAGTGTGTCATGAAGGAAATAGGATTGTGAACTTAAGAATTCTGTTTTTATGGAAAAAATGGGATATGTATGTCAATGTTCCCTATGTAATGTAATAGTTTTCCTAATTCTTTAAAACTCTAATCCTAAATGATCACGGGAATGTAAGAAATTTAAACCCTTTTATAATATATGTAATCATTGTTTGATTATGATATGAGGAATTATAATTGGTATCATAGAAAGGGTTTATATAACTTTAGAGGTTATGATGTTGTTTGATGGGAAAAAATTAGGGTTTAATACGATGGTTAAGGATATCATACTGTTTATCCTCTTCATAAGATGGTTTATTATGATTTTATTTGATATACTCGCACTAAATATTTTTGTTTTAATAAATGTTTGGAACCACAAGAACAAAGCTAATAATGTATATGAAGGATAATGTGGTGGTTGTCTAAAAAATAAACCAAAGGATATTGGAGCTTGAGTGAAAAATATTATTGTTATTCCTAACTAAAAATATCAGTATAAGATTAAAAACCTAAACCTGGGTGAGTTTTCTGACACACCAAATAAGAGAAAATAGAGTTTCAAGGGAGTTCAGGTGGTAAAGACCATGGCGGAAAAATGATTCAATTTCCTACATGTCAAGAATGTAGAAATAAGTACCCAGGGAAATGCCTCAAAGGAAAAGGAGGATTTTTTAAATATTGGGAGTATGTGCATTATACAAATTGATGTCCTGGGGGGAATCTTGAGAAGGGGATCAGAAAGACCATACAGATAAAGGTTTAGCGATGTCTAATATCATTACAATTGAAGATGAGGAAACTAAGAATGTCATATAAAAGGTATGGATTATATTTTGGATTATGTTTTGAGTTTGATGAATTTTAGGGAATGATTCTTGTTTTTTATTATAGGAAGGAATAAATAAGTAATAATGTGGAAAATCTTGGTTAAAATATTATAAAGAATGGTTAATGATTGAAGTTTTTATATATAGGGTTTCAAGAGTAATGATGTAGTGGAATTTTATTTAAGGGTTGATAAATTTAAGAATTATTATAAGTTTAAAGGAATTGACACTATTTTTAATTATTATGCAATGTGGAGACATTTATTGAGTTTTAATAAATGTTTTAGGTATATGTAACCCTTAAGATTAACTTGTGTTTTAATAAAAAAGTTATTTAATGAGGAATTATTTTATATTTTGTGGAAATAAGTTGAAAGGTATTGATAACCTTTAGGATAAATATGATCTTTAATGTTAAGGTAATTATAGTTAATTGGGATAAAGGGTTATTACATTTTAGGGACATATATTTTATTTTATAGATAAACATGAGATTAAAAAGTGATTTGGTGACTAAGTGATTAAAGTTATTTTTGAAGAAGTTTGATAGATTGGGAACATTATGAGATTAAGGTAAATGGAAATATTTTTTTGGAAAAGATGGGAGTTTATTTAAGGAATAAAGGGTGAATTATCTTTTAGAGGCATATATGATTTTATTATGGATTTATGGTGATTTAGGAAATTATGGAAAATATTATCAGATTTATGAGATTGTATGATTATATTATATGAATTTTTGGTATATGACTTTAAGAGTGATTGATGTTATTTAGAGATAAATGTTAAGTTTATCTTAGAAGAATATGTGATCAAATATTTCTGATTTTTGGGTTTTGAACTTGTTCAAACATATTTTGAAGAGTTTTAAGGTTATTTATTTATAGAATGATTTAATTTGAACTTTAGGTGTTATTATTGAGAGTTTGGAGGTTAATGTTATATTTATTAATATAAAGGTTTATTCATGTCATGAACCCCTCCTACTAAAGTTACCCCTCCTAGGCCAACAATAAAGAAAGAGATATAATGAAGCTTGAGTCCCACCTCTATTAGACCTTGGGTTAGAGACTAGAACTGAAGGTACAAATGGGAGGCATTATCCTCTGAGAGAACAAGTGAAAGAGAGAGATAAGACATATGCACCAATAAACTCCCACTCAAATAGATAAAATAAATCCAAAGTGCATGCAAGAAACTACAAGTTCCAAAAAAGTAAATTCAACAATGACCACGAAGCCCAAACAGCTCCTGAAAAACAATGAAATAGTAATATTCAGTCTGGTCTCCAGCCTACTGCTACTGATCCGAAAAACAATTTATATATACATGGGGTGAGTATAATATTACACTCAGTAGGATCCTCCCTAGAGACTCTCATGAAAAAGATAAAGAAAGCATGCTAACGCCTAGTGAACAGTAGTGAAACTAACTCATCACCTAAACAAGTATACTAAGTTCTCATCCTCACCATGGTTATATCTCACCAAGTAACACATATAAGATATCATATAATATAACAAATAAACAAGGGTACCTCGCTACTGCTTACCCATTAGTTTGTTTCTCTATCCAAATGTCATGCATCCCGAGCCATTTCTCTCTACAAGTAAGTCAGCCTGAAGAAACCTAGGCTAAAGTATCACAACATGCATCTTGTGCATCGCATCATCTCATAATCTCACGCCACATCTCTATATAATAACGAAGTAGTTTCTAGGAGCCACTACAACCCATATAACATGTATCATGCATTGGGTATTATACCTCAAACCATTTCAACTCATACACTGAGTAAGGTACCTCAATCCATCACAGTCTATGCACATCATACCTATAATAATCCATTGGATTCTATATATGGTGATACATGTGTGTGAAATAACCACAATACATTATATCCCTCTACACACATATATGGGAAGAGCTAATCATCATGCATACCAGCACATAATACTACCAAGAGAAGAGAGCGGGGCTAGAGGGGGCAGTCATTCATTTATCCTCGCCATTGGGAAGTTGGGAAAAACACCCTCCCATAGTCCACTGGGTGTCAGTCGCCGTAACCATCATTGTTAGGGTATCATATAAAATCACAAAAAATACAGGATATAATATAGCTCATGATGACATTATGGGAAATAACCTAGTCTTGGTATCAACTGTAACTATCATCACTCAGACACCTGACTGCCACTACTAAGAACTAGTTATCCTATAAGCACGTAAGAATTTAAGGAGCAAATTTAAATTACTTCTTTCCTTTTTAAGCATTTAACATTATGTTAATTAATTAATTAATTGACATTGTTCCGATTACATTTCATTAACCATTTGTTAACATTGATTTAAACCACACTTTATTATCCTCAAGTGAAGTCCCTTCCCTCCTGGCATAATCCAACCGAGTCCACGGTTTCTCAGGATTTAACATCTTTACATTCCAACAAGAAACAACCCCATTGGTTAAAACATTTATTAAACATTATTATCATTACATAATTATAGGTGATCTGTCAAAATTCATAAGCTACCATCAAAGAGATGCATAACCAAGAACATTCAGCTGCCTCGAGAACAAAAAATGGTTTCATTACACATGTCTCTTTAACCCATTCCATCATCTTTGATGCCATCCCTGACACCATCATGCACATCACTATGCATATCGTTGCCACATGCGTCAATTGATGCCACAACCTTAGGCCTCCCCACCCATATTTCATCAGCCATCCCTGGCTCACATCACATTTCATAACAAGGATCATTACTAGAGAACAAAAAAATCAGTAATCAAAAAACATAGTCAATAGGGAAACTTAGCCCTAAAAATAAGGCATTTAGCCTTTATATGAAAACAGGCTCACTCGGCCCCAAACACAAGGCATCTAGCCTTCATAAGAAAACAAACACACTCCTACCCAAAAAATAATCTTTATAAAACAACTAGTTTTTATTCCATCTTGAATTAAATGTTTCATTTATCATAGGTTCTAACTACGGGTAACCTAAGGAAACAGTTATAAAAAGCTAATAAATTATTTAAACATGCTTCCTAGAATTTTCCAGATTTATTAATCTTCAAAGAATAAAATTATCATTTAACATGCCTTTTTATCTTTTCAACATTAACAATAATTACATATTCATGTTCTTTAACCAATTCTAACAATTCATATAATAACATATTTAATTAAGCAAGCACTAAGCATCAACTTGATTTACAACAAATTACAAGAACAATGGTTTCATTACACATGTCTCTTTAATTATTTATCCAAACAACCAATTAATGGATTTATGTTCTTTACCAATTTCATCAATTTAAACATTTTAATACAAGAATAACAACATGTTAAAAAAAGCATAACATAGATAGAACACTATCTAGAAAATCAATATGTGAGTTGTTATCACAGTGGAAACACAAACGGTCCCTAACCATAAACCAATTTCATTCTTTAGGTTGGTTTAATCATCATTAAGTTAATTCCACCATTATCCAAAGGGTTAAACCATGGTCAATTTGTGATTTAATCTAAATAAATAGGGGAAGTAACAAATTACCTACCTCAAACTTCCTATGTTCTTGAAACGAAAATGAAATGCCAACACGGATATCCAATCACCTCTCCCATGAGGAAACTATGATCTCCCAAGGATATCACACCACAAACACACCAGAAAACCACAAAGAAAACACCATTGGAATGATGGAAATCAAGTGCCAAATCATGACATAAAAAATAGGAAGAAAATGAGATCAAGTAGAGAGAAATATCTAGAAAAAAGAGATATAACTCACCTTGGATCACCATATATCAAACTTGGGAAGCTGGGGATTCATTCCTATTGAAAAGGGCTTCAAATCCTTTGAAAAGTAATCTAGGTTGCCTAGGGTTTGAGAGGAAGGAGTGGGAGAAAAGTTGGTTCAAAGGATTGAGGGGTATTATTAGGCATACTAGAAATTAAAAGATCTTGGTTCATCCCCTCAGACCACACCACAAAAATGCTTGACCTAAAGAATATTACGGTGTAAGGTAGGGTGTTATGTTGTAGTCCCCTTAGTCAAAGTCACATCTAAGATCCATGACTGGATCCATGGAGTAGATCCTATAAAAGGGTAAGGGGTACTACAATTCAGCCTAAACCACAATGCCGCAAAACCCAATAACCCGAGTGGTGGGTTGTGGCACACCCCAGCTCAATGCCGCAGGGGTGGTGAAATTGGAAGAATCGACCAATTTCCAACTGGGGGATTTGCACCGTAGCCATCCGCTCCACAACATAGCAACTAACTGGGCTGCGCCACCACCTACCTCCACGTTGCAACCATTCCAAAATTGGAAATTGATTAGAATTTCCAACTTCCAACCTCCTACACTGAATCCGAACTCCCCTACACCATAGCCTCCACCCTTACAACATAGTATAGAGCTCCATGACGTAGAATTGGATCAAATCCCCCATGTTTTCCTCTAAAAACCTCAGAACCTCCTTCAGGTGTCTACAACACTCAAAACTCACAAAGGAAGAGGTACTATGGTATGGCCCCTTACATAAGATACCTCTCAAAACATTATCATCCTTGAGAATTTAAAACCAACCCCAAAGAGAAGAAAGAAAAAGGTTCGTCTGAACAACCACCCCACAAGATACCTCTCAAGAATCTTGCCAACATAAAATATAATCCACCTCACTTAGAGGAACCAAGTGAAAAACTGCACAACAAAAACAACCATCTCCTAAACATTCTCCTAAGGGAGATAAATTTTAAGCGAGAGAATGGTTGCCAACAAATCATCAAGAGAAAACCATATCATAAACTAAAAAAGGACAAAAAAAAAATAAGCAATGTTACAAGGGAATACCTAATCAAAAAACAAATCGTGGTACTGAGTGTGTATCTATGACTCATGTTCCCAGGTGCTCTCCTCCACACCATCGTGCCGTTATAAGACACAAACCAAGGGAATAACACGCTCATGAAACACCTTCTACTGGACATCCTGGATCTCCACAAACCACACCTCAAAGGTATCCTCATTACAAACTTTGATATTTCCCTAATAAATGATGTGAGAGTCATCATGAAGGAAACAACGGGGCCATGACATGTGAAAAACATCATGTATCTAGATCATCTATGGGGGAAGTGCTATAAGATATTCCATGACTCCAATGTGAGACAACACCGCAAAAGGTATATTAAACCGGGGAGAAATATTACTCCCATGACAAAAAATTCACTACCCACGATGAGGAGTCACTTTCAGGAACACATGATCTCTAACGTTGAACTCTAGAGATCTCCTCCGATGATTAGCATAGGATTTCTAATGATCGTGTGTTGTTCGAATCCTTTCACGAATCACCTAAACTATCTTTTTCATGCTCTGCATTAGTTATGGATCAATAATTACTGACTCTCCAACCCCAGCTAGGCACAACATAGAATAGTAGGTTCGGCCTTTCAAAGCTTCAAATAGTGTTATACCAATGGTAGAGTGAAAACTATTATTGTAAGAAAACTCAACCAAAGGTAGGTGCCTCATCCACAAACCTCCAAAATCTAGGATATAAGAATACAACATGTATTCAATATTTAAGATGGTTTTCTTTGTTTGAATGTTCGTCTATGGATGAAAAGTGGTGTTAAGGCATAGCTGAGAGCCAAAAGAATTTTGGAGACCTCTCCACCCCTAGAGATAAAATTAGGATCATGATCAAATATGATCATCCTTAGGACTCTATAGAGTCTCACCACCTCCTCCAGATGCTACCTCGACAAAAACTCTGATTAACTCGACTCCCTGATCACTATAAAGAGGGTTGATTTTTGTCAAATGATCCACTATCACCCATATAGCATCAAATAATCCTAGATTTTGAGGTAAATCAGTAATGAAATCCATCGAGATGTCCTCCCACTTCAACCAAGGAATATCTAACGGCACCGGGAACACAGTTCTTGAACTTCACCTTATGGGAGACCAAACATTGAGACACAAACTTTGCAACTACATGTTTTAACTCAGGCCACAAAAACTGACCTCTTAGAGCTCAGTACAACTTTGTTATGCTGGGATGTACAACCAAGGGTGAGCTATGGAACTCATGAAGGACCTTATCATGCATTGAATAAATGATGAAAAGCATCCCCTGGAATAACACCCAGTGATTATCATCTTTAAACCAACCATTAAGGCATCGAAAAAGACAACTCAATCTCTCAAAACTTCCACCTCATAATCCCCCAACTGGGACTCATCCACTTGTTTCCCCAAAGATGATTGCATTTTCATATGAAAAAGACAACCTCTACCTCCAACTTCTCCCATATCAAGATGAATCACTCAGAGATCCTCCATCACTCTCCATGTGAAGTCCCATGTCTCTGAACTGGGTTAAAATACAAAGGTTTTTTTATTTTTTTTGGTTTATCAACGGTTCATTTTTTTAAATCGAGCTTTGAAATTTTATTCCAAGTTTTGGAACACCTAAAGGTGTCATTTTTGGACTTGCATAATTACCCTATACTTTTATCGGGTGTCCTGATGAGTCTCAGGAGCACTAGATCTAGAAAAGTCCTCTTCAATGGATCTACATGGGCAGTGCACAGTTGCAGTCTAACCCATGCAGTTTACCCTATTTAATAAATTATTTAGTTTAATTAAATAATATTTTGTGAGATTTTGTGATTAATTAAAATAAAATTTTAACAATAATAATAATGAAGTTATTATTATTATTATTGTGGTTGTTTAATTAAATGAATGATAAAGAATTAATTAAATGACGGTTGATGAAATTAATGTGGCTTTTGGGTTTATAGAATAACCATTTTAATTAAATGAAGAGTTTCAGAATTATTAGAGGACCATTTATTATTAAATAGAGGTCATGGGTTGGAGTTTTTATCATTAATATCATATTAATGATATTGTAATAATTTGGTTGTTTTTGGTTTTAATTAAATGAAAGTTGGAATAATAATAATGATGATGTTATTATTATTATTATTGTTTTTCTTTAATTAAATAAATGTTAAAATAATTTAATGTGGATTTTGATATTTTTAAAGAAAAGTTTTCCTTTAAGAAGGGTTAATTGGGAGTTATGGTCTTAATAAATAAAGGTTGATGGAAATAATAATAATGATTTATGATTATTATTATTATGCATATTATTATGGTTATATTTATTATTATTATTAACTTATTATGTTTGTTTTATAATTAATAATAACAATAATATATTTTGGGGGTTTTGGTTGGAAAAGAATAAATGTTGAAAGAGGTGGTAATAATAATAGCTTTTATTATTATCATAAATGATCTTGAATAAATTAAATGAAATTTAATTATGGGGTTTATCAAAGTACAGTTTTTATTAAATGGGGTGTTTTGGTTTTAATGATATAAATGGAAATAAAAATAATAATATTATGACTATCATCATTAATATTATTATTATGCCTATTGTTATTATTATTAATATATTTAGTATAATAAAAAAATTAAATGGGGAGGTGCTATACAAGGGAGGCATGACCCCCCTGGTTCTTCTTCTTCTCCCAAGAGGTGTGACCCCCCTGTTTCTCCTCATCTATGCACGACGCAGGAGCTTAAATGAGCAGCCTTCTTCTCCCTCTCCCATAACTGGCTTTCCCAAGGCATCTTTTCCCTACAGCGCGCCCCATACAACAGCCGCACATGCTCAATAGGAGGAAACCCTCGGGCGCATCACTGTAGCGCATAACCAACTTCTTTCACAACTCCTATGGACCTCCTCCACCTTGTAGCGCGACCAGAACCAGGCATGCAGGACCCCCGGATGACCTGCACTAGCAGCGCGACACCCCGGGTGGAGCTCCTGCAGCACGCGACCCTCGTGGTGTGACCCCCCCTTTCTGGGTCCTCTGTTTGCATATTATTCCTCCTATTTTTCTTCATGGTTAGGGTCTGATTACTTTAGGGTAGGTCTTATCTCATGTTCTCCATCATCGCTTTTGTGATTTGATGCTGTTTTGGCCGATTTTAGGGTTTTGGGATAATACCCGTTATTATTTTGTTCCTTTAATAGGTTATGCTTTTGGTGTATCGGGACTGTTGTTCTACGTTCTAACAACCACCCCCGAAGGCGAGGCGGTTCAGGATGATTCAGTTTGTCGATGTTGATTCGGAGGTAAGGATTTGTACTAATTTTAGGTTTTGTACCATCTATTATGGAGTCTGATAAATTATATGAGTTCCTGGTATCTAGAGGTAGGTGCGTAGGCCTTGTTGCACTGGTTTTGGTCTTCTGAAGTTGTTCTGGTGATTTGTTGATTTATTTTGTAGGGCGCGCGCATGTGTGAATATATTTTTAGATATATATGTATATATGTAGATATATATATACATATATATAAAGGCGGTGCGCGTGTGACTGCGTGCCATTTGCATCTAATTACCGCCAAGTACATTAAAGTTTTGTGTAATTAAAATGACCTCACCCCCAGGTAGGTTCCTAAATCTCTTTCAATTTATTTAAGAACTAGATACTTCTTTAAATAATTTGAGAATACGAGTTTCCTTGATTATGGAACTTCTATATTTTCTTTAAACGATGATTAAAGATAAACAGTTAGATGGTGGTAATGGCATTTACAGAATATTGTGAATATTTAATATTTTGACATGTTTGGAATATAAATTAGAAACTAGTAATAATTAATGGATAGATTAATTATTACATGATAAATGGTAAATGGTTAATTAATTGATGAACTGGTTAAAAATATATAATTTAATTAATCAATTGTTGAATTAATTAATTTGCATGCATTAATTTAAGATTGTGAGTTGATTTATTGTTATGACTTTTTTCCTATAATACCTTAGGATGCACATATATTTTTCATGCCTTAATTTGTTTAGGATGAAGTTGTTTAAAAATATGATATGTTATGTGAGATGGTTGCTAAATATATGGGCCTTGTTCAACATGTTTGACTTGAGATTTTTATGATGTGCATGTTAATTGTTAAAGTCCTGGATGAAAAACTATTTTAGTGGATAAGTTCAGACTTGTTAAAGATTTGGGACAATTAATTGAGAATTAATTATCAACTATTGAGATGTTGAATAGTTAATTTATTTTGGAATTATTTGATGGGAGATGTATGTTGTTAATTAGTTGTTTAATTAATTAATGGACAGTTTTGGGGTGTTAGACATGTCATTCTACACCAATGATAAATATATGTGTATGATTAATAAATAGGTTGTGAGACAGGGACTGATGCTCCAAATACTTACGGGGTGCTAGACATGGCGTTCTACACCTAGCTTGCATGAAAATATTCTTTTATGGGATAGGGACTGATGATCCAAATACCCATGGGTTTTGAGACAAGGCCTGATGCTCCAAATACTCATGAGGGTGCTAGACATGATGTTCTACACCCATTAATTGACATTGGACTATGGTTCCAATTGGTCGTACATGAAATGAATTAATTGGTTAATGAAAATTGTTGTGACATTATGATTTGTGGATTAAATTTGAAAAATGGTTTAGACTTATCAATGAATTGGGTGAATCCCTGTTAGTAGATGGACCCAGGAGTGAATCACTATTTTTAGTGTATGGGATTAGATATAGTATATGAAAGATTAAATTGAATAACTTATGACGTGTTATCCAAGCCAAATCACAACCTTGGATTTGGTCTTTACTTTGATTACTTAGATGGTCTTTAGGGACATCTGTGGTGAGTGACTTATATGGGTGATTTCGGGCCTAGATCGAATATCGAGATTTTTATAATTTAATTAGGTTTTAATAATTGATAAATGAAAATGATTGTGTAATGATTATTGTGCATGCATGAAAAATGTATAATACAGGTTCAGACACCAGCTAAGGGCTGAAGCAGTTACTTGGTTATATAGTTACGTTGTACTACTTACTTTATTTATGCATGATTTCACATGGTTTAAATTATTTATTAAATGTCTGGATTTGGGGTAGACACTAGTGGTCCCGGCCTACTGAAATTTATATCTCACACCCTACTCGGGCCGCCACTACACTGGGGTACCCGAGTAGATTCTATTTGGTTGCAGGATTGTGTTGTTTGTATATACTTGGGGGATAAAAGCAAAGGTCCAAGAAGAATCTTGAAATGCTCGAGGAGACCTCCCTCCAGGCTTTGAGTCATTGTTTATCTATTTCTGTATTGGAATGTAAAGCATGCTATTTTTGTTCATTTTTTTTCCATTTTGTATCATCAGCATGTCATGCATTCATCTGCTGTATAATTGGAATTGACTACTTTTATAAAATTAATACTATTTTTCTCCCACTACTTTATCATTTATTAGACTACTTCCACTATTTATTGTCATTGTCTATTATTGAACTTTGATATGGGGGTATAGTCTTCTCACTGACTATCCTTAGACCCTTACTGCTACTTGGAAGCCTCTAGAATATAGAGATATGTTCTTGAGGTCATGTGGAGACCAATCCAGCCACCATTTTAGTTTTGAGCCAGGTTGGGATGTTACAAAGTGGTATCATAGGGTTTCTTTTCCTTTGTCTTACTATTTTGGGGTTGGTAGATAGGAGACTAGGAATGTGTCGGCATTTGGGTTAATATTAATGATTGGGATTGATCACCCCATGTACGGGAAATGAACAAGTGTCCGGGGTTTGGATTTTTGTTCATGGTGTTCGTTTTTACAGTTGATATGATTTCACCTTGAGTGACTAATCGCACCACGATTCACTGTTTCATTTTCACCCTTACACCACTGTGCTAAACTAGTTTTGTATTGAAAATTATAAAAATAATAAAGAATTTCATTTCATATTTGAATAATTTTTTTTGTTCTGATCACTTTTAAAAAATTTCAATGATACTTGTTTTGATAATCTCATTGAAGGTGGAGGTGATTTGGAGGGCCCATGATGATGTCCAAGAAAAATGGGCCAAACTGCGCAGGATCCATGCACTTCAGTGGACTCATCCGCAAACTGCTAATGAACCGTGATTCAAAATGGGATGAAATTTTGTGGTCTGGTCCAGAATTTATTGGGATACATTTGGTCTGAAGAAACCCAAGACTCATTCGACAATATTGTGTCCCAACAAACCTGATATTTCCAGCATACCGAATCTGCATGAAGTCAAAAGTAGTGTGTTGTGATCTGTCCATATCTCGGGCTCTAGTTGTCCAATTTGTGCCAAACTTTCAGTGGAGACATCCAAGAGGTGGTCTAAAACTTTTTTATTTTCTAAAAATAAAGATAAGGCTTTATGAAGGTAGAAACCCATGTGACAAGTGGTTTTAATAAATCAGTGTACTCAAAACCACCTTCCCATTTTCCTATAAAATGGCACCTTGGGCTTCCCATTTGTAAGTTCGGCCAGGAAGAAAATCTCTGGTATTTTGGATACCCAAAGGATTCCTCTCATCATCCAAGTAGTTATGGAGTCCCCTATCCTAATAGGGGGGGTCAAGGATGAAGGTGAAATTCCACCCGAGCTTCCTCCTCCCGATGTCGAGCTAAACGGTGGACGATCATTTCGAGGGAGCTACAAACACTTGAGTGGGAGTTCCAGCACTTATTCTTCTACTGGTTTTGTGTAATTTGTGTGCTAAATATTTCACTTATTTCTTTTCTTGACATTATTCTCCTCTTATTTTATTTCTATTGTTAAAATTAAGTGAAACACTTTTTATTTCAACACCAATTAGGTTGAGATTTCAAGTGGGAATCTTGGGTTGTTCCAATTGGACAAGACAAGAGTCCTATTTATCTCACACATACATAAGATTTCAGTATGATTTGGTAGCCTTTATTCTCTATGATTGATACCCAAACCTTGATAACATGATTTTTGTGTCAAGGGGTGGTTCTTTGAGCATCATTTAAGAGGCAAGATGGAAGTTGAGATCTTGACAACCCTCAACCAAACGATTCCATTAATCCATGTGTATTTTTCAGAATTATGAACTCACCAAGATGTGTAGTGAACTTGAAATGATCTCCTTATCTCATAATTCTAAAAACCACTTTTATTTATCAACTATTTAACTATTTAAATCAATTCACTTTTTTAAAATTGTTTACAAAATCACCCCCTCTTTTGTTCTTCTTATTAAAAATACACACTCAAAACCTATCAATACTTCTTGAGAGACTACCTAGGGTCTTACCTAGACTACAAATCAACCTTAAAATCATAATCTATTTTACGTGTCATGAAAGCACGGTCAAATTTTGATGCTGTTGATGGGGAGTGCATTGGTTTTTAGTGCATGTTTTTGACAGATTTTTGTAAATTTTGTGAATATTTATCTATTTTATATTATACCTATACCTATCTTTTTGAATTATGATATATTTTTTGTGTAGGTTTGGTGCATGATGCATTCTAATCTGGTATATTTACCTCCTTTTGAACCCAAACCGGAGAGGATCTTATGTCAGCAACCTCGAGATGCACAAGATAACCCATCAAAGGAGGACACCTAAAACATCAACACTCTTCTTGATCCTTCCTCTTCTTCTTCTGGAACCAATATAAAAACTGAAATAATCTTGCATAATATGGATTAAAACAACCTAACATTAAAAGAACAAACCTCACCTGACGTTGATATCCATCCCACATATATTCAAATTCAAGGTGAGGCACCCAATTTTGAACTGAAATCCGGTATAATTCATTTATTACCAATATTTCATGGACTCGCGGGAGAAGATCCACATAAGCACATAAAATAATTTCATACCATGTGTTCTACTTTAAAACCTACAAATTTGGATGAATAATAAGTAAATCTCAGAGCATTCCCATTTTCATTGGAAGACACTACAAAAGATTGGCTTTGCTATGTTAATTCACCAATTAGAGGCTAGGCGGACATGAAATGCCTTTTTCTTGAAAAATATTTCCCAACCTCTCAAACTGAAACTATAAGGAAATAAATATGTGGTATAAGTCAATCTCAAGGAGAAACATTACATGAATATTGGGAACACTTTAAAAGGCTTTTTTCAAGCTGTCCACACCATCAAATAAGTGATCAACTTTTAATTTAATATTTTTATGAAGGTTTAATTTCTATTGACCGAATTATGATTGATGCTGCTGCAGGTGGTGTGCTAGTTGATAAAACCCCAATCGCTACAAGGAACTTAATTGAGAATATGGAAAAGAACACTCAACAATTCGTTTCAAGGTCTAATGTTCCCATTCAAGTTGTCCATGAGGTGCAAAGTACCGAATTTGAGAGGAAGGTGGACATGAAGTTCGAAGAGGTAAGTACCCTTCTTCAACAAATTTCTCTTTCCCAAGGAAAATCCCAATCTCCTCCTCCCATCCATTGTGGTATATGTTCTTCTGACACCCACTACTCTGATCAATTCCCCCAACTAAGAGAAAATTCTGAGAGTTGTGAGGCAATCTTTCCAGGACGCCCCTATAACCAACCCTTTAGGAAAGAACCATACTATCCATTCAATACTGGGTGGAAAGACAACCAATCTTATAGGCAAGTGGGTATTCAAACCAACCTCAACAACCATGGAACCAACCGGGGCAGAGTAGTCAACCACCACCACCCAAAAATCCTCAACCATAATAAAGGTATTTCCAAATAACCCCTCCAAAACCCGAGCCAAGCTTAGAAGACATGATGAAACAAATGGCTTCCAACAATATCCAATTCCAAAAAACCACCTAAGCTGGCATACAAGACCTAAAACCCAATTAGGCCAACTTGCTAACTCGGTGGGGGAAATCCAAAGCCATGGGTCGGGTAAACTACCTTCTCAACCAGTAGTAAACCCTAGAGATAAAGAAAATGTCAGTGCTATCACCCTTCAGAGTGGAAAAAACTAAAAATCCAAATGACCCCTCCACTAGAGTCATCCCCTCCTAAGGAAACCACCATCCCAACTACTGGAAATGATTCAAATGAGGTAGAACCTTGTCCTGAGAGAATCCCCTCTAAATGAAAGAGGGTGTTTATTGATGATTCACCTATCCCAACAATCCCTCTTCCATTTCCACAAAGGGCCACCCAACCTAGAAAACAAAAGGAAACTGAACTTGATAAGGAAATTTTGGAGACTTTCAAAAAAGTGTAGGTAAACATTCCCTTGATTGATGCTATGAAACAAATTATAAGATATTCCAAGTTTCTAAATGAGGTGTGTACACACCAAAGATGACTTTGAGGTGATGAGAAGGTGAGCTTGGGGAGGAATGTTTCAGCATTAATAGAGCCATCACTTCCCACCAAGTGCAATGATCCCAGAACATTCTCAATTTTGTGCACCATAGAGGATTATTCTTTTTCTAATGATATGCTTGATTTAGGTTCTTCTATAAATGTGATGCCTCACTCCATTTACTCTACATTGTAGGTCAGGGAACTGAATCCCACTAGAATTATTGTTCAACTAGCTAACCGGAGTACCGCACACCCCTTTGGTGTGTTAGAGGATATTCTTATGAGGGTTCAAAATTTAATTTTTCCTGCTGACTTTTATGTGCTTAAAATGGAGGATGATAGGATGAATGGGCATGCACCGATTATATTGGAGAGAACCTTCTTGAAAACTGTCAAAACCATAATTAATGTCTACAATGGTACATTATCTATGGATTTTGGTGGTGAAATTGTCCACTTCAATATCCTTGATTCCACACAGCACCCCTCATAAGAACAGTCCTCTCTCTCTGTTAATTCTATAAATGTATTCCCTTCCCTTGAAAAAACTTCATTTCATTCCCCTGATCCCATTTCTAAGTTTTCTTCATTAATGGAAATAATAGGAAATGAATCATTCATTGATTGTTTTAGTGTTCTAGAAAAGTGTCATGCATGTTCCTTGATTGATGATTTCTTGAACACTGAGGATCCAATGACCATCGATGATACTGCTAAGCTTGTAAGAGCTCATTCCTCTATTGAGGATGATACCATTGAGTAGATAGATGAGATCAGTGACCTCTCACTTTCACACACACTTCCATCAATCAAAAATCCACCTGAATTGGAACATGAAAAACTACCTCAAGATTTAAAATATTCATATCTTGAGAATGGAAACAAGTTTCCCGTCATCATTTCTAGTTCGCTCCCTCCTGAGCATGAATTATGACTTATTGAACTTCTAGGGGAGTATAAACAAGCTTTGGGGTGGACACTTGCTAACATTCCTGGTATTAGCCCATCGATTTGCACACATCATATTTTATTAAATGATGGGGATAAACCAATGAGGCAGGCACAACGTCGATTGAACCCGAACCTCCTTGAAGTTGTGAAAAATGAGGTAACAAAATTATTGGTTGCTGGAATCATTTAACCCATCTCTGACAGCCAATGGTTCAGTCCCATTCTAGTAGTTCCTAAAAAAACTAGCCTTACAGTGATTAAAAATGGAAATAATGAATTGGTTCCAACTCGTGTGTTGAATAGTTGGCGTGTCTGCATAGACTATCACCGACTAAACCAACACACTAGGAAGGACCATTTTCCATTGTCATTCATTGACCAAATGCTTGAGAGGCTAGTAGGGAAGTCTCATTACTATTTTCTTGATGGGTATTCTGGATATTTTCAAATCCATATTTACCCCGAGGATCAGGAAAAGACGACCTTCACTTGCCCATTTGGCACATTTTCATATATAAGGATGTCATTTGGTCTGTGCAATGCTCCAGGTACTTTCCAGCGATGCATGGTTAGTATTTTTTCGGATTACCTGGAGAATTGCATGGAAGTTTTCATGGATGATTTCACTGTTTATGTCTCCTCTTTTGATTAACGTTTGAGTAGTCTTGGTTTAGTCCTACATCGCTGTATTGAAAAGAATCTGGTATTAAATTATGAGAAATTCCATTTCATGGTGTGACAAGGTATAGTTTTGGGGAATTCCATTTCTAGGGATGGTATCCAAGTAGATAAATAAAAAGTGAATGTCATTTCTTCCTTACCATTCCCCAAAAATGTATGGGATATGCGGTATTTCCTAGGTCATGCTGGATTTTATGGTCGTTTCATTCATGAATTTAGTAAGATTGTACTCCCACTCTCCCAGTTACTCCAAAAATAAAAAGAATTTGTTTTTGATAAAGAATGTGAGGAAGCTTTTAATAAGTTAAAATGGAGTCTCACGTCACCCCCAGTAATCCAACCACCTCAGTGGGATTTACCATTTGAGCTCATGTGTGATGCCTCTAACTATGCAGTTGGGGCAATCTTGTCACAAAGGGTTGATCGAGCTCCACATGTCATTTCCTATGCCTCATGTACTTTGGACCCTACCCAAGTAAAAAACACCACAATTGAAAAATAATTCCTTTCCATAGTGTTTTCCTTGGATAAATTTAGGTCATATCTTTTAGGGTCCAAAGTCATTGTATTCTCCGACCATGCAACCCTCCGGTATCTCCTTAAGAAACCAGAAGCCAAATCACACCTCATTCGCTAGATGATCCTTTAGGAATTCAATATAAAAATTAGAGATAAAAAAGAAGTAGATAATTTAGTGGTTGACCATATCATTAGGATCCACTCATCCTCGTACATTGACTCATCTCCCTGTATTCCTATAAATGAAATGTTTCCTGATGAGAAATTGTACCAAGTGCAAGATGTTATTCCTTGGTATGCTGAAACTGTAAATTATTTGGTATCATCTTGCATTCCTAATGATTTCAAAAAAAAACCAAGCTTACCGTCTAAAACATGAGTCATGTTGGTACATTTAGGATGGCCCCTACCATTGGCACACATGTAGTAATCAAGTCCTTAGGCGTTGTGTTCCTGATAGTGAGTTTCAGTCTGTCCTTAGATTCTGCCACACTCTTACTTGTGGGGGCCACTTTGGTCCCCAACAGACTGCTCGCAAGGTCCTTGATTCTGGTCTCTTTTAGCTATCACTTTTTTGGGATGCCCATGGTTTTTGTAAATCTTGTCATCATTGTCAAAGAATAGGGAATGTCTCTAAAAGAAATGAGATGCTACAAAAACCCTTTCTCTTTCATGACATTTTTTATGTTTGGGGCATTGAATTTATGGTTCCATTTCCCAATTCCTTTAGCAACTTGTACATTCTTCTAGCAGTCAATTATGTATAAAAATGGGTAGAGGCCCGAGCCACAAGGACAGATGATTCCAAAAAAAGTTGTGAAATTTTTGAGAACTCAGATCTTTTGTAGGTTTAGATTACCTAGGTTCATCATTAGTGACCAGGGTTCTCATTTCTGAAACTGAACAATGAAATCACTTTTGCGTCGGTGTGGGTTTGGGAATCGAGTGTCTACTGCATATCACCCACAAACCAATGGTCAATATGAGGTGTCAAATAGATAAGTAAAACATATTCTGGAAAAAATGGTTCAAACCAATATAAAATATTGGATTCTTCGACTTGATGATTCATTATGGGCCTATAGTACTTCTTTCAAAACTCCCATTGGAATGTCACCCTATCAGCTTGTGTTTGGAAAGAGTTGTCACCTCTCTATTGAGATTGAGCACCGAGCCTACTGGGCCATCAAACACTGCAATTCTAATCTTTCTGGTGTAGAGTCTCAAAATAAGTTGCAAATTCAGGAGCTAGAAGAAATGATAATAGATTAATATGAGAACTATAGAATATATAAGGAGCGTACCAAGGCTTCCCACGACCGTCTCATCCTTCATCGTCAGTCCTGCATTGGGCAGAAGGTCCTCCTCTACAATTCAAGGCTGAAGTTGCATCCAGGTAAGCTTTTTTCCCGCTAGTTTGGACTATACACTATTATTAACATCTCCCCATTTGGTGTTTTTTAGGTTCAAGATAAAGAAACCAAGAAAACCTTCACTGTTAATGGGCAGTGGCTAAAGCACTTCCATGAATCTATTCTGGAGTCTCCGATGGAGGAACTCCATGTTCAAAAAGCAATCTATGAATAAAACTCACCAGTTTTTATCCTTTCTTTCCACATTCTCATTTCTTATAGTGAGGACACTGTAAAATTTAGGTGTGGGGGGGTAGGTATATTCCTAGGTTAGTTAGGAATTTTCATCATCTTTATTCTTTTTCTCTTTTTAGCTTACTTAATTGTATTGTTACTTTCCCCCTTCCCTCCCCCTCACTTTTGTGCCAGAATATTGCTTTTTTATGCCCACTTTATCATGGAAAATGATTCCCATTTAATCATGTAAGTTATTTAAAATGCATGTGGAATGACTGTGTTTCATGTTGTTTTAATATTCAAAAAAAATCGGATGAAATGTATATTTCAACAAGAATTCAATATTGTGGTGTGACTTCCTTTTGAAATTTAGTTCTTTGTCAATGATATAAATGGTTGTATCATTTTGAAATCTTTGATAAAAATGATTCGGTTTTTTGTGAATAGTTTAATGGAAAATTGGGTTACTTAATCTCTCCACATTTTTTTGCACCCAACCATGAAATGTGAATTTCTTATTTAATGGAAGGTAAATATAAGTTTGGTTTATTTTTCTCTACTTTCCAAAAATCATTTTTCCATATTTTCATTCCTTATCCGATCTATTTTATTACTATTCTAGATTGACCTATGTGTGTGTACCTGTTATCCAACTGTTGTACGCCCTCAAAAAAAAAATGGGTTGTATATTGGGCAGGTCAAAAACCACCCTTCCTCGACCTTTGATCTTGTTATAACTATTACAATTAGTGTCGTGAGGATATCAAACATGGGTTGGGAGAAGAGTGCGAGATTTATTCCAAGTGAAACTTTTGAAATATTAATAAATGAGGGGAGTGAAGAAATATACAACCTATGGGGATATCTAGGTCAGGATCTTATGGTTTGAATTTTGGGAATGCTTAAGTGAGTGGGTCTTGAAATTTGATTACAAAGGATGTGGGAAAAGTTTAGTGGAAAGGATATTTTAAGTAGACAATTATTAAAATAACTTATATTTACTCGATAAAAAGTGGAAAGAATAGCATGAAATAGTTTTCATAAACACACGTGGAGAACTAGTGACATGATTATCTTTTGAATTATTTTCTTTGATTGGTATCATGAATCTCTTGTAATTTCATTTAGATACAATTTTTGAGACGTTTTTTTCAATGATCATTGAGAATAACTCCTTGATGTGATTTTTTCTTTGATCACATTTCTATCAGGAATTAAATTCTCATTGAATGTTAAATATTTATGAAGTTGGAAATATCTACAAGAATAATTTTTGGAATTATGACTTTTCCTAGGAGTGAAAATGTTTAGGTGTGGGGGTGTGATCTCACTACGATTCACTGTTTTATTTTCACCCTTACACCACTATGCTAAACTAGTATTGTATTGAAAATTATAAAAATAATAAAGAATTTCATTTCATGTTTGAATCATTTATTTTATGTTGATAACTATTAAAAAGGTCAATGATACTTGTTTTGATAATCTCATTGAAGGTGGAGGTGATTTAGAGGGCTCGTGATGATGTCTAAGAAAAATGGGCCAAACTGCGCTAGATCCATGCACACCAGTGGACTCATCCGCAAACTTCTACTGAAATATGATTCCGAATGGGATTAAATTTTTTGGTCTGGTCCAAAGTTTATTGGGATAAATTTCTTCTGAAGAAACCCAAGACTCATTCCGCCATCTGGTGGCCCAACCGACCTGATCTGTCCGGCACACCGAATTTGCATGAAGTCAAAAGTGATGTGTTGTGATCTGTCCATATCTCAGGCTCTAGTTGTCCAATTTTTTCCAAACTTTTGGTGGAGACATCCAATGGGTGGGTCTACAACTTTTTTATTTTCTCCAAAGTGAGATAAGGCTGTCTGGAGGTCGAAACCCATTTTCCTATAAAATGGCACCTTGGGCTCCCCATTTGTAAGTTCAGCCAGGAGGAAAATATCTGGTATTTTGGAGACCCAAAGGAGTCCTCTCATCATCCAAGGAGTTATTGAGGACCCTATCCTCATAGGGGTGTCAAGAATGAAGGCGAAGTTCCACCCGAGCTTCCTCCTCCCGATGTCGAGATAAACGGTGCACGATCATTTCGAGGGAGCTACACACACTTGGGAGGGAGTTCCAACACTTGTTATTCTAATGGTTTTGTGTAATTTTTGTGCTAAATATTTAACTTATTTCTTATCTTGACATTATTCTCTTATGATTTCATTTATATTGTTAAAATTAAGTGAAACACTTTTTATTTCAACACTGATTGGGTTGAGATTTCAAGTGGGAATATTGGGTTGTTCAGATTGGACAAGACAAGAGTCTTATTTATCTCACACATACATAAGATTTTATTATTCTTTGGTAGCCTTTCTTCTCTATGATTGATACCCAAACCTTGACAAAAAAAATTTTGTGTCAAGGGGTGGTTCTTTGAGCATCGTTTAAGAGGCAAGAGGGAAGTTGAGATCTTGACAACCCTCAACCAAAGGATTCCATTAAACCATATGTATTTTTCAAAATGATGAACTCACCAATATGTGTAGTGAACTTAAAATGATCCCCTTATCTCATAATTCTAAAACACCACTTTTATTTATCAACTATTAAACTCTTTAAATCAATTCACTTTCTTAAAATTGTTTACAAAATCACCCCCCTCTTTTGTTCTTCTTATTAAAAATAAACACTTTAAACCTACTAATTCTCCTTGAGATACAACCTAGGGTATTCCCTAGACTACAAATCAACCTTAAAATCATAATCAATTTGACGTTTCACGACAACGCGGTCAGTGACTGGTGTATTTTCAACTGCATGTTGTTTATGAAAATTTTGAAAAAAAAATTACCTCCGCCTGATATGGAAAGGAAGTTGTATTAATTTCATTATATTAGGCACTTAGATATTCACATTCTATGAATATAACATTCCATGTAGTTTCATTAGTAGTATGCCTTCTAATCTGGATTGTATGCCTTGGGTGCAATGCCATGCTTTGATCTACTTTAGCATGCCTCTGTAGATAGCATGTTTTGGTGATAGATTTAACATGCTTGAGTGATTATATGCCATACTGCCTCAGTTATTAGCATGTTTTGTTTTGTTTTTCCATGCTTTTGTGTTATATCATGTTGTTGTGTTACTACTTTTGAAAACATTTTAGAGATTTTTTTATGTGTGAAAGGGCTTCTAAAGTTAAAATGTTAAATGAATGTTGATTGTCATAAATGGGAGCCAAATGCCAGTGATAAGGTGTATGAGTGTCTTATCTATTGGTAGATGTCCACACATGTGTTTGAACCTTATATAACCATAGTATGTTTGAAAATGGTTATAAATTTAAAACTGTTGTGTTTTGATTGAAATTAACTGTTGCTGGGTTGCTTTTTGAAGAACTCAGATTGAATAAATGGGACCCTCAGAGGTCGCCTTTTCGGTAAAATTAATTTATGTGCTAAATTTCCTATTTATATTTGAATAAAATTATATGTAAAATTTTTAAGAGGATATTTTTTATATCATGTCTATTTTTCTGTAGGGAGTTGTTTTGAAAACCAAGTGATTTTTTATGAAAAAAGTACTTGTGTGTTTGTTGAAATTCATTCAAATGTTGAAAGGTTGAAATGGAATAATTAAAATAGAAAAAAAGAAAAAGGGGCTTTTGAATCTTGTGATTTTAGTTTTTTGTGACCAGGAGAGAGGGTCGACGTTTATGTTTCGTAAGGGGATAACCCGTGGTAGGTAGTACCCTTAGAATGTTCTAGGCCGTTAAAGTAAGTTTGTCCCACTGCTCGCGAGGACTTATTGGGACTCAGCTGTTATGGAACGCCGATAGGTTTATGTTAAGGCTTTTATGAATAAGGTTTGACGTGGTGATTGTGGTTCCAGGAACGTCACATGTGTGAGTTAATGTGTTTTAAAATATCATTCCGATGAGCAGATGATCTTTTCTTACGACATCATGGAAAATCCTAAAGTGGATAGTGTCACATTGTTTTCGGTAAATGTGTCAGCAGGAGATGTTGAGCTTTTAGAACATAGTTTTCTGGTAATAGTTTGACTGATCTTCTTAATGACCTCAATTTTTCTCTTAGTGCGCTCTTCTAAATACAACAAGCATGTCCCCTATCTTGACCTCATCATGGAGACACTAAGATAGCATTGGTCATACACTGCGCTATAGTTTAAATGTTGTTGGGCTTGATGAGTGGTTGTTATCTGGGTAGTACACGGGATGCGTGGTTTCTTTGGGTTACTCCTTTATTTGTGTTGGGGCACAGTTGTTTTTTTAAAATATCCTTGCAATGCCTTGACTTGGAAATTTCACCAGAGGTCGGGTAAGGACTTAGTTATACATGCGGATGGTTTTGGAATAGTTTTAAAGGCACGTCGTCAGATAAAGGGTGAATGTGCATTTTGGGTCTGCAATGTCTTTTGAGGGAAGAATGTGCAACCTGTTCTGTTGGTTGATCGAGATTCAATCATTTTCATTGATGAGGTCCCTGTAATGGCCTCATATATAAACTTTGTTTCAATGTTTAAGATATAATGTGAGATTTGACTCTGGTTTTAAAGGCTTAGTTGTTAGTATTGTGAAGGGTTAAAGGTGCGTTTGGCATTGGGAAGGCAACACGTCAGTTCTAATGAGATTAAATGACCTTGGTAGGTCAGTTGCTTTAGTAGTGGTTCCCGATGGATTCTTGGGGATGAGAAATTTTTAAGGTGGGTCGATTGTAAAGTCCCATGTTTTTTAACTGGGTTAAAATATGAAGGTTTTCGTGAAAAAAAATTAGTTTATCAACGGGTCATTTTTTTTAAACCGAACTCTGAAATTGTATTCCGAATGTTGGAACACCTAAAGGTGTCGTTTTTGGACTTACTTAATTACCCTATAATTTTAGCGGGTGTCCCGATGAGTCTTGGGAGCACCGGATCTGGAAAAGTCCTCTTTAATGGATCTGCACAGGAAACGCATGGTTGCGGTCTAACCCGTGCAGTTTACCCAATTTAATAAATTATTTAGTTTAATTAAATAAGATCATATGAGATTTTGGATTAATTAAAAGAAAGTTTTAATAATAATAATAATGAAGTTATTATTATTATTGTGGTTGTTTAATTAAATGAATGATAAAGAATTAATTAAATGATGGTTGAGTAAATTAATGTGGCTTTTGGGTTTATCGAATAATCGTTTTAATTAAATGGAGAGTTTCAGAATTATTAAAGGACCATTTATTATTAAATGGAGGTTATGGTTTGGAGTTTTTATCATTAACATAATATTAATGATATTGTAATAAATTGGTTGTTTTTTTGTTTTAATTAAATTAAATTTGGAATAATAATAATAATGATGTTATTATTATTATTATTATTGTGTTTATTTTATTAAATAAATGTTAAAATAATTTAATGTGGCTTTTGAGCTTTTCAAAGAAACATTTTCCTTTAAGAAGGGTTAATTGGAAGTTATGGTCTTAATAAATGAAGGTTGATGGAAATAATAATAATGATTTATGATTATTATTATTATGCATATTATTATGGTTATATTTATTATTATTATTTACTTGTTATGGTTGTTTTATAATTATTATTAATAATAATAATATATTTTGGGGGTTTTGGTTGGAAAGGAATAAATGTTGAAAGAGGTGGTAATAATAATAGCTTTTATTATTATCATAAATGATCTTGAATAAATTAAATGCAATTTAATTATGGGGTTTATCAAAGTACAGTTTTTATAAAATGGGGTGTTTTGGTTTTAATGATATAAATGGAAATGAAAATAATTATATTATGACTATCATCATTAATATTATTATTATATGTATTGTTATTATTATTAATATATTTAGTATAATAAAAAAATTAAAGTGGGAGGTGTTGTACAAGGGAGGCGCGACCCCCCTGGTTCTTATTCTTCTCCCAAGAGGTGCGACCCCCATGTCTCTCCTCCTCCATGTGCAACGCAAGAGCTTCAACGAGCAACCTTCTTCTCCCTCTCCTGTGGCTGGCTTTCCCAAGGCATCTTTTCCCTGCATCGCGCCCCATACAGCAGTCGCGCAAGTTCACCAGGCAGAAACCCTCGGGCGCATCACTATAGCGTGTGACCAGCTTCCTCTACAGCTCCTCTGGACCTCCTCCACCTTGTGGCGCGACCAACACCAGGCGTGCAGGACCCCCGAACGACCTACACCAACAGCGCGACACCCCAGGCAGAGCTCCTGCAGCACGCGACCCCCGTGGCAGGACCCCCCTTTCTGGGTCCTCTATCCGCGGATTATTCCTCCTATTTTTCTTTATGGTTAGGGTTCGATTACTCGAGGTGAGGTCTTCTCTCTTGTTCTCCATCATCAGTTTTGCGATTTGACACTGTTTTGGCACCCGATTTTGTTTTGGCCAATTTTAGGGTTTTGGGATAATACTCGTCGTTGTGTTGTTCCTTTAATAGGTTGTGCTTTTGGTGTATCGGGACCGTTGGTCCCCGTTCTGGAAATTGCTGCCGAAGGTGAGGCGGTTCGGGACGATTCAGTTCGTCGATGTTGATTCAAAGGTAAGGATTTATACCACTTTTTGGTTTTTCACCATCTATTATGTAGTATGATAAATTATATGAGTTCCTAGTATCTATCGGTAGGTGTTTAGACCTTACTGCACTGGTTTTGGTCTTCTGAAGTTATTATGGTGATTTGTTGATTTTTGTTGCAGGGCGCGCACACGTGTAAATATATTTTTAGATATATATGTATATATATATATACATATATATAAAGGTGGTGCACATGTGATTGCGTGCCATTTGCATCTAATTGTCGCCAAGTACACTAAAGTGATGCGTAATTAAAATGATGTCACCCTGAGGTAGGGTCCCAAATCTCTTTAACTTTATTTAAGAATTAGTTGCTTCCTTAAATAATTTGATAATATGAGTTTCCTTGATTATGGAACTACTATATTTTCTTTAAACGATGATTAAAGATAAACAGTTGGATGGTGGTAATGTCATTTACTGAATATTGTGAATATTGAATATTTTGACATGTTCAGAATATAAATTGGAAACCGGTAATAATTAATGGATGGATTAATTATTACATTATAAATGGTAAATGGTTAATTAATTGATGAGATGGTTAAAATATATGATTTAATTAAATAATTGTTGAATTAATTAATTTGCATGTATTAATTTAATATTGTGATTTGATTGATTGTTATGATTGTTGGCCTATAATACCTTGGGATGCATGTTTATTTTCCATGCCTTAATTTATTTAGGATGGAGTTGTTTAAAAATATGATATGTTATGTGAGATGGTTTCTAAATATGTGGGCCTTGTTCAACATGTTTGACTTGAGATGTTTATGACGTGCATGTTAATTGTTAAAGTCCTGGATGAAAAATTGTTTCAGTGGACGGATTCAGACTTGTTAATGATTTGGGAAAATTAATTGAGAATAATTAATTGATAATTAATTATTAACTATTGATATGTTGAATGGTTAATTGATTGTGGAATTATTTGATGGGAGATTTATATTGTTAATTAGTTGTTGAATTAATTAACGGATTGGATTAATTAATTTATCAATTAATTAATGGATAGTTTTGGGGTGTTAGGCATGGAATTCTACACCAATGATAAATATATTTGTATGATTGATAAATGGGTTGTGAGATAGGGACTGATGCTTCAAATACTCATGGGGTTCTAGACATGGCTTTCTACACCTAGCTTGCATGAAAATATTTTTTTATGGGATAGGGACTGCTGTTCCAAATAGCCATGGGTTGTGAGACAAGTAATGACGCTCCAAATACTCACGAGGGTGCTAGACATAATTTTCTACACCCATTAATTGACATTGGATTGTGGGTCCAATTGGTCATACCTGAAATGAATTAATTGGTTAATTAAAACTGTTGTGACATTGTGATTTTCAAATTGAATTTGAGAAAGGGTTCAGACTTATTAATGAATTGGGTGAATCATTGTTAGTGGACAGAACCAAGAGTGAATCACTATTTTTAGTGGACGGGCTCGTATATAGTATATGAAAGATTAAATTTAATAACTTATAATGCATTATCCAAGCCAAAGAACAAGCTTGGATTTGGTCTTTACATTGATTACTTAGATGGTCTTTAGGGACATCTGTGGTGAGTGACTTATACAGGGGATATCGGGATTAGGTTGAATCTCGAGACTTTCATAATTTAATGAGGTTTGAATAATTGATAAATGAAAATGATTATGTAATGATTATTGTGTATGCATGAAAAATTTATAATACAGGTTCAGACACTAGTTGAGGGCTAAAGTAGGTACTTGGGTATATAATTACATTGTACTACTTACTTTATTTATGCATGCTTTCACATGGTTTAAATTATTTATTAAATGTCTGGATTTTGGGTAGACGTCATTCGTCCCAGCCTACTAAGATTTGTATATCACACCCTACTTGGGCCACCACTGCACTGGGGTACCCGAGTAGATTCTATTTGGTTGCAGGATTATGTTGTTTGTATATACTTGGGGGATAGGAGCATAGGTCCAAGCGGAAGCTCGAAATGCTGAAGGATACCGCCCTTGGGGCATTGAGTCATGGTTTATCTATTTTTGTATTGGAATGTAAAGCAAGCTACTTTTGGTCATTGTTTTCCATTTTGTATCATCAGCATGTCATGCTTTCATCTGCTGTATAATTGGCATTAGACACTTTTATAAAATGGGTACTATTTGTCTCCTACTACTTTATCATTTATTAGACTTCTTCCGCTATTTATTATCATTTTATATTATTGAACTCTAATATGAGGGTATAGTTTCCCCACTGACTATCCTTAGACCCTCATTGCTAGTCGGTGGCCTCTAGCATGTGGGGAGACGCACTTGAGGTCATGTGGTGACCGATCTGGCCATCGGTTTAGTGGTGAGCCGGTTTGGGATGTTACACTCCAGGAATCCTCAAATTCATGTATAATATCGCTACATGACTTCTTACTTAATGAATTAGCTACGATATTTTCCATTCCTGGTGTACATGAAATCTCAAAGTCGTAATCCTGCAAGAATTATATCCACCATCATTGTCTCAAGTTCAAGTCACACTGGGAGAAGATATACCTCAGGCTCTTATGATCAGTAAAAACTACAAAATGCTCGTCAATGAGGTAATGTCACCACAAATTCAAAAAAAAACACAACAGCTGGTAACTCGAGATCACGGGTGGCATAGCTGTGCTCATAAGGATGTAACTATCGAGACTCATAAGAAAAAACTGATCTTTGTTTCATCTAAACACAACTCAGCCCAAGACACGAAGTATCACAAAAAAACTTAAATTGAACTCCTGTTAGAAAAAAAAAGAACTGGAGTGATAACCAACTTCTACTTCAGGTACTCGAAAGCTGCCTTACACTGATCAGTCCACAAGAACATCTGATCCTTTCTGGTCAAATCTATCAGAGGAATCAAAAACAGAGATAAATTGGCTACGAACCTCCTATAATATCCTAAAAGACCAAATATACTCTGCACCTCTACAATAGTCTTGGGGGATTCCCAAGAAATAACTACCTCTATATTCAAATAATACACAGGTACTTATTTTTGGGACATGAAATGCCCCAAGAAATGAACTTCACGATCCCAGAAATAACACTTCAACAACTTTCCAAATATCTCTCGATGATGAAGAACTCCCAAAACAATGTACAGATGCTCTGCATGATCCTCCTCGGATGCAGAGTACACCAGGATGTCATTGATGAAAACCACCACAAACTTATTCAAAAACTCCATGAACACTGCATTAATTAATCCCATGAACATGACTAGAGCATTCAACACATCAAAAAGCATCACAATGAACTTTTAATGCCCATAATGACATTAGAAAGCGGTCTTTAGAACATCCTCCTCTTTCACCCACACCTGATGATACTTTATCCACAAATCAATCTTCAAGAACCAACTTTATCCTTTCATCTGAATAAATAAATCATAAATCCACAAAAGATGATATCTTTTCTTCACTTTCACATGATTCAAGTGATGATAATCAATCAAAGATGAAAACTTTCATTGGTATTCCTCATAAACAAAATCAGAGCACCCCACGGTGACACACTCGACCGAACAAAACCTCATTGCAATAGATCATCAAGATATACTCATATATCTTAAAACTCTTAAGGTGCCATCTGATACAAATACATTGATATTGGAGAAATGCCTGGTTATATCTCAATACCAAACTCAATCTCCCATCAAGGGGGTAATGCCACAACCTTCTCAGAAAAAACACTGGGGTACTCTTCCACAACCCTGGGAAATGTCATTGACTGAACCTCTAACAAACTAAAAATCAACTCATCCATCAAGGAAGAAAAGAACAGAACACATCCCTGGCCTATCTGAGGGTCTCACTCATCAATGAACACTATAGAATCACCATCAGTATCATAAAACACAACTTGAATCCTAAAGAAATCCACAATTACCTGCACCAAATATAGTTAATCCATATCAATGATGATTTTGTATGGATGAATTCATAAAAATAGGAAGTATCCCTAAGAGTGGTACAACCCCATCAATAGATCACAATATCTACATACTTCATACAAATAAGCTCGACCTCCAACTGGTGTAATCAATGTCAAGGGAACTGGAATTATCTCCACACCATGTCCCAAAGCATAGACTAGGGCAGGTAATATGAAGGAGTGTACATCTCTTAAATCAAACAAATCATGCACCCATGCAGAAAAAAAAAGAAAATGGTGCCTCTAATGATGTCTGGATCGCCTGATGTTGGGAACGCCAGGGCATGAAGCTAACCACGACCTGCTCTACAGAATCTCTGAACCTGATGATGACCACCTCTATGGTCACACTCTGCTCTCTGAGGATGAGGAGCATCTCGGGGTTGTCATGTGCCTACCCCATCTCCTCTCTACTGATCCCAAGATAGATCATCCTATTGTTGCTTCATTTGAAACTACCTCAACATAGGAACCTGAAGTGAAAAACCTAGTGAACACTGCCTGCTTAGAAAGGTCAGACACTCACATCGCTAATGACCTTGGCCTCCACACACAAAACAAGTGTATGATTCTTTATAAAATTCCTAAGAGTCGCAACCCTCATTGAAATGAGATGATGAGGGTTGTGAACTACACCTGGTTATCCAAAAGATCTTTTATCCAGGCAATTGGGAACCTCAGACCATAGCTTTGCTTCATGAGGAATCTTGATGACTCTCCTCTCATGATGATCTGGTTTTGTACAACATCCTATAAACAACCTTTTTTCTCACCATAACCTAAAGATATATCAACAACATGAATGAGGTGACCTGTTATTGAATATATGGATGAAAATTCACCTCAAAATGCCTCTCTCTAGCCTTATGATTTGGAAAAGGGTTGAAGAATAAAAAATATGAGTCCTAAAAAGGATTTAAAACTCCTTCATGTCAGAAATTCCCTTTCGAAGGGTAAACATCTCCTGAAGACTGAGAAAATTCATAGTCAAAGAAAAAACTCTACTTAGAACTGGTCCCTGAACTTATCCCATGTGACCTCTAACTCCTCATGATCCCCAAGGAATTAGATCCACCATTGTCTCACTGCTCCACGCAACATCATCACACCCAATGAAATCCTATGCTCCTTCCGAGCACGGATCAAACTGAAATTTATCTCAACTTCCTCCATCTAGTCCTTTGTTTATGAGTCTAAAATGGAACCCTAATACTTCTAAAAACTCTAGAATTGTAACTCTTGGAGTTTCCTCCTCCAAGTATCATCATCATCAACCTCTACTTTTTAGCGACCTGCAAACACATCCTGCTGAACATCTTTGGTGCAAACCTAACAAGAACATAGACATGGGTCCATACTTTTAAAAGAAAAAACAGTTAAACTCATAAACCTATAATATGGAATATTTTACATTAATTAATTAATTATATTATTATTTTAAGTTTTAACCTATCTCAAGGTCTACCCATTTCAAACATAGGCGCAAATAAAAATGATGCATGATCCTTTCTTAGGTCTCTACCTCATAACTGGTATCACTTTTCTTAGTAAGATCAGTAAACTTAGAGGTTCATTAATGCACATGGATTTATCACAGATCCTTGGTCAATATTTTATTTACCTAATCATGCAATATAATGCACATCCAGGGCTGGTCTTGAGGAGGCAACTCACATAACACCAAATTTCTATTGTCACTATTTATTTTCTAACTTTTATAAAACTAAATAATATAAATATTTAGAGTTTTAAATATGAGTGAAATATTAATATATGTATATATATATATATATTCAATGCAGACATAATGAATACATACTGAATGAATGATGTTATACCGATAGGAGATCCTCTTAGGAGATTACCTAGAGTGAACCTTCATCGTCTCTTTATTAGTTTCAAATCAACTTAATGAAAATGATCCATCATATACATGAAAATACTATTATTCCTATAGTTGTGAATATATGGTACACTCAAAGATTGTTGAGAGACCACACATCCACCTCCTCAATCGAGGGAGGATATTACAGAAGAGAAAGCTAAAACTTGGGTGGCAAGTGGAGACACAAAGGCGTCTTGCCCACTAAGATCACCCTCAACCTAACTCTAATCAAATAAGAAATATTAAAAAATGAATGTGAAATGACTTGGGTTCAACACTGGATTGATCCCCCTGGAAATTCTTCGGGTTATCTACTCATGATCATGAGTATAAGAGATCACATTGTAGAATAAATTGAGGTGGAAACACAAAAGATAAAAAAAATTAGAGAATGAGAGGAATAAGAAAACTAACATACACTAATAATTAAAAATACTATTACAAAAGAAATGAAACTATAAAACTATATAAAATTTCAAAAAAAGGCTACCCCTAATTTTCTAACACTTTGAAAGGAAGAATAAACACATTTTTATAGGCAAAGGGAGGAAATTTTTTAATCCAATTCTATCCACCGAATATTTTTGTGTGTTAGACCCATTAAATGATAGAATTTAAGAATAGTTACTTATTGAAAGTTGTTCCTATATTTTATCCTCATTCACCCTCAAAATTTAAGATATATTGGATTCCAAATGTAGGAGTTATGGATGTTTTACTCCAAAAATTCAATGTGTCCAAACAGACTCTTCATATTCCAATGCACCAAGTTCCCATGCCATTATTTCATCTAAAATGAAGGAATCGGGTGGTGTCACAGTTAAATAATTTGTTCCCCCAGATTTTATATTTATCTATTTTGAATTTAAGCTCATTTGGACCATCTCTTTATGAGATATGGACCCAACACCAAAAATCACCAGATATGTACACAGTTTTCGAGGTTGGACTTGTGAGATGATTTTGGGCCCTCAAATGATGGTTTGAGCTTGGTTTTAGAAGAATGAAATAAATACCATGATATATGGAATCATAAAAAAGAAATTATTTCCCAATTTGGATCAGTGTAGAAAATTTTATGATCAAAATACAAAATAAAAATAAAATAGTTAAAATCCAAAATAAGTTATTTTTTTAATTAAGCTCACAAATGATTCTAAACCATAAAATGTGACAATTTCCATAAAAATAACCATTTTGTGGGATTAGAAACATTGAAATTCAAAGTAAAATAGTTTAAAATATTTTCTCTATCAATTCCCTCATACTTAAACATTGCACTCCTGGGAAATCATCTAATACCAAGGTCAAAACAAATTTCTCAAAGTATAAATGACAACACAACTCAATTATCATATCAAAGAAAATATCATACCTCATACATGGATAAAAAATCCCTAACTCTTAAAAATAATAAGAATCCATTAAATCTCATGTTAATCCTCACATTCATGTCATACCTATCTCCTCGGAAAAATATTTCTCTCTTCACTCAAGGATTTTTTTGTGGAGTTTTTCTCATTCCCAAGAACATGTGTGATCTCCATAGGCTTTATATCCTCCTAATATCTCCACTTCACATAGTAAAAAATGTTTCAATCATGAGGTATTTTTCATGGGTTGTTCTGAGGATGAGGGTTGATAGGTTTTAAATGTAAAAACATCTGAGGCAGAATGAGAAGGGTTAAGATCTAAAGTGAAGTAAATGCATGAAAATAGTTTTGCTCGAGAATAGTGTGATCCTCAATCAGTAAAAAAATTAATCACATTAAATCACCTCTTTATTTTTATTGGAATTTCACACTTTTAATTTCAACATCAATGAATTGCTTCCCTCTTTTCCCCAATTTTCAGCATTGTTTCGGCTTGAATTTAGATCTTAATTTCTCTTGAAAATCATGTTTTTTAGGAAAAGAGAGGCAACTTTTGATCTTCAAATTTTGGTGAACACCTAGCTCAAATGTGTAATGATATTTTGTTCCACTAATACATATTACCATAATAAAATTTCTTCCACAAAAATTATTAATAAATATTTAAACACTTTCAATTAAAATCAAACATATATTTTAGAAAAGCAAAATATTGCTCATCTTCTCCCTCCCCGCACTTGAATTCAACAATAATCATGCATTTAACTTCTAAAACGGGTTAGGAAGGGATAAATGTCTTGTAATGTGTATACCTAACAAGGTATTTCATGGGTACTAGGAGCTTAATAAAGTCCAGATGAAAAGGTAGGCCAAAATAAGAGTTGATGTAAAAAAGGGATTTCAAAATGGCACCTCAATCATACTTGACACGTTCCATGAACTCTAACAGCTTTGAAAAAGATTAAAACAACAAGTTATAGATCACACAACATGTCTCAAGACTCTCAAGAAAAAGTGAAATAAAAAGAACATGTCAAACAGGTTTAGAAACCTCTCTAGTTGGGAAAGATATTCAATTTGGACAGTACTAGTGCACATGAGTTTCACAATCAATAAAATTTCATCAAATAAAAAGATTAGATATCAAGAAAAAAAATACATTAAATAATCATTTAAATCCTCAAACATTGAAATCAAGAAATGTGCTGAAAATAAAAAAATGGTTTAAATTTTCCAAAGTATTCGATTCAACTCAAGAATCCTAAAAAACACACCAAAAATGAAAAAGAAAAATATTAAAAATTCAAAAAACGACACGAAAAATAAAATGGAAGCACAAAAAAAATTCATAAGAATATATTTACATCCCTCCAATACTTATTACATTTACTATCCACTTTTATGCTCAAATTAGATCAGGAAATATTTTCATACAAAATTTTAATTAGGAAGAAAATAAAATAAATAAAAGGAAAGACACAACCTGATTTATTTTTTAGTGGCAGCCTTGAGTTAAGCTTCTAGTTTATACCACTTTAAAACAACAAGAAATCAAAAAACAAAACATAATAAAATAAAGATAAAGAAATATAAATGGGAAATAAAATGGATAATGGTTGGTTTAGACCCACAAGCGGGTGTTATATTTTTACTACCCCTAGTCAGGCAGTTGCATAATTTTATCCCCAATCAAAAGGTGGGTGTGGTTTTTTTAGATGAACCAATATATGTGAATTTTTTCCAGTGTTCATGACTATACAAAAATATTAGATAACCCCAAAGAAGATAAGAAAATTCTCAACCCCAATAAATAAGAAAGATATAATTTGAGGTCCAAAGCGGGAGGGAGAAGAAAATAGGGGTGCTTCCTATTGACTTTCATGGTGTCCTCCTCCATATGGTATGCAAGTTAATATGGGGGAGGTATTCACACCACTATATGCTCCTTAAAATATTCTTATTATACCACTACAACTTGATTATTCTCTTCCTTAACATACAAGGTCTCCTCTATTTGTGTTGTATCAAAAATTTCAGCAAACAAGAAGTTAGAAAATAGTTCAGCTTGAAAATATTAAAACATGATGAATCAATAAAGAAATATTTTCTTTTAAGTAAGTAATTTTGGAAATTAATATCTCATAGAAGGACCATTGGAAACCTCATCTCAACAGGTACATCTTCAAAATTATCTTCCAAAGAAAGAGATTGGTCTAAAGGTACTGATTTTTCATTATCAAGGTTGGGAAGATCAAGTTACAGGTTATCTTCAACAAAGTGATTCTAGGATTCTTCCAAAAAATATTGATCTCTTGTGAGTTCATCAGCTTGAATGTGTTCTTCAAGGACCTCCTCGAGCGATGGTTGAGTGCAGGAAAATGTTATTAATTCCTTTAGAAGATCCTTCTCATCCACCTCAGGTTCTTTAACATAAAAAATGATTAGTGAAATCTCTTCCACCAATCATTTTGGTTCGGGTTCTGGTTTCAGCTTGGGTTCCTCTTGACATGCATGTACGTATTCAGTTATCCATTCTATTTGGATCTCCAATTTTTGCATTGAATCACTAATTATTCGCAATCAATCATCAATATCAATTTGAAATTATTCTTATATCTGAGAGTAGTCATTCCAATGATAATAATCACAATTTTAATACATCATGGACAAATAGAGTTTTTTTAAATGGAATTTATGATTTTTTTGTGTTTTTTTAATGAAAAATGGTGTGTGAAAGTGTTACGCCTCCCTGGAAATTCCATAAAATTTATGTATAGGGATTTATCATGGATCCTTGATCAATAGTTTATTTAGTTAAGCATTCAATATAGTGCACACCTAGGGTCGGTCTTAAGGAGACAACTCACACAACACTGAATTTCTATTATCATGATTTATTTTCTAACTAATATAAAAATAAATAATATAAATATGTAGAGTTTGAAATATGAATGAAATATTAATATATATATATATATATATATATATAAATGCAATGCAAACAGAATTAACGATGTTAGATTGAAAGGAGATCCTCCCATGAGATTACCCAAAGTGAACCTTCATCGTTTCTTTATTAGTTTCAAATCAACTTAATAAACATGATCCATTGTATGAATGAACATTCACTTATGCATATGGTTTTGAATATATGATTCACTCAATTATCACTGAGATACCACACATCCACCTCTTTGATTGAGGGAGAATATTGTAGAAGATAAATCTAAGCCTCGAGTGGCAAATGGAGACACAAAGGAACCTTTCCCACTAATATCTCCCTCATATTAACTCTAAGTAAATAATAAAAATTAAAAATGAATGTGAACTAAGTTGGGTTCAACAATAGATTGATCTCCTGGGAACTTATTTGGGTTATCTACTCATGATCATGAGTATAAGATATCATAGTGGAGAAGAAATTGAGGTGGAAACGCAAAAGATAAGAAAAATGAGAGAATGAGAGGAATAAGAAAACTAACATATACTAAGAATGAAAAATACTATTAAAAATAAATGAAACTAAAAAACTAAAGAACATTTCAAACAAAGGATACCCCTAAGTTGTCAACACTTTGAAAAGAAGAAGAAATGCATTTTTATAGGCAAAGAGAGGAAATTTTTTAATCTAATTCTATCCACCAAATTTTGTTGCATGTTAGACCTAATAAATAACAAAATTTGGAAATGGTTCCTTCTTGAAAGTTGTTCCTCTATTTTATCCTCGCTCACCCTAAAATTTTCAGATTTATTGGATTCCATACGTATGAGTTATGGATGTTTTACTTCGGAAATTTAATGTGTTCAGGCAGACTCTTCATATTCCAATACAGCAAGTTCCCATTCCATTATGACCTATAAAAAGAAGGAATCAGATGGGGAAACAGTTAAAGAAGTTTTTCCCCCTAATTTTATCTTTATCTATGTTGAATTTAATATCCTTTGGACCATCCCTTTATGAGATATAGACCCAGCATAAAAAATCTCCAAATCTGTGCATAGTTTTCGAGGCTGGACTTATGAGCTGATTTTGGGCCTTCAACCAAAACCTTTGATGCCACTCTATCACAACCCCCTCCCCCAAAAGTTAAAACTATTGTAAATACAATAAATAAAGAGATATAATAACCCCTGAGTCCCGCCCCCAGTAGGACCCAGGTTGAAAACTAGTACTAAGCGTATAATGAGTATTCAAATGGGAGGTATTACCCTCTAAGAGAACATACAAAAAAGAGAGATAAGATAAATACACCAATTAAATCCCACTCATATGGAAAAAATAAATACCAAATGTATAAATATAATTTCATGAAAAATAGAACAATTGGAAAGGAAACTACAAGTGCTAAAAAGGTAAACTCGATAGCAACCATGAAGCCCAAACATCTCCTGCAAAACAACGAGCTAATAATATCCAGCCAGATCTCCCACATGCTCCTGATGACCTAAAAAATAGATTATATATACATGAGGTGAGCATAACTATATACTCAGTGTAATCCTCCCCATAGACTCTCATACAAAAGATAAAGAAATCATACTAAATTCCAGTGAACAATAGTGAAACTAACTCGTCACCTAAACAGATATACTAAGTTCTCATCCTCACTGTGAATATCTCTAACCAAGTAACACATACAAGAGATCTTATATTATAATAAATCGATAAGGGTACCCCACTACCACTTCCCCATCGGTTTTCCACTCTATCCCAATATCGTACATCCTGATCAATCTCTCTCCAAAAGTAAGTCAGTCTGAAGACACCTGGGCTAAAGTATCACAACATGCATTTCGTTCATCACATCATCTCATCATCCCACGCCACATCTCTATATGCTAACCAAGTAGTTTTTTGGATCCACTACAACTCGTATGATGTGTATCATACATTGGGTATTATACCTCAACCCATCACAACCCATACACCGAGTATGACACCTTAAGCCATCATATCTTATACACATCATACCTATAATAATCCTTTGGATTCTATATTCAGAGATACATGTGTTTAAAGTAACAATAATCCATTACATCCCTCTACACACATATATGGTAAATGCTAACCACCATGCATACCAGCACATAAAACTACCAAGAGAAGATAGTGGGGGTAGAGGGGGTTGTCAACCATCCATCCTCACCACCCGGATGTTAGGGAAAACACCCTCCCAGAATCCATTGAGTGCCATTCACCCTAACCTACATGGGTGGGGTGGTGTATGAAATCACAAAACATACAAGATATAATATAACTCACAACCACATTATGGGAAATATCCTAGTCTTAGGCTCCATTTCACATATTTTCACTCAGACACCCGAATGTCACTATTAAAGACTAGATGTCCTATAAACACACAAGAATTCAAGGAGTTACATTAAATTTCTTCCTTTTTAAGCATTTAACCTTGAATTAATTAATATTACTCCAATTAAATTCTATTAACCATTAGTTAACATTGATTTAAACCACACATTATTACCCTCAAGTGAAGTACCTTCCCTACAGGAACAATCCAATCAATTCCATGGTTTTTCAGAATTTAACATCTTTTCATTCCATCAAGAACCAACCTCATGGGTTAAAACATTTATTAAACATTATTATCATTCCATAATTCCATGTACTCTAGGAAATGTCCTAAGGTACCATCAAAGAGTGAATAAAAAAGCACATTCAGCTACCTCAAGTAATGGAGAAAGGAATATAGATAAACAATCAATTTGGACATCCGACCCTTAAGAAGAAAATTAACAAACAAGCATCTCAGCTTTCAGTATAAGAATAGGTAAGACCAGCTTCAACCATTCCATCATTCTGGTAGCATCCCCAACACCATCATTCACATTACCATGCATCTCACCATCACAAGTGTCAACTGTTGCCACAAAATCAGGCCTCCCTATCCATATCTCATCTGTTATTCCAGGATCACATCACATCGCATAGAAAGGCTCATGACCAGAGCACACAGAATGCGGTAAGAAACAAACATAGTCAACAGGGCAACTTTTCCCTAAAAATTAGGCATTTATCCTATATGAAAATGGGCTCACTCGGCCCCAAACACAAGGTATCTGACCTTCATAAGAAAATAGGCACTCTCAGCCCCAAACAATTATCATTATCAAACAACCAATTTTTATTCCATCTTGAATTAACTGATTCATTTATCATAGATTCCAACTATGGGTAACCTAAGACATCATCTATAAAAAACAATCAAATTACTTAAACATTCTTCCTAGAATTTTCCATCTTTAATAATCTTTAAAGAATAAAAATTCTCATTTAACATGCCTTTTTATATTTTCAACATTAACAAACATTACAACTTCATGTTCTTTAACCAATTCCAACAACACATGGAATAACAGATTTAATTAAACATTCACTAAGCATCAATTTGATTTACATAAAATTACAAGAACAACTGTTTCATTACACATGCCTCTTTAATTATTTAGCCAAACAACTAATTACTGGATTTACATTATTTACCAATTTCAACAATTTAAACATGCTAGTTCAATCATAACAATATTCTAAACAAAGAATAACATAGATAACACGCTATCTAGAAAATCAATAAGAAAATTGTTATCATGGTGGAAACACAAACGATCATCAACCATAGATAAATTTCATTCTTTAATTCGTTTTAATCATCATTAGGTTAATTACACTATTATCCAAAGGACTAAACCTTGTTCAATTTATTATTTCATTTAAATAAATAGGAGAAGAAATTAATCCCCTACCTCAAACTTCTGATTCTCATGAAACAAAAATGGAACGCCAATGCAGATCTCTAATCACATATCTTGCAAGTAAACTATGATCTCCCAAGGACATCACGCCATGAACACACTGAAAACAGAAAAAGAAAACTCCATTATAATGATGGAGATCAAGTGTAAAATTAGGGAAGGAAGAGCAGGAGGAAAATGAGATCAAACAGAGAGAAACTTCTAGAAAAAGAGGTAGAACTCACCTTGGTCAAAGTCGCGTCTGAGATCGACTAATGGATCCATGGTGCAGATCCCATAAAAGGGGAAGGGGTACTACGGCGCGGCCTAAACCACCACACTGTAGAACCCAACAACCCGAGTGGTGGGTTATGATAGAACCTGGATCCACACTTCAAGGTTGCTGAAATTTTCAGAACCGACCAATTTCCACCTGGGGGCTTTGCGCTGCAGTCGCACACCCCATAACACAACAACCAACTGGACCACACCGCAACCTACCTCCATAGCGTAGCCATGCTAAAATTGGAAATGAATCTGATTCTCCTACCTCCAACCTCCTACATCACAGTCAGACTCCCCTACGCCGCAGCCTCCACCCTTATGGTGCAGTATAGAGCTCCACGATGCATAATTGGCTCAAATCCCCCATTTTTTCCTCCAAACACTCTACAAACACCTTGGAACCTCCTTCAGGTGTCACCAAAACCCAAAACTCAAAAAGGAATGGCTACTAGGGCCCAATTCCTTACAATTCATATTAGATATTATCATATCTTATACTAACCAATTTGGTTTTGGTTTATGTTTAAAGATAGGAGGAATAACTTGTTATCCTTTTATGGATCTTGTGATCTGTTAAAAGTTAATTTTAGTACTTCAAGAATGAAAAATTCATCTTGAATGTTCATTTCTTTGTGTAAGAGATGAGGTAGAAGTAAAAAATTATCAAATAACAACCAAAGGATGATATTGTGATTATGAAATGGAAAGAGATCAAGTATATTTTCTCATGTTTTCTATATTTATAGTAAAAGAATCTCTCAACTCTAATCAAAGGATCTTAAAATAAAAATGTTTTCCTTTACCTTCATTTCTAATGAATTGATGGTCTTCTTTATCCCTTACTAATTTATGGTTTTTTGGTCATTAAATTTATCATTATCATGTTCTATATCACTCTATATTATTCCTTGAATGTTATTTTTCTCCTCTATGTTCATATTTTCACTTCCCGCCAATGTTCTCCTTATGTGAGAATCTGATCATGTGTTATTCCAAGTGACCTTCATATTTCCCTTTTCCTCTTTTAAAAAGGATGTATCATTATCTCTTTCTACAATGTGGGTTTTCAAGAAAGGTGTTTTTAAATATTTAAAAGGTTTTCCCTTTCATGATTGTATGTTTTATCTTCCACTCCTTGGAATTGTTTTTTAATGATTAAATCTTTTTTATCGGACATGGGATAAAATTTTGAGGACACAATTTTGTTAAGGGGGTGAAATGTAACACCCCAAGATTTTAGAATTTATTTTATTTAAATAATATATTTGACAGTGTGTGGTATACATAATACTAACCTTAAAAAACTATGATATACTACTAAAATATTATTATTTAAATATAACTGTTATAACCTAATCATTAGGTTGGTGGGTATGAATAGGAATAATCGTATTATGAAATTTATGTAGAATTTTTTTCCTTGATAAAATGAATAATCAATCATACATTGATTATCAATTGGTTGGGAATGAAAATAAAATCATTTGAAGGTAAAAGATATATTTTTCATAAAACTATTTTTATTTATGCAATGTATTTTTATATTAATATATTAAATTAGTCAACATTGATAAATTATTCTAATGAAATAAGTATATTATATATCCAATTGAATGAATTCAAATTCATTTAATTATGGTTATTATACAAGGAATGAGAATAAAGTAATTTTATGCTTCAAAAATGGTTTTCATTAGATTTTATGCACAAATATTATAATTAATTTCTACCACTTTTAGAAATTTTATTTGAAAAAATGAATATAATTTTTGAAATCATCATTTTGTAATAGTAAAAGGATGGATTTTTGGTATTTTTTTTAAAAAATGATTTTTAAGTGAATAGTGAAAATATTGATTTTTGCAAAACTGTCATTTATTTTCTTTAAATCAAGTAATTTAAGTCTCATCCTATTTTGGATTTGATTTTAAAGTAAAATAATATCCCTTTGATTGAAAATAATCTAATTAATGTCATAGAAATCCTTATTATACTTGAGTTGGTATAAAATCATTTTTATGCTTAAAAACGCATTTTCCTAAAAACTCTTTTTCATTACGTTCTGCACACTTATATTAAAATTGATTTATTTCACTTCTAAAAAATGGATTTTGAAAAAATAGATTTCATATTTTGAATCTGGAGGATAAAATTTGGTAAATAAGTCAATTTCATTTTTATTCATAATGAATAGTGACCATGGTAAAAGTATATCACCACAGTAACTGGTAAAACAGGTTAATTTATGTTATAACTATGGAATAAGATCTCAAAATCAACCCAACACTTTCCATTATTTCATTGGATGAGTGGAATTCAAACATAACCATCTTACCTTTGAAAATATGGTGTTTTTTTACCACTTGACTTTGATTGTAACCATTATATTATTTTTAAGTTAAGAAAAATTATAAAATGACACTCTCTTTTAATATCTATAATATGCTTTCATAGAGATAAAAAGAATATATGAATTATTTTAAATGGTTATTTTTAAGATGAATAAATTATTTTTATGAAAGTAATTTTTTAAATTTTTAGAGATGTTATAATTGTCTTGAACGCTTACACAACACCAATGCAGCATTTGTGCAAGCAGTAGAAAAATTAACTAAATGATTTTAAAAACATTAAGGTAATATATTTTGGATGAATTATGCTGTCCCAAAAATTTCTTGGATAATTATAATTTATAAGTGATGTTTAAAGAGTTTAGATTCGAATTACATTGTTATCTAGATTCCATTAAAATCAAGATATATGAATAGTCCCAAAAATGACCTTAAATGGTATTTAATGTTTAATTTTTTTTTAGAATCATTATAAAATTATAAAAAACTATCTTGACACAAGTGGATTGGAAATTTTTGATCTTATCATGCGCCATTCATTTATTCTCCACTTGTCATTTTTAAAATTACTTTTTTGAATCTTAAAGAGTGAAAAATGTGTTACAATGGTTAAGGTTAGACAAGGTTAATGAGGGGTTAAACTAAAAGATAAGGTTTAAAATGACACCCAAACCTATCTAAAATTGATTGGTCGATTATATTTCAACTTTATCCTCCTTATCTTTAAATCAAAGGAGGTTTAGATCCATTTTTCATGATTTAGACAAATATTATATATTAATATTTCAAGTATTTACAAGTTTGACAATCACCTCAATTATAAAAGGGAATCTCATATCCTCTTTTCCTCACACATCTTAAGCTATTTAGATTGACTTAGATCTACCCAAATACTTTCCCAAACTTCCTCCTCATTCCCTAAAGTCTCAGCAAAATACCAACCTAGAAGGCTTAAGGTGTAAGCCAAAGGAGGTTTCTCAAAGAAGAGGTATAACTCTTAATCAAGTGTTTTCATGTTTATCTATTCTTCCACCTCCTTAAAGTATTCTATAACCATGCTAATATGAAAACATCAGTATCTTCTATATAATTAAATTTTATTATGTTTATATTACAACCCTTTTTCATCTCATTTTCCATCCTATGGGAAATGAAAACATTGTTTGCGTGTATGTGTGGACTACCACCTCCATGAAGCGATGTGTTTCATTTTTCATCATCACCTCACATGGATGGTTAGTATGATGGATTTAATGAATATACATGATATTAATGACATAATTATGATTCTATAAAGATGATATATTACTTACCTTCTTACATTTTCATTTTTTGGAAAATGATAACATTTCTCATGTGTATGTGTGGACTACCACCTCCACAAAGTGATGTGATTCATTTTTCATGTCCACATTTCATTGATTGTTATAAAATTGTATTTAATGTATAAAAATGATAAATATATCAGGATTAATATTCTAGAGATGATGGAACAACTACCACTTTGACTATTATAAACCTACTAAAGTTGTTTTGGGATTATGAACTGAATATCCTCGAAACATCCAATGTAAACTTAACTGATTTAGTTACTAAAAAATTCAGGATAATAAATGAAGTAAAAGGAATGATGATAATGGAATGAAAATGAAAAAGGTTCTTAATCAATTATAAAACTAATATAAATTTATTATTCATGAGTTAGAGAACGTATGAAGCTAGATGGGACTTAAGGTAAGGGGTTTTTTTAACCTTGTTTAAAGTATTCCTTTCAAATATTTCTATTTAATGTTTATGTTTTTTTAAATGTATCAAAAATTTTCTTATTTATAATTAAAAGGCTATTAAAGGTCATTTTTAACTACTTTTAACTTTATTTACAAAGGTTTAAAAAGGAAATGTCTGTTGTATGGTTCATTTTGATGTTTTTTACCTAAGAGAAAAAATAATGTTTTTTAACATATACGACATGAGAAAAATTTCTTGATGTCATGTCCTTTATTTGATATAAAGCTTACTCTTCATGTTTTCATGGTTTTAAATAGTAAATTAAATTCCCATTGTTCTGAGGAATTTTTCATTTTAAAGTGTTTTCAAAAGAATGAGATATTCTCCCTATTTTTTTGCAAAAAATGGAAAGTGTTTTTCTTATGGGTTCAAATGATTTTTCAAGGATTTTATGATGAAAAAGTGCAAGATTACAAATTTTTTATTCATGATGTGGTACTTGAGCATTATAAATGATGAAAAGTGAGCCCGGTATAGCTCATGATGACGAGTGAGCCTAATATAGCTCTCTAATGCATTGGGTAATAAATAGTATTTAAAGAAGAAAAATGTGGGAGATGACCAGGTAGAATACTTATATGGAATTAACTAGGATTCAGTTATTCTAACATGGGTTAAACATAAGTGAACACGGATTATTAATATGATTCTCCAAGATACATAATCGATTCTTACTAAATGTTTTTATGAAAATCTTTTGATATCCTGGGGTAAGGAAAGTTTATGAACTTTTAAAGGTGAAAGATTTGTTTTTCAAAGAAATGTTTTCATGAGTTCCCATATTCATCACGATGCCTTCATGGTTTTATTATGCTTGTTAACAAGTTAAGTGGTTTTCTTTGAGAAATGGTTGATTTTCTCATGTGTAGATTTTTTATTTATGTGTTCAAAATTTTACTATGAAAAAGGTAAACGTTTTCAAGGGTTTTCATATTTTTCACTGGACTAATGGGTTTCTATTATTTTTATATCTTTTTATGATCTTTTTATGAGCATATCATATTTTTAAATTATTTTCACAGGACTTAAGAATGAGTAGGAACTATTATGAAGTCTAGCTCCGAATAAAGGAAATTGTCCTTGAACGAAGCAAGTGTGTCATGATTGAAAAGGGATTTCGAACTAAAGCATTCTATTTTTATAGGAAAAAATGGACATTGTGTGTCAGTGTTCCCTATATAATATAATGGATTTCCTGATTTCCTAAATCTCTAAGTCTAAAAGATCACGAGAATGTAAGAAAGATAAACCCTTTTTATAATTCATGTAATTGTGGGTTGATTATGATACGGGGTGTTATAGGCTAGTTGAAAAAAATCACCATGGTGGAAGTGGTTTGAAGAGGTGTTTAAAATATTTTGTTGACCAAAAAGTGTATTGGGGGGACAAGAATAAGATTTGAAAAAATAAGAGTCAAGAAGTTGCTCATGTGAAGAAAGTGTCCAAATGAAAGGTATATGTTGAGAAATATAATATATCTTGCAAGGATAAACTAGGGAGTAAAAAGGTTTGGAAAAGAAAGGTCCAAACAATGACATGTCAAGAGATCCTTGTTGGTAAGAGTACCCAAGGAAGAAAATCTTGTGATTTGGGTCATAAAGAAAAGAGAAATCCTAAAGAAACTGAAGAGAAGTTGGATTCTATCAAAACCATTTCAGATCTACATATAAATTCCAAATTGAAGGATAAAGAAAAAGCGGTGGTCTATAGTGACTCATCAACTTCCTCAACTTGAGGAAAGTGGAAGTTCTCATCTCCTCATGTGTTTAAATGTTATAAATGTTGTTGAAGTTTTGTAGGTTTTGAGGGAGATACGATCCATGTGGTGGTTTCATCAAAAGATAAAAAATGATATTGTGGCATGCTCCAAAGTTCTAATTAATGGTTCAATCAGTGAAAGTGATATCTTGTTGAATCTAGAATTGCAAGCACATGTGTGAAACAAGAAGCATTAGAGAAATAGAAATTGGTATCACAAGTGGTATCAAGGTCCAATTGGAAGTGTTGATGTCAAGAGCACATTTATCCATAGGGATTGGACCTTGAAGATGGGAGAAGATACCTTGATGGAGGAGCAGTAACAAAAAATATTTTTCATGATTTATTTATTGTATATTAACATGTGATATCAATTTATTACTTTCAAGATATCAAATATTGTTATAGATGGATGAATCTTATGATGGATATCAGCTCTATATTCAGTGATGAAGTTGAGAGAGTCAAGAGGAGTTTTGATATGAATATTAGAAAGGTGGCATCCCCATCAACCATGTAAAGACACTCAGTGGATAAATGAAGAGATTTTTTTAATAAATGGTATCAAACTGGTGTCTATAGATGATTTTCAAGGAAAAAAACTGGTATGACTCACACACTATGTAGTTCATGGTTTATTCAGTAATGGTTTTGTGAATGTGTGATTGAGATCACATGAGGAGTACGTTGGTAGAAGCATGATGTTTTGACAGCTTAAGCTTATGGAAGTAGGTGAATGCAATAGACATCAGTGGTGTTATTAGCTTAATATCTTGTTTCCTATACTGAGTTCTGACTTAGTGGGATTGGAGGTTTTTTCAATGGTGCATTGCTAAGTGTTAAGTTCACTTATTGAAAATCATCAAGTATAAAGACATAGTTGAAGTAGTTTCTTGAGGTTGAAAGTCAAATCTAGAATTGTTTTGAACAAGTGAAGAAAGATTTGGAAATTATAGGAGTCTCAAAGTGTATTACAAAAGGGGGAAACTAGTCTCTTTAAATTTGATGCATGGACTATATTGAAAAGGGGTAAGAATATCTATTGGTGATGTCCCTGTTATTGGGTTCAGTGCACCTATACGGTATGCAAGTTAAACCCTCGGGACTTACATACAGCAGAAGAAGGTTCTAGAACTTACCAGACCGGAATTAGACCCCGTAACTATGATGTATTCGGAACTTAGAATTCATGTTGCACCTAATTCACTGCACCACAATGCACATGAACAATCCCAAAAAAGAACTTCCTTGGGCAACGAACAAGTAAGAAACAAACCACAAGATAAAAATAGAAAGGCACAACACATAGAAATAACGTAGTTCAGAAATTAATCATGCTCCACAGGGGAACACACTACATCTTTACATTGAGGGGGAACAAAGTTACAAGGGAGACCCATCTTCTGGTAACTATTCCTAGACCAAGTTATAAGGAAAATCCATCCTTCCGAAAACTATACTCGAAGAATCGTAGCAACACCTTCCCATGACTCCTTTCAAATGCAAGTGCTCCATGGGGAAGTCCTCTATGGGGATGGATGCAATCTCATCCTCTTTCCTTCTAAGTGATGTGCAATCCCCACACTCCACTCATCATTAAATCATATAAAACTTATGTTCCTCAGCTCATCTTTATAAAAAAACTCAACAGCAGGCAGTTGGTAACTTACGGTTTCACTACCTTCCAATCTCTATAGGGAGAATGTCACTCCACTCTGATCTTCACGGGCATCTTTCCACTCAATCAAAGGTCATCGCCACAATAATCAGTCCTTCCGGTGAACAATTCTATCTTCCAGAAACTATAGAGAGTTACTATTATTTATCTTCCTTTACATCCCAGTATTTTCCCATCACCCAAACTCATCTTCTAATGGATATTCTTCTAAAGGACTATATGGCATCCACATCCTATGGACCTTTTGTGCCACATTCAAAAAATACACCTTCTGTCTGCATCACTTCTTCCTTTGGAAAATGATGGCACCCAAGTGCATGATTCCAGAAATCCATCCTTCATCATTCCCACACTTGGACACTGCTATTTTTTTGTTTTTGTGCTAACTTTTGGTAAACTGAACTTGTTCAACTATCTTCCATTAAACTACAGTCGTTGGCCCGAAACTGGGCTTCCATGATAGGTGATGTTATCTTCATCATATTTCTACCAAGTATATCTTCTAGGGAATTAACTATTGGAAATCCCAACAATCATCCAGAAAACAATTCTCACACCAAAACCTAACAATCTCTCACTTGATAATTGTTTTCATAGGTTGATCCTTACAATATCCCACTCAAAGACCATTCTCAAGGCTCCCACCAAAGTCCAAAATCCAACACCGTTATCTCTCCCTTTTTTATTGCTACCATGGTCCCCCACTATGGATGTAATCATCCAAGACCCACTGTGACAAATTCTCCCCAATCTCTCGAACTCTAATAACTAGTTCTGTTTAAAGCACGAAACCTTTTAAATACCTCCATGGAATTCCTCCCAACGTAAACATGCTTGAGATCCATTCAAATTTTTTTTAATTCCCATCAACAAGACTTTTTTGTGTACCATATCCATGGCCCCACTCTTTCCAAAACATGTGTGTCTAAAGACTCTAACCACCAAGCTTCTGCATCCTCGGAGTTTTTTCAGGTACATAAAATTCTAAGAATACCATTGGAACTAACCTTCATCTGAAACATAATATCTAGAAAGTTTGGTACCATCAAACTGAAAAACTCCCACTGAAACAACCCAGCACCATCCAGTCATCATTGCTCAATGTAACCAAGGCATGCACCGGTCCTTGCTCCCACAACATTTTTTACTGGTATAAAACCATCAAAGATCACCTCCATTATAGAGGTCCTTTTGATACTCTAATGATCTTTCAAAAAAAATTTGCCACATTTTCGGAAACACTAAAGTCTCATCGCCACTCCTTTGCAAAGATACACACCCAAGACTTAGGGTTGTCCCTCTTCTGATATTGACATGATAATAGATTAATTCCCAAAGACTTTGTGGATGAGAGAACCAAACCATCCAAACTTCCAAAATTTTGAGTATTTCCAAAAGATGATGCCCCAAACAAAATCATCATTCACTCTGTAACACCGTTTAGTGTTTCAGGTTCAGTCTCCTCAAACTGCAGACTCCCCCACCAGCATATCTTTTGAAACTCTCACTTTCTTCAAAAATATCTCATTCTCCCAGATATGGTCTTCAAGCATCTTTGTTATCCTATGACATCTATAACACATGGTTTTTCTCGATGTGGGTTCCGAACATTCCTCAAACTTGTGCTTGAGGAACCAAAACCCACTTTTCCATGTCGCCTCATCGAAGAAGGTATGAAGAACAATGGCTCAGTGAGAACAACTGGAACTGCCTAAAGTTTTGATCCACCAGTGCCTCCCCTTTCGAGACAAGAACACCCCTGCCTCTCATTTTCATGTGAATGAAACACCCATTCCATAGACTCCATCTTCCGAAAAACTATTCTTTCAAAATACAATGCTCCTTATGATAAAATTCATTTGAAAACAAGGATTAATCTTCCACAATTTTCTACAACCATGAGCCCTCACCCCATAAATCTTCCAACTAGTTATTAGAGTTTTCTTTCAATTGTTAGGATCATGTAACACTCCTTGCTTCTATTCCTTGTCTGGATAAAACCACCACTTCTCCAACAATCGTGAGCAATTGAATCTTTTGAAAACGAACACCTTCTCCTTTTCTCGGACATTAAGAGTGATGAGAACCCTAGAGTCAAAGTCCCAACTCAAGTGGTATAGCGAACACCTAGACAACATAGAGCCACCCCCTCAACAATAGAATTTGTGGGACCTCCAGAAGTTACCCTTTTTAATAGACCTTCCAACCCCAGCAACTCCCTATCGCAATCTCCCTTTTCCTTCTACAATTCCAGATGAAAAACAGGGGCACTAACTGAATATCAGATCGACTTGTTCTTCCTTCAACTTAATCATATCATGGTGATTACCATCGAATTCACTGTTGAACTCCTCTACCTTTCAAATTATGTGTCGTTACTCCTAGACACAACTTTTGGAACATTTCCATGTGCTTTCCTATCATGGTTTTCCATTCTGTTAACAAACATCACTTCTGGTTGATTCACCGACAATGAAACTTATGAACTCTCTAGTAGTAGCAAACCAAAATCCTCTAAAGTCAAAATCATCCACTATTGAACATAAAACTAGACCTTACCCATTACAATGTTATTTTTTGGAAATAACGAGCTCCCATTGAAATCCGAAAAGCATAAGGGATCAGGATTGTCTTCCAAAATTCTATTATAAGGCCAAGGGAAGAATGATGTTGCTGAATCAAACTATAAAGAAAATTGGACAGGGTCCGGTCGTCTGAATCTTTCCAACTAATCATGGATACCACTTGTTGGGTTTGGCGCACCTCCACGATCCGAAAGTTAAACCCCCAAAACTTACACACAACGGAAGCAGGTTATAGAACATACCAGACCATAATGGGGCCCTTTGACTATGATGTATTTATAACTTAAAATTCATGGTGCACATAAGCCACCACACAGAAACACACACAAACAATCTCAGACAATAACTTCCTTGGATAATAAACAAGTAAGAAACAAACCACACGAAAAAATAGAAAGGAACAACACACAAAAATAGTGTGGTTTGGACGTTAGTCCAACTCCACGGGGGACCACATTGTACCTTTCCATTGAGGGAGAAACTAAGTTACAAGGGATACCCATATTTTGGTAACCCTACCCAACCTGAGTTACAAGGGACTCCATCCTTCTAAACATCCTACTCAAAGAATAGTGGCAACGCCTTCCCACGAATCCTTCTGACCACAAGCACTCCATGGAGAAGTCCCCCACAAGGACAGATGAAATCTTATCCTCCTTCCTTACAAGCTATGTTCAATGCTTTCACTCCACTCTTCAATCAATAATACAGAACTTATGTTCCTCATCTCATCTTTATAGACAAACTCAACGGAATCCAGTCGGTAACTTTTGGTTGCACCGCCTTCCGATCTCTGTGGAGAGAATGTCACTCCACTCCAATCTTCACGAGCATCCTTCCACATGGTCAAAGTTCATCTCTGCCATAACTGATCCCTCCAATTAACAATGTTATCTTTCATAAACTCCAGAGTTACTCTTATGTATCATCTTTTGTGTCCCAACACTTTGTCAACACACAGATTCATCTTCCAATGGATCTTCAAAAGTACCAGCTAACATCCACATCCTTCAGACCTTTTATGCCGCATCCAAAACATACACCTTTTGCATGTGTCACTTCTTCCTTCAAAAAATGGTGGCACCCAAGTGCATGCTTTCATACATCCCTCCTTCAGCATTCCCACACTTGAACATTGACATTGTTGTTGTTGCTGAACTAACTTTCACTGATCTAACTTTCACTCAGCTGCACATGTTCAGCCATCTTCAGTTGAACTATAACTATTGGCCTGAAACTAGGCTTCCATGATGGACAAGAGGTTTTCTTCATTTAATTTCCACCAAGTGTATCTTATAGTGACTCAACTTCTAAAAATCCTAACACTTAACCAGAAAAAAATCTTTCACACCAAAACATGACACATTTGCTCATCAGAAACAAAGGAGAAGACTTCCATGCAAACAATGATATTAAAGTTAATAAGTGGTTGTGTTTTAGCATGCTAACAAGTGGATCATGTGTTTCCCCCAAAAACCTTACAATAGGTCTCAAAGGAATTGGAACTTTTGGTGTTTGACATCAAGAAGAAAGGGGTAGAATGATAATGGAGCTGAATATGAAACCCTTGTCTCCTAAAGTAAATGGATTTTCAAAGATTATACATTTTTCATTAATGAGGAGGTTTTTGTTTTGGGTTTTATGTCAAATGTGGAGGAGGAAGCATCATGAATCCATGAGCCTGCCCATATTTCAAAGGGGGAGTGGGAAGCATGACATGAAGGATTTTTTGATTCATGATGGTGTTTCCAACAAATCCAAAGGGGGGAGATTGGTATTATCTAATTGAGAATTGGTGTTGGTGTTGGATTTATTTGCAACCAATGTTAAATAGTTGTGTTGGGTAGTGTTGTATTTGTAGCCAACACATGATGATTTTATGTGTTTGATTTATTGTCAACACATGTGGTGATGGATCTGTTGTCAACACATGTCGAAGAGGAATCAGAGTTCTTTCGAAAGTTGTTTTGGAAATTCCGTTGTTCCGAAATTGGAAGCAGATTTGTTTGGAAGTTAGTCTAGTAGAGGAGTTTTAAATAGTTTAAAAGTTAGTCCGAAAGATGTGATGAAGATGTTCTGGAAGCTAGTTTGAAAAAGAAGCTAAAATTTGTGAAGGTTGGATGTTCTAGAAGTAACATAGGAGTTCGAGGGTTATTTTAGAAGGCTTATAAATCATAAAATATGATTGATGGTGTTTTGGTTGTTACAGGAATAAATCAGGATTATCATTCATAAAATACAATAGATGGTGTTTAGGAAGTTACAGGAAGAAACCATGTCGTGGAATCTAGTATCCTTGTCGGTACATAATAATTCTCGAATAATTCGTAAGGTTTTTTCCTGTATTATTTTGGCAGAAGTCTTCATACGTAAGAGTATTTCTAGAAGACATCATGTCGTGGGAAGGATGGAGACGTCATAAAGAGTATATGTGAGTCTTTATTTTTCCACTGGGAAAATTTTTTGCTATCCCGGAGATAATGAAACGACATGCAAGTCATTTCACTCGACATTATGAAGACAGTGGTTGGATTGAAATGTGGAGATAATGAACACCACGTCATAGCAAAAGTCGTATAGAGATTACAGAATCTATGTGAAAACCAAGGAGATCAAAAACAGGCGTTATGAAGGTTGTTATGATCTGTATGTAAGAATGCTTGAAATAGGAAACTGAAGAATCTCTACATCGTGGAATAAATTATTTTGAGTATCGATTTTTCTGGAGTTGAAGCAAAAACGAGCAGGTGAGCATGGAATAAGCTTTTTTGAAGGGTGTTCTGGAAATCAAGAATTATGATCATGGTGAGGGAAGCATGGATAATTTCTCTTTGTATAAAGAAAAGGAAGTTCTGGAAATCAAGAATTATGGAGATATTAATCTACATAAATAAAGGAGTGTTGTTGTGAGAAATGAGAGAAAAAGATATTGAGAGGAACATTGATATAACTGATATTATGAGAAAGAAAAATTCCATAAAGAATAGAGGAAGAAGGTTCGAGTTAACATTGACACTCTTTGAAGATCTTTCTAAAGAAGAAGGTGGAGTTTCCATGACATCTAATGGAAAGGTGAAACTGCTTTTGTGGTGATATTCACAGCAGTCTATGCAAGAGAAACATGGAGATCAAGGAGCACCAACCTACACTGGGTGCATCAACAACAGTGGTGATATTGTTTTGAGTTGGCATGTGTGCCAAGATGTTTTCCTTTATTGACCCTTGGGAGGTAGTGAGTCATCCTTAAACCTTGTAAGGGAAGTGACCCCAGGCTCAGAAGTGCCCTAGCTTAAACCCACCACCAAACAATGCATTTAGTGGATTCCGGTACACCGGCACATCCCTGTGTGTATGCTCGTTAGATTAGCCCGGTGCGGGTGAACCAAGTAAAATACATGTGTCTTGTGTGCATGTTTTACTTAAATTCCTGCAAGACATAATTGGTGAGTAAGGGTTAACAAATCATTGATCTAATCTGATTAAGGGCTAGAGACAAGAGTGATAACAATTGGGTCGTCATTAAGAGAAAAACTAAAGTGTGTCCCTACTAACTAGGAGGTCAAGATCAGTTAGGGTGGTGAGAGTTTGGGGAACAAGTGATTAAGTTGGAACAAATTTCATACCCTGATTCACCCCCCCCCCAGGGTATCTCTCACTCAATACCCTTGTGGGTCTAACAGTTTTGATCTTGTCATCGATTGGAGATTAACCAAGATGGGATTTGTCCTCACGTATGACGAGTAAGACATTTGAGCCCTTGGTTGGGATAGACTAGGGAAATGTATGGTCATAACAAAATAGTACACATGATGTGCTTATTTATTGGGTGAGGGGCATGTGATATATTCATCCATAAAAGTGAATGACATGTGATGTATTCATTGACCTAATCATTCTACACTCGAAGAATTGAAAACATATAAGTTGACTATATAGGATTAACATACTTCGTGTCTCATGGTCACTCAATGTATTAGAAAAAAAATCATATGAAAATGTATGTTTACATATGATACACTACAGGAAAACTGACGTTTAGCGGCGGTTTTTTCACGGCGGTTTTAAAAACCGCCGTTAAACGTGTTTCAGGCCACCATTTCGCGGTGGTTTTTAAACCTCCGCGAAATGAAAGGAAAAAATAAAAAAACAAAAAAAAACCTCAAAATCACAAACGACCATAACTTTTGATCCGGGCGTCCGTTGGAGCGCCACGACCAGTCAAATCGGAGATCATGAAGAGATCCCACTACTGGAAATGTTGTTTTTCCCAACGGGTTTTTACCAACGGTTTTCTAAAACCGTTGGCCTTGAAGGATTAATAAATCCTTTCCCAACGATTCATTGAAAACGTTGGGAAAATCCACCCCTTTGCCAACGGTTTCTTCAAACCGTTGGTAGATGGGTGTGTTAATCACCTTTTTCCAACGGTTCTTTTGAACCGTTGGGAAAGGGTCACCCCTTTGCCAACGGTTTCCTCAAACCGTTGGCAAAGGGGTCCTTAACATCTCTTTCCCAACGGTTCTTTAAAACCGTTGGGAATTATTTCCCCCAAATCCTGCTCTCCCCCATTCGCACAGAACCTAATTTCATCTGCTCCACCGCTCTCCTCTGGCGAAATCCCCTATCTGAAGAGGTGAAAACCATCTGAAATCAGGTATCTTTTCATTTATACACATATACTTCCTTATTTTTATTGTTATTGCTTTAGTATTTTAGTTTTAAGTTATCAATCCACCTCCACATCTCTGCTGCTCTCCAAATCCCCCATCTGAATAGGTGAAAACCCATTTGAATCATCTCAAATCAAGTAATTTTTTCTTTATACACATATGGTACCTTGTTTTTATTGTTATTGATCTAATATTTTAGTTTTAAGTTTGGATTTTGATTTTATTTCACCGTGTAAAATAGGGAAATGAATAAATATTTTGTTAATTAATTAGTTTCCCCTGGAATATCAGTTGTGTTATAATGTCCATGCTAAATAAAGGGGTAATGTAATAAAATACCTTTAATAAATAAATTGTGGAAGTTGGGGTATGTTGCCTCTATGAGAGGTTTTTTGTTGTGTTTCATTGTATGTTGTAGGCTTTTTTATGGGGATTGAGGTGACCAGTTGGGATTTGTGATATGTGGGGTTGTAATGTGATGGTTAGTGGGCATGGATGTGTCATGTGAAGTTGTATGATAGTGATGATGTGTGGTGGTGTTGTGTCGTGTGGAGGTGTTGTGTGATGAAGTTGTGGTGTATAATGTGGTGAGGTGGTTTTGGTTGTGCGGTGGTTTGTGATGTGCAATATTTTTATTGTGATATGTGGTTGTTTTGGTGAGATGTTTGGTCGATGTAACATGGTGTCGATGGTTATTGTGAGATGGTGAGTTGTTGTGTGGTGGTTTTATTAGTTTCCTGGTTATCTATGGAATAAATTATGCTGTTAAAAAAAACAAGATATTAAATAAATGAGATGAAATAGAAATGGATGTGTGGTAAATGGATTTAATTAATTTAACATTAAATGAATGGACAATGTAAGTGTGAATGAACTGGCTTATAAATGAATGTGAGAAATGCTATGCGTCTTGTGTGGTGGTGGTGTGGTTTATGTGTTTTATGGTAGTAGTGAAGTGTGTGATTATGTAGTTAATGTGAACCCATAGGTTGAGTATTTTGTGCTATCTATATATCATGTATTTTTATGTTATTTCTACACATTCCAGGGGGGTGGTATGTCTAGGTGGTGGTGGTGGGGTTGCAGGGGAGGGGGGTGTGGGCTGTTTGGGAGGGTGGGCAGGGCTATCCAGGGGGGGTACGGGGTGTCCAGGGGGGTACGGGGGTGGGCGGGCTGTCCACAAGGGTGGACGGGCTGTCCACGGGGGTGGTCGGGCTGTCAAGGAGGGGTGGGCGGGCTGTCCAGGGGGGGTGGGTGGGCTGGCCATGGTGGTTAGGGGTGTCCAGGGGGGTGGGTGGGCTATCCAAGGGGGTGGGGGCTGTCCATAGGGAGAAGGGGTGTCGAGGGGGGTGGGTGGGCTGTCCACGGGGGTGGTTGGGCTATCTAGGGGGTAGGGGGTGTCTACGGGGGTGGGCGGGGCTGTCCAGGGGGTGTGGGCTGTCCTGGGGGTCTGGGTGGGGTGTCCTGGTGGGGGAGGGGTGTGTGGGGTGTCCAGGTGGGGTGGTATGTCTAGGTGGTGGTGGTGGGGTTGCAGGGAAGGGGGTTGTGGGCTGTTTGGGAGGGTGGGCGGGGCTATCCAGGGGGGGTACGGGGTGTCCAGGGGGGTACGGGGGTGGGAGGGTTGTCCACAAGGGTGGACGGGTTGTCCACAGGGGTGGCCGGGCTATCAAGGAGGGGTGGGCGGGCTGTCCAGGGGGGGTGGGTGGGCTGGCCACGGGAGGTAGGGGTGTCCAGGGGGGTGGGCGGGCTATCCAAGGGGGTGGGGGGCTGTCCATAGGGAGAAGGGGTGTCGAGGGGGGTGGGTTGGCTGTCCACGGGGGTGGTTGGGCTGTCTAGGGGGTAGGGGGCGTCCACGGGGGTGGGTGGGTTGTCCACGGGGGTGGGCGGGGCTGTCCACGGGGGTGGGAAAGGCTGTCCACGGGGGTGGGCGGGGCTGTCCAGGGGGTGTGGGCTGTCCTGGGGGTCTGGGTGGGGTGTCATGGTGGGGGAGGGGTGTTTGGGGTGTCCAAGGGGGTTGGTATGTCTAGGTGGTGGTGGTGGGGTTGCAGGGGAGGGGGGTGTGGGCTGTTTAGGAGGGTGGGCGGGGCTATCCCGGGGGGGGGGGGGGGGTACGGGGTGTCCAGGGGGGTACGGGGGTGGGCGGGCTATCCACAAGGGTGGACGGGCTGTCCACGGGGGTGGCCGGGCTGTCAAGGATGTTGGGTCGTAGAGGATGGCAAGAGGGGGGGTGAATTGCCTTTTCAAAAAATAATTAACAATTTAAAACAATTATCAATGCAGCGGAAATAAAAAAGGCAAGACACAATTTGATAACGAAGTTCGGCTTAATTCCCAAGCCTACGTCTCCGCTCCCAACAAGAACCGTTGAGAGATTAATACGTCAGCTTGCTTTTTAATGGTTGTATCAAGAAACCCACTAGCCGTTTTAAGGTAGGCTAGAACACCTTCGTACAGCTTGCTTTTTTATTATGGTTGTAGCAAGAAACCCACTAGACGTTTTAAGGTAGGCTAGAACACCTTCGTACAGCTTGCTTTTTTATTATGGTTGTAGAAAGAAACCCAATTGAAAGAAAGAATGGAAATGAGAGGTTTATTTTAATCCAAACCCAATGAATAACTAAACAAATAAAATAATACAAACACACGGAAGCCTTGAGCGCCAAAAGTGTGAGAGAAGCTGATGGAGAGGGAGCTCAAGCTTCAAGGATGGAAATGGATCATAAGAGGCCTTGGAGATTTGTCGTTAGAGCGTCAAGACATCAAAATATCATTAGGTTATGTTCCCGACATCCATGGTTTCTTATTTATAGGAGAAATACCCATAAACACTTCAATATGGCCGTTGGAGGGCTTCCGGAGCTGTTGGGGGTCAAAAGTACAAGTCTGGTCAAAGCCCAACGGTAGTTTAACTGGGCACACCGGATGGCCGGTGGTGTCTCACCAGCTGGCCGGTGGTCCATCGGCTGGCCGGTGCTGAGCTCCCGGCTGGCCGGTGGTCCAGACAGAGCAGGCTTTCTGTCTGGGTTCCACCGGCTGGCCGGTGGTCATCCACCGGTTGGCCGGTGGCACCAGGCAGTGGACAAGCCTACTGCTTGGGTCCTCCGGCTGGCCGGTGGGCAAGAATCGGTTGGCCGGTGCCCATACCGGCTGGCCGGTGCGCTAACACCGGCTGACCGGTGGCTCTGGCAGAATGCAATGCTTCTGCCAGAGACCACCGGCTGGCCGGTGGACTCAGAGAGTCCACTATCAGCCTTCTTGGGCCAACTCCTGGGCAACCTTTTTCCTAGCATCAAAACACTTGAAAACAAGTTAGAACATGATGAGAGTGATTGTGATCATTAAAATCCAAGAGAGAGGGGTACAACAAAGGAGGGGTGGGCGGGCTGTCCAGGGGGGTGGGTGGGCTGACCACAGGGGGTAGGGGTGTCCAGGGTTGTGGGCGTGCTATCCAAGGGGGTGGGGGGCTGTCCATAGGGAGAAGGGGTGTCGAGGGGGTGGGTAGGCTGTCCAGGGGGGTGGTTGGGCTGTCTAGGGGGTAGGGGTGTCCACGGGGGTGGGTGGGTTGTCCACGGGGGTGGGCGGGGCTGTCCACGAGGGTACCCTACTAATATGGTTATGGGATGAGGCATGCTCTGATGTGATAACACATTAAGTTCTTGTTGGTTTTACATTTTTTCAATAACACATTAGTATGTTTTTTTCACATGTCTAGTTGATACCATGATTATTTTCTTCCTTTATCGTTTACTTAAATGTATTTTCTATTAAAGTTCAATTCTATTGAATTGTTTATGACAAAATGGCTTATATGAATTTTTTTACAGAATGGACAGAAGTTTGATGTATGAAACCGATCGTATCTCAAGCGATTTTCAAAACAATTTGGAGAGCTTTATAGATTTTTCATTTCACAATGCTTCAGATAGTGGTCGTATACACTGCCCATGTTTCAATTGTGTTGGTAGACCTTGGTTGAGTCGTGAAGAAGTCAGCTACCACATAACCAAAAATGGTTTTCAAGCAAACTACTTTGTGTGGTATCACAATGGGGAGAAAATGAAATCTCAAATTGGTGATGATCAAAATGAAAGGACTGGAATGGAGAATTTTTTAGATGATCGGTTTCCGTTTATTCGTCATCATGAAAAAGAAAGGATTTTGACTCAAGAAGACGTCGATATGATGACAACTGATGCATCTAGTGAAAATGATGATATTGATAGGGTGAAAAAATTGAATGATGCTTCCACGACTCCAGTATATCGAAAATGCGATAAAATGAAAAAGCTGGAATTTTTAATCCGATTGTTTCATGGAAAAACTATGTATGGGATTTCTAATACAGCAATCGATTACATTCTTACCCTCTTGAAGGATTTACTTCCAGATGATGTAGATATTCCCTCAAAACACTATATGGCATGGAAGTTAGTTGAAGAACTTGGATTTTCCAGAAACAAAATTCATGCTTTCCCAAAAGATTGCAGTTTATTCTGGGAAGAAACCGCTGAACGAAATGAATGTATAAAATGTGGCACATCCCGCTGGAAGTCAAAATCTGATGGAACACCATCCCGCGTTCCACAGAAAGTAATGTGGCACTTTCCATTGATCCCCAGACTCCAGAATATTTTTATGTCTGATGACATATCAATAAAAATGAGATGGAATGATACCGAGAGAAAGAAGACTAATGATGAGTTGGTTCATCCTGCAGATGGATTTGCATGGCAGAGATTTGATGCTCGACATCCTGATTTTGCAGCTGACGTGCGTAATGTGAGGCTGGGTCTTTCATGCGACGGTTTTAATCTGTTTGGGCAGATTCTTACTTCGCACAGTACGTGGCCAGTTTTTATACACATTTATAATCTTCCCCCATGGTTGTGTATGAAAAAATCTTTCACTTTCATGAGTATACTCATATCTGGTCCTTCTGATCCTGGCATTGATATTGATGTATACATGCAACCTTTAATAAAAGAGTTGAAACTTCTTTGGGATGTGGGTGTGCGCACATACGATGCATGTTCGAAAGACATATTTCAGATGCGTGCTGCGCTTATGTGGACGATCAATGATTTTCCGGCTTATGCAATGATGTCTGGATGGAGCACGAAGGGAAAACTCTCATGTCCAGTTTTTATGAAGAATACACGATCCAGAAGACTGAAACATCGTTGTAGTTTCAGTTTTATGGGACATCGACGATTTTTTCCAAAGGATCATCCATATAGAATGAATCGTCGAAGATTTGATAATACTATAGAGACCGATGATCCACCTCAGCGTATGTCTGGAACTGATGTGCTTAATGAATTGAAAGATTTCAGTTTTTCGTTCGGGAAGGGTCAAATGAAATCTGGAAAGAGAAAGAATGTTTCCACAGAAACCTGTTACAATTGGAGGAAGAGGAGTATCTTTTTTGATTTGCCTTATTGGTCAACCAATTTGCTACGTCATTGCTTAGAAGTAATGCATATTGAAAAGAATATATGTGAAATGTTGCTTTCAGTTCTTCTAAATGTCAAGGGGAAGACAAAAGATGATTTACGATCTCGACGTGACTTGGTGGATTGGGGCATTAGACCAGAATTGCATCCTGTGCGTATCAGTGAAAATAAATGGCAACTTCTATGTTCTTCTTATGTGATGACACCTACTGAAAAAAAAACAATTTTTGGAAATATTAGAGACTATTAGAGTTCCTGATGGCTATTCAAGCAACATATCTAAACGGGTCAACAGAAGAGAGTTGAAGCTAAAATCTTTGAAGACTCATGATTATCACGTTCTACTGCATGAGTTGCTTCCAATAGCAATCCGTCATCTTTTGTCCAATAATGTAAGGGTGGGTGTTATTCGGTTGTGCCATTTGTTTAGAGATCTTTGTGCTAAGAAGTTGTCCAAGTCTTTCTTGCAAAAAATGTTGACAGATGCCCCATTAATTTTGTGTGAGTTGGAGAAAATATTTCCCCCATCATTTTTCACATGCATGCTGCATCTGACTGTCCATATTCCAACTGAAATACTTCTTGGAGGACCTGTTTCTTTTCGTTGGATGTATCCAACTGAAAGAAATATGTTCACATTAAAGTCTTATGTTCGAAACAAGAATCATCCCGAAGGTTCTATCGTGAACGGTTACTTAGCTCAAGAATGTATGGATTTCTGTTCAATGTATTTGTCTGATCTTACTACAAGAATGAACAGACCAATGAGAAATGAAGAAGAACAATATGAGAAAATTGAACCCAGTTTTCCATCACTTCCTCAAACAGGAGGAATTCTTGGATCATATACATTGAAGACATTAAGCCATGAAGAGCGGGAGATGGCACATCGCACAGTTTTGTTCAACTGTGATTTGTTCGATGACTATATCAGGTAACAAAATTGAATATGTATATCTTACATATATATATGTTAAACTATTCATATTTTTTTATCTACAGGGAACATAAAACAATGATAAATAGGAAGCATTGTTATTTATCTTTGAGAAGGAGAGAGACTTTTCATAGCAAAGAGTTTTCTGCTTGGTTAAAATTGAAGGTAAAAATATTACTGTTTAAATTAATTATTTCAATATTTACTTAAGTTTAACTGTCATTTATATTGCAGGTATTGAGTTTGTCTGCTGACTCTGTCTCTGAGGAAATAAGAGCTTTGGCTTTTGGTCCTAATACCGTGGTTCGTGACTGTAAATCAATTGTTATCAATGGGTACAGATTTATTGTCACTGAACGAGCCAAAAACATGAGAACACAACATGATGGTATTATGGTTACTGCCACAACAGATTGTTATGCCAGTGCATCAGATAGTAGACCGCGACTTGAAAATGTCGGTTATTATGGAGTCGTTGAGAAAATAATAATATTGGATTATTACTCTCATGGACGAGTCACAATGATGAAATGCCATTGGTTTGATTCGATGACGAGACATGGCACATTTATTGATGATTGTGGATTTCGAGTAATTAATATGACCCGCACTCTTGCAACCGAAGAACCATATGTGTTGGCATCAATGGCTAAACAAGTTTTTTATGTCAAAGATCAACTTCAACCTAAATTTGGTGTCATAGTTGAAGTAATTCCAAGACATATTTTTTATGATGCTGATGATGGAATTGACACTGTCCCTATTGCCATTGGAACCAATCCATTTATTTCTTTTGATGACTCCAATAGCTCAATTGTCAGAGTTGATTGTGAACCTGAAGTTGTGGTTGGAAATATATAGAATCATTCATCCATGTTCTCAATTCTTTTGGTTTACCTCGAGTTGGGTTGTTAAGGTTGGTAATATTAATATTTATTTAGTATTGATCACAAATATGTTTTAGCTGACTTGACCTTTATGTAAATTTTCAATGTTTATTGGTTGCTGTTTTATTTGAATTGCATTTTATAATTTAGAATTGAACTGTATTCAAACCAAATCAAACAATATTTCTAACTTGGTGAACATTACAACTTGTATGTTTTATTAAATTCATTCAAGCTCTTCTAAAACAATTGATAGCTAAATTACCAATGAATCCCATCATTCCCTCATATATTTAGTTTTTTGGTTTACACATTAATTTTCTTTTTCTAATTAATTACATATTTGTTTTCCAATGCAGGAAATGCAGCCAATTGAAGAGAGATGAAGAAAAAAAATGGCAGAGAACAATCGTCGGATGGAGGAGATGGGCATTCCACCATTAGTGCCTACAGTGAGTACTTTATTTCAAATATATATATATATATATTTACAGAATATATAATGTCATGTGATTAATTTTTTTTGTAAATGTTTTTGTAGGATCCACCATTACGTCGACAGTTATTCGATGAGGAGCCTAGTACTGGTCCTAATACTCAGGCCGGTGGTACGAGGAGGGTTCGTACCAGAGGTGGACGTAGAGCTGTGCGTGCCCGACTAGACCCTGCCCCTCCCACTGACATTTCAGCCTTCCCACATTCTGATCCCGGTGTGTCGTTAGGGACACACGGGATATTTAGACCTCCCATGTTTTCGCTACCTTCTGCATCTTCTGCCCCATCATTTTCACATCCCATGATGATTCCCACTCCCCAGTCAGCATCAGGTCATACAGCTGTTCCATCTTCTTTTCCTTCTACTTCTATCTCTCCGAGCTTTTATATTCCATCGTCTTCGACTCCTGTTCCACCAGAGGGTGTTCCATCAGGTTCTGTGGATCTGGCGCCACTCATTTATCAGACTAGCGCAGGTATATTCATAAAACCCTAACAAATTTTTAAAGAAATATTTATTTTCATTATAACATGTTTTGATAAAATATTTGTTTTTCTTTCATGACAGATACATCTACTGACAGGAGGCGGGGGCGGGGCCATACACGCATGCGTTCGGTGTGGAACCGTCGCACACAGGTTATGGTGGAATATAATGAAGACAATCAGATGGTTGAGAAAACAGGGCAGCAATGTCAGAGTTTTATGGCGACGCTTTCCAAATACTCCGACATCATTCCCGTCAGCCCGCTGTCATGGAGACATTTTCCACATGAGGTCAAAGATAGAGCTTGGGCAGAGATATGGGTAAAAAAATCTGTTGTATTTAATGCCATGAATTTTTTTTGTATTTATATGAATTAATATTTTCATTTCAGCTTCGATTTAATTTTCCTGATGGTGAGGGTGCACGACTGGAACGTCTAAAGGATTTAGGCGAGCTTTAGAGATCCTACAAGCATGAGCTGTATATTGGCTGGCGTGCTAGAGTTGGCACTGAGTTAGAGGCGGTACCAGTCGTGGATGATTGTCCTATAGAGCAGTATCATCAGATGATTACTCATTGGACGAGTACCCAGTTTAAGGTATGAATTACATTTAAGGTATTTAAATAATAACTTTCAAGTTTTGCATTAATATTATCTTTTGCATTATCGAATTTTATTTAGGAATCATCTGGAAAAAATAAAAAAAACATTGATGCAAAAAAATACCTCCATACACTAGGACGCACGACGATGCCGGATCATGAGAGGCAGCAGGTATGACAATTGTTTATAAGTTTTCTTTACGACTTAAATTTTCTTTTGTTTCCTCAATTATTTAATTATTTGATGAAGTCTTTATATAACTTTTGTTTTCAATTTCATTGTAGAGGCAAGTACAAAATATTGAAGGACATGTGCCTCGAGCAAAACTGTTTTGCTCGAGTAGACGAAAAAAGGATGGAAGTGCTGTCAACGAAGCGACTCAGCAGCAGATTGTAAGTTTTAATCTGTTGATTTTATATTTTAATATCTATTTCGTAACTTAATAATATATTTATATTTGTAACAGGATGCTTTAGAGGCCCTCGATGCCCAAGAAGCAGACAATTTTGGGCCATCTGATCACTTACATCAGGTGTTGGGAGAGGATCATTCTGGCAGAGTACGCTGCCGACCTAGGATAGCCCCGACGAGGTATTGGCCTGCCTCAGGTACGAGTTGTAGTGCCACCGAGCTGCAGCAAGTTAGGGCACAGGCAGAACAGGCTGAGAAAAGGGCCACAGAGACGGCAGAACAGTCTGCTAGGGCAAACAGTGCATTTATGAAATTTATTGAAGTTCTACGTCCAACACTTCCAGCAGAGGCCAGCCCAGCGATTGATGAATACATGTCGTCGATACATTCTATATATGGTGCACCAGGTGGTAGTTCCAGTGGTGGTCAGGCCGATGTCCAGCTTGAAGATGATGATGGCGAGTAGTCTGATGCGGAAGAGGAGGGAGATGAGGAGGGCGAGGAGGAGGGTGAAGGCGAGGAGGAAGGCGCTGTGGAGGGTGAGGACGATGAGGAGGACGATGACGAGGGCGATGATGATGATGATGATGGTGATGGTGATGCTGATGTGGGACATATTGATCCGTTACATTTTTGACTTATATTACTGAGATTTGATGTTTAATCTATTCTAGTTGTTGGTTTTATCTAGACTCGTAGTATAGTATTGGAGTTGAGTTATTTTTATATATTGTCTGCTTTTATGGATGTTGTTTTCTTTTAGTGGTTGTGTGTTTGTGAACTCTCTGGACAACCCCCCTCATTCTTGGACCCTGGACAACCCCCCCTCCCCCTTGGACCCCCATCACGCGCGTTTACGAAGCGCGTGCATCACTTAAAATACGAATATTGAGCCGTACCGCGCAAACTGCACGTCCGATTGACGTGCCGTCTGCGCGTACACATCACGAATAATAATTAGAATGTTTCACGGTGGTTTCAGCTCAATCTGAGGTCGTCCGCTATGAATTTGACAGTTGGACGCCCGTTTTGGCCGTTTATGACACCAGGACTGCATTGTCGGTCACAGCGGGCACACGGCACATCCGATTGACGTGTCGTCTGCTCGACCACTTCAGAAATCACTCACCCGTATTTGTTGTCTGATTTCAGGCCATTCCGACTTCATTCGGCCCGTTTGGACCCCCCTCACGCGCGTTTACGAAGCGCGCGCATCACTTAAAACACGAATATTGAGTCGTACCGCGCAAACCGCACGTCCGATTGGCGTGCCGTCTGCGCGTACACGTCACGAATAATAATTAGAATGTTGCACGGTGGTTTCAGGTCAATATGAGGTCGTCTGCTATGAATTTGACCGTTTGACGCCCGTTTTGGCCGTTTATGACACCAGAACTGCGTTGTCGGTCACCGCGGGCACACGGCACATCCGATTGACGTGCCGTCTGCTCGACCACTTCATAAATCACTCACCCGCATTTTTCGTCTGATTTCAGGCCATTCCGAAATTGTTCGGCCTGTTTGGACCACCCTCACGCGCGTTTACGAAGCGCGCGCATCACTTAAAACACGAATATTGAGCCGTACCGCGCAAACCGCACGTCCGATTGACGTGCCGTCTGCGCGTACACGTCACGAATAATAATTAGAATGTTTCACGTTGGTTTCAGCTCAATCCAAGGTCGTCCTCTATGAATTTGACCGTTGGACGCCCATTTTGGCCGTTTATGACACCAGAACTGCATTGTCGGTCACCGCGGGCACACGGCACGTCCGATTGAAGTGTTGTCTGCTCGACCACTTCAGAAATCACTCACCCGTATTTTTCGTCTGATTTCAGGCCATTCTGACTTTGTTCGGCCCGTTTGGACCCCCCTCACGCGCGTTTACGAAGCGCGCGCATCACTTAAAATACAAATATTGAGTCGTACCGCGCAAACCGCACGTCCGATTGACGTTCCGTCTGCGCGTACACGTCACGAATAATAATTAGAATGTTTCACGGTGGTTTCAGCTCAATCTGAGGTCGTCCGCTATGAATTTGACCGTTGGACGCCCGTTTTGGCCGTTTCTGACACCAGAACTACGTTGTCGGTCACCGCGGGCACACGGCACGTCCGATTGACGTGCCGTCTACTCGACCACTTCATAAATCACTCTCCCGTATTTTTCGTCTGATTTCAGGCCATTCCGACTTCGTTCGGCCCGTTTGGACCCCCCTCACGCGCGTTTATGAAGCGCGCGCATCACTTAAAACACGAATATTGAGTCATACCGCGCAAACCGCACGTCCGATTGACGTGCCGTCTGCGCGTACACATCACGAATAATAATTAGAATGTTTCACGGTGGTTTCAGCTCAATCCGGAGACGTGGTGTGGCCGGCACCACTCAAAGTGTCTATCTTTTGTTTCAAAAGGACGTCATTTTAGGTGAAAAGCATCAACTGACATACAGAAAACCGACCAAACGCATTCCGAATCTGTTGATAATTTATCCCAACAATCCATGGGTCATATGTGACGTGTACGAGCCAACCCGGGATGAATCTGAGTCGCGGTGTGGCCAGGATAAGTCTAAGTGACTCTCTTTTGTTTAAAATGGACACCATTTTAAGTACATACGGAAAAACGACCAAACGGATTCGGTTTCCGTTGAAACTTTAGGAGAACGATCCATGGGTCATATGTGACGTGTACGAATCATCCCCGCTTCAATCCGACATGCGGTGTGGCTGACACCACTCAAAGTGTCCGTCTTTTGTTTCAAAAGGACGTCATTTTAAGTGAAAGGCATCAACTGACATACGGAAGAACGACCAAACGCATTCGGATTCTATCGATACTTTAGCACAACGATCCATGAGTCATATGTGACATGTACAAGTCAACCCCGTCTTAATCCGAGACGTGGTGTGGCCGACACCGCTCTAACTCTGTCTCTTTTGTTTAAAATGGACATGATTATAAATGAAAAGAACAACTGACATACGCAAAACCAACCAAACGCATTCGTAATCTTCTGATAATTTATCACAACGATCCATGGGTCATATGTGACATGTACGAGCCAACCCGAGATGAATCTGAGTCGCGGTGTGGTCAGGATTAGTCTAAGTGTCACTCTTTTGTTTAAAATGGACAACATTTTAAGTACATACGGAAAACCGACCAAACGCATTCGGTTTCCATTTAAACTTTAAGAGAACGATCCATGGGTCATATGTGACGTGTACGAATCAACCCCGCCTCAATTGGAGACGCGGTGTGGTTGGAACCACTCATAGTGTCTGTCTTTTGTTTCAAAAGGACGTCATTTTAAGTGAAAAACATCAACTGGCATACGGAAAACCGACCAAACGTATTCGGATTGTGTCGATACGTTAGGAAAATGATCCATGGGTCATTTGAGACGTGTAAGAGTCAACCCCGTCTAAATACGAGATGCGGTGTGGCCGGTACCACTCTGACTGTGTCTCTTTTGTTTAAAATGGACAAGATTATAAGTGAAATAAACAACTGACATATGAAAAACTGACCAAACGCATTCGGAATCTGTTAAAAATTTAGGACAACGATTCATGGGTCATATGTTACGTGTACGAGTCAACCACGCCTCAATCCGAGTCGCGGTTTGGCCGAGACCACTCTAAGTGTATCTCTTTTCTTTAAAATGGACTACATTTTAAATTCATACGGAAAACCAACCAAACGCATTCTGATTGTGTTTATATTTTAGCACAACAATCCATGGGTCATTTGTGATGTGTACGAGTTAACCCCGCCTCAATACGAGACGCGGTGTGGCCGACACCATTCAAAGTGTCTCTCTTTTATTTAAAAAACACTTCATTTTAAGTGAAAACAACAACTGACATACGCAAAACCGACCAAACGATTTCGGAATATGTTGATACTTTAGGACAACGATCAATGATTCATTTGTGACGTGTACGAGTTAACCTCGCCTCAATCCGAGGCACGGTGTGACCGGTATCATTCCAGATGTATGTATTTTGTTTAAAATGGATATCATTTCTATTAAAAATATATGCTATATGAAAAACCAATCAAATTATGAATTGAATTCCGGATTCCACATATGATTGTCATCTAAATTTTAAAATGAATTCTAAATGAATTATGTATGTTTATAATTATGTTATGAATTCTACTTTAATTATGGATGAGTATATTTTCAGGATGCATTATATGTGTTGGTTGGTTGGTTTTCATTATTTGTATGTGTTGGTTTGTTCTCTATATGTATGCATTATATGTGTTACAGGTACAATAATTGGATTGAAAAATGAATTGAAAACGAGGGCATAATTGGATTGAAAATTGAATTGAAACCGAGGGTGAATGCCCAAAAAATTGAAACCGAGGGTGAATGCCCAAAAACCAGACCTGCTGTGCAAATTGCAGGTTGTTGTGCCTTTTGCACAGCAAAGCCTATGCCAACGGTTTTCAAACCGTTGGCATAGGCTCTATGTAGCTGTTTTTACCAACGGTTCAAGGAACTGTTGGTAAAAACACCTATCCCAACGGTTTGAAACCGTTGGGATACCCTGTCGCATGGTGGTTTTTACCAACGGTTCATGGAACCGTTGGGAAAGGAAATTATTTGTTGATTTCCCAACGGGCCAAACTGTTGGGAAAGGCCTTTCCCAACGGTTTGGCAGAACCGTTGGGATAGGTTGATTTTTTCTAACCTATCCCAACAGTTCTGTGTAAACCGTTGGGAAAAGCCTTTCCCAACGGCTTACTTCCCCACGGTTTGCAGAACCGTTGGTATAACATATACCAACGGTTCTGCAGCCTTTCCCAATGGTTCTAAACCGTTGGGAAATGCTGGATTTCCAGTAGTGTCTAGAGGTACGTATAATCAAAACCGTGAGACGGTCTAAGGTGCGGAAGATATGAGAGTTATAAGAAAGTTGAAAAAAGTTCTCTAACTTCAAACGGCCATAACTTTCGCTTCGGGTGTCCGTTTGGACTCTACCACGTATCAAATCGAAGCCAGCGAAGAGAGCTACGCACCAGTTCGACACAAGAAAGCTTTTTTCATACTTTTCAACCCCAAAAACTCTTCCGAAGGCCTCTGAAACCTCGTTTCTGTCACCGGTGTCCCGTCGAACTTGTCTTCAAACGGACCTAACTTTCGATCCGCGTGTCAGTTCTGACTCCTCCACCTGCCAGATCATAGATCGTTCCATGAGCTTCAGTTTGACTAGTCATGGCGCCCACATGCACGCCTGGATCATATGTTATAGCCTTTCTAGTGGGTATCGGGTTTGTTGTGTTTTTCGATGCCTCGTTTCTAGCACCCGTTCCCCGTCAGCTTTTTTTTAAATGGTCGTAACTTCCGATCCGTCTGTCCATTCGGACTCTTTCACCTATCAGGTCAAAGATTGTTTCAGGATCTTTGATTTGACAGGTCACGGATCTGAAACAGACTCTCAGATCATAAGTTATCTCCGTTAATGTGAGTCCAATGTTTTTGTCGCTTTATGACCGTTTTGACGGGTTTTAACGGTTGCTCCATTTATTACTGTTTATTTGGGTTTTCATGACATGTTATTTTTATCAATGGTTTTTTGTGGGTTATTATGATGATTATGTTGAATTATTAAGGGGTTTTCCAGAGTTGTCATGAGTTTTCATGTGTTCTCATTCTTTCTAATGCCTCGTTCTTCATATGTTTCTCCATCCGTTTTCACACGTTTTCATGATTTTTCATCCCTAATCACATTTTTTCATACTTTTTCATGTGTTTCCTTTATTATTTATTATTTATTATTTATAATATACTTTAATTTATTTATTATCTATTATTTGTTACTGGTTATTTATTATTTATTATTTATTATTTATTATTTATATTTATTTATTATTTATTATTTATATTTATTTATTATTTATTATTTATATTTATTTATTATTTATTATTTATATTTATTTATTATTTATTATTTATATTTATTTATTATTTATTATTTATTAATTATTATTTATTTATTATTTATATTTATTTATTATTTATTATTTATATTTATTTATTATTTATTATTTATTATTACTAATAATAAAATATTATTATTAATAATAATATTTGTTACTGATTATTTATTATTTACTATTTATTTATTATTTATTATTTGAATTTATTTATTATTTATTATTTATATTTATTTATTATTTATATTTATTTATTATTTATTATTTATTATTTATTATTTATTATTTATTATTTATTATTTATTATTTATTATTTATTATTTATTATTACTAATAATAAAATATTATTATTAATAATAATATTTGTTACCGATTATTTATTATTTATTATTTATTATTTATATTTACTTATTATTTATTATTTATTATTTATTATTTATTATTTATTATTTATTATTTATTATTTATTATTTATTATTTATATTTATATTTATTTATTATTTATTATTTATATTTATTTATTATTTATTATTTATTATTTATTATTTATTATTTATTATTTATTATTTATTATTTTTTGTTTATTATTTTTTGTTTATTATTTATTATTTTTTATTTTTTATTTATTATTTTTTATTTTTTATTTTTTATTCTTTATTTTTTATTTTTTATTTTTATTTATTTTTATTATTTATTCTTTATTATTATTTATTACTTATTATTTATTATTTATTATTTGTTTATTATTATTTTTTATTATTTTTTATTATTTTTTATTTATTATTTACTATTATTTATTATTTATTTTTATTATTTATTTTTATTATTTATTTTTATTATTTATTTTTATTTATTTTTATTATTCATTCTTTATTATTATTTATTATTTATTATTTATTATTATTATTTATTATTTGTTTATTATTATTTTTTATTATTTTTTATTTTTTATTTTTTATTTTTTATTTTTTATTTTTTATTTATTATTTTTTATTTATTATTTATTATTTATTATTTATTATTTATTATTTATTTTTATTATTTATTTTATTTTTTTATTTTTTTTTTTATTTTTTTTATTTTTTTTTTTATTTTTTATTTTTTATTTTTTATTATTATTTATTATTTATTTTTATTCTTTATTCTTTATTCTTATTTATTCTTTATTATTATTTATTATTTATTATTTATTACTATTTATTATTTATTATTATTTATTATTTATTATTATTTATTATTTATTATTTATTATTATTATTTATTATTATTTATTATTATTTATTATTTATTGTTTATTATTTATTATTTATTATTTGTTTATTATTATTTATTATTATTTATTATTTATTATTTATTATTTATTATTTATTATTTATTATTTATTATTTATTATTTATTATTTATTATTTATTATTTATTATTTATTATTATTTATTTATTATTATTTATTTATTATTATTTATTTATTATTATTTATTTATTTTTATTTATTGTTTATTTTTATTGTTTATTATTTATTGTTTATTTTTTATTGTTTGTTATTTATTATTTATTCTTTATTATTTATTATTTATTATTTATTATTTATTACTTATTACTTATTACTTATTACTTATTAGTTATTATTTATTTTTTATTTTTTATTTTTTATTTTTTATTATTTTTTATTTAGTATTTAGTATTTATTAGTTATTATTTATTATTTATTATTTATTATTATTTAGTTTATATCTATTATTTATGTATTATTTGTTTTTTCAATTAATATATATAAGTATATTAAATTCTGTTTATTAACCACATGACGTGTTTGCTGGAGTGGTAAGTCTTTGAAAATAAGCAAGAGGTTAGGGGTTCAAATCTCATCAAATGCGGTATTTATTTATATTGCATGGGCATGGGCATGGGTATGGGGTGTGCATGGGGTGTGCATGCATGGATAAATAAAGTAAATAAAGTAATACGAAATGAATAAATTAATTAATTAAAAAAAACTTAAAAAACCGCCGCTAAAAAACCGTCGCGAAACGTTCTGCGACGGTTTTAAAAACCGCCGCGAATAGTTTCCCGACGCACGATTTCGTGGCGGTTTTTCAAAACCACTGCTAATCTATTTAGCGACAGTTTAAACTGCCGTGAAACGTAAAACCAAACCGCCGCTAAATGCCTTTTTTGTCGTAGTGATACAACTAATATAAAAAAGTATAGAGATACATGTGTTTGATTGAGATCGTGTCAGATCCCTTTGTAGCTTGAGTAGCATTAATGCATTACTAGAGACTATTCTTTTCTTACATTTATGAATTCAGGAATTCATATTTTTTATCAACACTACAATGGCATGTGGGGACACACTTAGTGGTTGACTGAAGAGGAAGGTATTACATATGACGTAATGCATGATGAAGTTGATGAAAGCGTTCCAAAAGTGTTTTGAAATATATCCAAAATGAGTCTTGGATATGATTTTACAAGTTATTGTATATTATACAATATCAGGTGAAGTGCCACCAAGTCTATTAAGGCTTAGTGCAAGTGATGTGTTATGGGTATATCGTAGGTGGCGATTTGCTATATTGTAAGGCGTGAAATGGAGATTTCATGCCATTTCCTTGTCAAATTATATTGTATGATAAAGCAATATCGTATGGAGTGTTATGAGTATAATATGATACACACTAACATCTTATGATTGTTTGGCAGTCGAATAATAATTGTTATCATTCAAGAGCTTTTCATACTTGGTTATCATTAAAAGGACATTTCTTTTTATGAAACGCGTGGGAGAATAACAATGGTCGAAGGTTGAAAATTTTGTAACTACATGGCATTAACTCATACGTTATAAACATATAAGTTAATGCATGGGAACGTCGCGATGGCTATATAAGGAAAAATACATCACTGAGATGGTGATCGTTTGAGCTTGTCATTGCTTTCTACTAATTCTCTTTTTATCTCGAAACTTATCCTCTCTTTACCTCGAGTGGCACTAGCATTCCATGAGAATAGAGGAGGATCCTTCACATGCAATGGGTGATTCACATCAACCCATGGATACACCATGGAGGAGGGAGTTTGATGGGTGCCTCTAAGGGATCTTTGTCAAGCATGTTGGTGGAAGATGGTAGCAAAGGCATCATCGAAGTGAAGTACACATGTTTGGTCTTCATTTATGTTTACATGATTCTAGGTTTCATGCATGGTGATCCTGGTAATTTGGGTTTCTTGTTGTTTACAAGGTGTTGATTAAATGTTAATCGATCCTTAGAAACTCATCAATAAGATATGCAACCATATCATTGTCTCTGTCCAAAAAGCCTTGGGAAACCTTGAGTGAAACCTCATACTCCTAGCACATTCATTTAATGTCATATCCATCCGCTCAACCACACTATTATGTTGTGGTGTACTAGGAATTTTCTTCTCTCGTCGAATTCGATTAGTAGCACAGATTTTCTTTAACTTTATACCATCGTAATCTCCTTCGTTGTCAAACCTCAAGTATTTCAACTTTGAGACTAACATACTCCCCTCCACAAGAGTCCTCCTGTAACATCCCAGTTTTTTAAAAAAAAATAGAAATGCATGGAACTTTTTTTTTAAATAGATATTTTTAATTAGTCTTTAAAACATAACTTTTCTACTTCTATGTTTTGAATTTCAAGAAACTGTCATCTACAATTGTGTTCAGTATGTTATTTAGAGTCTGATGAAACAAACTTGTTTTTTGGTGAATAGTAACATACCCTTATGAATAGTAATATGAATAGTAATATGACCTCATGAATAGTAAATAATATTATTATTTTATTTACCCAAGGAAATAGGATAATGGGATCTTAATTAATTTTCCATTGTCACATAAAACTAATTGCACTTCAATATTGTTATTTTTTGAATTAACTGTGACCTTATTTAAAAATTAAATTAATAATAATTAGAAAATTATTTTTGAAAAATGGAGTTCATTTTTGAATTCTACACGTCGAAAAATGGTTGGGGTAGATTTTTGGTATTTTTCTGAAACTCTTGAATTTCCGGTGAATAGTGAAATACGATAAAATACCGTATAATCAATTTATCAGTAAAAATGAACTATTTATGACATCATAAGTTATGCAAGGCTACTTGCTTAGAACTCACATGATATTATCACTATTTAGGGCCACTTGATTTGAGATTATTCATAGTCTTGATAAAAATATTATAATAATAATTAAAATAATCTAAAATACCTCCCCTCCTCCACTATAAATATCACCCTCACTCCCATCTTCCTCCCACACCTCTCAAGCCTTGATCATTGTCTAATTTCTGCCAAATTCCCTCCCCAATCTTCTTCCCCATGTCCTAGAGCTACTGGTCTCACCAAAAGACCAAAATCGAAGCCCTTAAGAAGGATCTCAAGGAGAAGAGATCAAGAGGTAAACAACCTCTTTTATTTTCTTTCTTTTCTTTCATTTTTTGTTATTCTCTTCCATTTCCTTTGTCTTGTGTTGGGATATTTCATTAAATATTCCCCCCTTACTGTCCATATCTTGTTTGAATGATGATATATTCTATTCCTCTCATCAATCTTGTTTTTATGAAATTTTAAGAGACGTCGTTAGGGTGCCGAATTTTCGTGAGAAATTTCTCAAGATTTTCTTTTATTTCATGATTTTTTTTCTTCTTTCCTCACTCCCTCTTATCCAAGAGGCATGAAATCTCCAGAATCATGTATATTCATTATGTTCTCATGATTATGGAAAATTCCTCATCAGTATTCTTCTCCTCTTCCACTTATTTAAAGAATCAAAAAACATTGTCCATTTGTGTCGAATTACCGACATCGTGGACGATGTATTTTCAATTTCCATTAATTCTTTCAAGTATGGTCATGAAACCATTTATATGGATGAACCAAGTTATAATATATGTTTTATGACCCATATATGGTTCTGGAATTCTTTTGTACTCATGGTTCTAATTTAAAAGACAAAATGACGTTGTTATTATCAAAGAGCCACTAAAATGATCTAAAGGAACATCATTAATGTTTTAACTTATAAGTCATTCTCATATAAAGAATCAAAGTGATAAATGGCATAAATTATGGTACTAAAAATATGTAAATACTACTCCATTCCAATTCTGGAGTTTCACTTCCAATCAACAAGAACGATTCATCATGAACCGATCGTGAAAATCACAAAAGAACTCACCCAAAATAATTCAAGGAACAAAATACTAACAATTAAGGGGTGAAATGAGGTTATGAAATGACCATATAAGATGTTATAAACATGAAAATGTTTCTGTAAAATACTAATAACACTCTTTTAACCATTATACAGGAGGTTTAAACAATTTTGAAGTAAGACAAGCCTAAGGTAAGGGTTTCTTCATCTCGCTTCCTTTTTTGTGAGATATTCCGTAATCACTACTATTACTTTGTATGGTGTATGTATACTGCCCATTATTGTCTCATATCATGAATATATTTATTTTTATGATATTCAATTTATCATTTGATAATCATTAATTTTGGGTCATATGAATTAATTGATTACAAAGTTGTAAGGGGTTCCTCGTCTCACTTTCATTTCTGTGAGATTTTCATCGTTCGCCGCTTATTTCTTGTATGTGGTATATGTGTACTGTCATTTGATATATATAATAACATGATTCTATTTATATTCATTTTATTCAATAATTCACTTGATATTTATTATGTTCTGGTCATATGATTCGATCGATCACATTGTTGTAAGGGAATTCTTAACCCGATTTCCATTCTTTGGGTTAACCTTCTAATTTAATATTTATGGGCTATTTAAATTGTTTGTGTGATGGGTTATATTTATATTATGTTTCATTATGTGTATTTATAGAGTATATACATATTCCATCCACTCTATTAAATCTCACTTCAAGTATATGATGTTTATAAGGGACTTTTCTTCTAAAATCCTCTTTTAAAATTCTGTTTTACAAGATTCAAAAGCAATGTTTTTATGCTATTATTTATGTTGTATGATTATGTTTTGGTTATTGGGCATTGTTTATGATTAAGGGTGGGACCTATATTTCCCTCCAATGCATTGGGTATGAGTAAGTTGGAGGTCGGCCGTATGGTTACTCCAAGTGTAACTGCGATGGTTACACAAAGTATGGTAGCCGTCAGGGTTACAAATTTTAAGGTAGCCAAGATGGTTACAATATTATGTAAGTAATGCCCCAATATACCTCTATTATTATATTTATGTTTGTGTGGATCTTGTGTAAATATCATGTTACACGAAGTAGGTATTTATGGGTGGAAAGCATGTCTTTTGAAAATGTTTTCATATGTTATGAGTATTCATGGACTAATGTGATTTTTTCTTCTTTTTCATACCTTACTGAGCTTTGTGCTCATCCCAAGTTTTTAAATGATTTTTCACAGGTTAATGGATGAGTAATACAAGGAAGGAAGACATGTTAAATGTTGAAGAATTGTCAAGGAGTCTTGTTTTAAGTTTTAATGTTTTATATTTTGAGAAATATGGAAACTGATTTTATGGTATCCACTATGTAACAATGTGTAATGTTATGAATGTATTATGTCCTAATTCTCTAAACCTCTAAACTTGAAAAGATCCTCAATGTAAAAGGAAGTGTTTTCTTGAATAAATTCAAGATTATGTAAGTATTAAGAGCGGTTCGTTATAGTTGGTATCAAAGGAAAGTTTTAGAAAACTTTAGGGATTAGAAGTTTTCATTAAACATATGGTTAGTCTGTATGTCTATTCTTTATGTTAAATCCCTGTTTTATAAATTTTCAGATTAAGAAAATTCAGTTACAAATGGAAGGAGGAGGATCTCAAATGACATTCCTATCTCTTCCCGATGACTTGCTTGCAATAATTATTGCAAAGTCTTGTCGAGATGACTTTGAAACCTTTTCTAACATGCAACTCACTTGCAAGCAACTGTTTGAGATATCAAACACCTCCACTATACCTTGATACCATCGTGGATCATGGGTTATATTTAAACAAATATTATTTTCTCAATATTCTCATATTTTTAAGAAAGGTAAATATTATCAAGGAATTTTTAAATATTTTACCTTATCAAGAGATTTTGAAGCATGTTATGATTTTGAAAGAGGTGCTGAAGAAGGAGACCCTTGCGCAATCTATTTATATTTTCTTTTACAGTATAATCTTTCAGCACATACTTATGATATTTTAAAAGGACCATTGATTGAAAGTTTCAACTCAAACTCGGTCCAACAATTTTATAAAAATCAAGTTTTATCAGATGTTTTGAAATTATATGTCATACATGATTATTTTCCAAAACTATTTTTCTGTGAACACCCATATGACTCAAGTTGTACAAGGTGTATTTGGATAAAGGAAGCAAATGATTTTGAAGGATCTCTAAATCATTGTTGCAATGCATGGACCTTCTATTTACGTGAGCAAGATGATGATGAGACCAGGTGGACACCTTGATCAAGGTACCCTCACTTGTTTAATAAGTAAATAAAATTGTGAGGACGCAATTTCCGGAAGGTGGGAATAATGTAACATCCCAGTTTTTTTTAAAAAAATAGAAATGCATGGAACTTTTTTTTTAAAATAGATATTTTTAATTAGTCTTTAAAACATAACTTTTCTACTTCTATGTTTTGAATTTCAAGAAATTGTCATCTACAATTGTGTTCAGTATGTTATTTAGAGTCTGATGAAACAAACTTGTTTTTTGGTGAATAGTAACATACTCTTATGAATAGTAATATGAATAGTAATATGACCTCATGAATAGTAAATAATATTATTATTTTATTTTCCCAAGGAAATAGGATAATGGGATCTTAATTAATTTTTCATTGTCACATAAAACTAATTGCACTTCAATATTGTTATTTTTCAAATTAACTGTGACCTTATTTAAAAATTAAATTAATAATATTTAGAAAATTATTTTTGAAAAAAGGAGTTCATTTTTGAATTCTACACGTCGGAAAATGGTTGGGGTAAATTTTTGGTATTTTTCTGAAACTCTTAAATTTCCGGTGAATAGTAAAATACGATAAAATACCGTATAATCAATTTATCAGTAAAAATGAACTATTTATGACATCATAAGTTATGCAAGGACACTTTCTTAGAACTCACATGATATTATCACTATTTAGGGCCACTTGATTTGAGATTATTCATAGTCTTGATAAAAATATTATAATAATAATTAAAATAATCTAAAATACCTCCCCCCCCCCTCCACTATAAATATCACCCTCACTCCCCTCATCCTCCCACACCTCTCAAGCCTTGATCATTGTCTAATTTCTGCCAAATTCCCTCCCCAATCTTCTTCCCCACGTCCTAGAGATACTGGTCTCACCAAAAGACCAAAATCGAAGCCCTTAAGAAGGATCTCAAGGAGAAGAGATCAAGAGGTAAACAACCTCTTTTATTTTCTTTCTTTTCTTTCATTTTTTGTTATTCTCTTCCATTTCCTTTGTCTTGTGTTGGGATATTTCATTAAATATTCCCCCCTTACTGTCCATATCTTGTTTGAATGATGATATATTCCATTCCTCTCATCAATCTTGTTTTTATGAAATTTTAAGAGACGTCGTTAGGCTGCCGAATTTTCGTGAGAAATTTCTCAAGATTTTCTTTTATTTCATGATTCTTTTTTCTTCTTTCCTCACTCCCTCTTATCCAAGATGCATGAAATCTCCAGAATCATGTATATTCATTATGTTCTCATGATTATGGAAAATTTATCATCAGTATTCTTCTCCTCTTCCACTTATTTAAAGAATCAAAAAACATTGTCCATTTATGTCGAATTACCGACATCGTGGACGATGTATTTTCAATTTCTATTAATTCTTTCAAGTCTGGCCATGAAACCATTTATATGGATGAACCAAGTTATAATATATGTTTTATGACCCATATATGGTTCTGGAATTCTTTTGTACTCATGGTTCTAATTTAAAAGACAAAATGACGTTGTTATTATCAAAGAGCCACTAAAATGATCTAAACGAACATCATTAATGTTTTAACTTATAAGTCATTCTCATATAAAGAATCAAAGTGATAAATGGCATAAATTATGGTACTGGAAATATGTAAATACTACTCCATTCCAATTCTGGAGTTTCACTTCCAATCAACAAGAACGATTCATCATGAACCGATCGTGAAAATCACAAAAGAACTCACCCAAAATAATGCAAGGAACAAAATACTAACAATTAAGGGGTGAAATGAGGTTATGAAATGACCATATAAGATGTTATAAACATGAACATGTTTCTGTAAAATACTAATAACACTCTTTTAACCATTATACAGGAGGTTTAAACAATTTTGAAGTAAGACAAGCCTAAGGTAAGGGTTTCTTCATCTCGTTTCCTTTTTTGTGAGATATTTTGTAATCACTACTATTACTTTGTATGGTGTATGTATACTGCCCATTATTGTCTCATATCATGAATATATTTATTTTTATGATATTCAATTTATCATTTGACAGTCATTAATTTTGGGTCATACGAATTAATTGATTACAAAGTTGTAAGGGGTTCCTCGTCTCACTTTCATTTCTGTGAGATTTTCATCGTTCGCCGCTTATTTCTTGTATGTGGTATATGTGTACTGTCATTTGATATATATAATAACATGATTCTCTTTATATTCATGTTATTCAATGATTCACTTGATATTTATTATGTTCTGGTCATATGATTCGATCGATCACATTGTTGTAAGGGAATTCTTAACCCGATTTCCATTCTTTGGGCTAACCTTCTAGTTTAATATTTATGGGCTATTTAAATTGTTTGTGTGATGGGTTATATTTATATTATGTTTCATTATGTGTATTTATAGAGTATATACATATTTCATCCACTCTATTAAATCTCACTTCAAGTATATGATGTTTATAAGGGACTTTTCTTCTAAAATCCTCTTTTAAAATTCTGTTTTACAAGATTCAAAAGCAATGTTTTTATGTTATTATTTATGTTGTATGATTATGTTTTGGTTATTGGGCATTGTTTATGATGAAGGGTGGGACCTATATTTCCCTCCAATGCATTGGGTATGAGTAAGTTGGAGGTCGGTCGTATGGTTACTCCAAGTGTAACTGCGATGGTTACACAAAGTATGGTAGCCGTCAGGGTTACAAATTTTAAGGTAGCCAAGATGGTTACAATATTATGTAAGTAATGCCCCAAGATACCTCTATTATTATATTTATGTTTGTGTGGATCTTGTGTAAATCTCATGTTACACGAAGTAAGTATTTATGGGTGGAAAGCATGTCTTTTGAAAATGCTTTCATACGTTATGAGTATTCATGGACTAATGTGATTTTTCCTTCTTTTTCATACCTTACTGAGCTTTGTGCTCATCCCAAGTTTTTAAATGGTTTTTCACAGGTTAATGGATGAGTAATACAAGGAAGGAAGACATGTTAAATGTTGAAGAATTGTCAAGGAGTCTTGTTTTAAGTTTTAATGTTTTATATTCTGAGAAATATGGAAACTGATTTTATGGTATCCACTATGTAACAATGTGTAATGTTATGAATGTATTATGTCCTAATTCTCTAAACCTCTAAACTTGAAAAGATCCTCAATGTAAAAGGAAGTGTTTTCTTGAATAAATTCAAGATTATGTAAGTATTAAGAGCGGGTCGTTATACCTCCACTTCTGAAACATATTAAACACATAAGGCTTCTTTTTCAAAAAGTAAACTCGTATCTTCCTTGTTGAGTCATCAATAAATGTCACGTAATACAATAACCCACCAAGAGCATATAATGGTTCAAGTCCTCGAACATCAATGTACAGTTGGTCCAGCTTTCCAACATTTGATGTCCTGCCTCCTTTTGCAAATGACACTTTTGCTTTCCAAGGATACAATCTTCACATAGGTCAACCTCCACCAACTTCTTCATCCCCTTCTCACTCATGTGGCCTAACCGATAATGTCATAATTGTGAATCTGTAACATAATTTGTTGTTGAAACCATGTATGTGCAATTTTATGTCATATTTTATATTGTTCCATTCTTTTCCTCGTAAGCTATTGTCATAGTCACCTTAAAAAATTTCCCATAAACCACCAATGAAAGTAGTGTTGAAGCCACCATTATCAAGGTGCTCGACTGAAATAAGATTCATTCTCAGCAAAATTTTCAAAAACATAATTGTTTAGAAAATCCTTCTCTGATGTAGAACGGAAAGATGCTCCTGAGACCAAAATCCAAGAATCCATGGGACTATTCACACTCGATATCAAAACGTAATCAGTTCTTTCAACTGTTGTGTTTATTGAATTGGTTTCATGCGCTTTTTGTTTATCCATGCACTCCTTAACGTGCATTTTCTTCTTGTAACTCAAGCAAGTATGGACAAGTCACGTCACTTTATCTCAACTTTTTCCTCTTAGTTTAGATCACCCTCTGTGATTATCTTGCAGTATAAATTTGCCCCTTCATTCTATGTGTATAGCAGAACCAGAAACTCTTCTCCGGATATCCTCAGAGGGTATTAAATCTAACACGTCGTTCAACTTCAATTTTGTATTCCCCAAAAAATTACTCATGACTGCTATAATAGCTTCTCAACTAGACAATAAAATAAGTGTCATACCTAATCATCTAGTGTAATTCTCATGGATGTCAATTGACTTGTGATGGTGTTGATTTCATTGATGTGATTAGTAATAGTTCTCTTCAATCGTCTTCAAATAAAATAATCGTCTGATGTTGAACGTCATGTTCTTTACCAACGTAAGACACACAACTCCCAGAACCTATCAATCCATTTAACTCGCACTCAATTTTGTGTGACTCTGTTGGTTCGACACTTGAAGCGATAAGTGCATCTTTTTCTAATAAAGATGGTCATTAATCTTCATCCTTCAGAAACTTAAGTCATGGCTTCACATAGCCTTTCCAAAAAATGAGCTCATAGAATAACACGGTGGTATCGTAACATGTGTTGCTACAGTACCCAAATCTGCACGGTAGACAAAATTGTTAAATCATGAAGGTCAATGGACTGTTGTTTCATGTAGGTCTTTGACACTAGGCACAACATCATCCAATGGATCAACTTCCACCATTCCAACAATCAATATAACAACTAAATATATCATCATGGTTGGTTGTTTATATACAAGGGTTTTAAATGGCGAGATGCCAAGGAAGTGGCGGATAAATGTCTATAGAAGAGTATGCAACTTGTATATTTGAATCGTATTGGCAAAAAATAAAACAAAAACTCTTCTCAAGTCGATTGGGTTCAATTCTGAAGGTTCACTTGTGTTGATATGAGTGACCCAATGGTCCTAGTAAAAGTTGAATCAAACATACCTTGGACATCCCTTCCAAACAACCCCTTTCAAAAATAATGTATTCGGTAATACCCACAAATAAATGACAAACGTAGGGATTTATACAACAACAATGTGAAAGGATTTTAAATAAAGAACGATTCTAGAATCTTTAGAGATGCATGAAGAGTTCAAGGAGATGTATTGAAAAACTATCATAAAAATTGCGTTAAATGAATAGATTGCAATGAATATAAAAACACAATTAAATAAGAAACCAAATTTTAAAATGAGTTGTTACAAAAGAATCGCAATAAAGGGGATGAAAAAAATGTTCCCTTCCTATATTGAAAGACTTGTAAATTCGATCAAATTCAAAAAGGACTCCAACAGAAGAATGTCGAGAGAAAACTCTGAGAAATTTGGAGTTGGAGCGAAAACACGGGAGTGAGATTTTTGAATAAATGGTTGAATAAACTTGGATTAAAAAAATGAATAAGTATAAGTTTGACTCAATACTCAACACATGTGAGGAGCCCCCTAAACGGTGGTCCTCAATAAGCCCCGCCAGGCCACATTATACATTCTCAGGGGACATCGAACCTGAAATGACATTTACATGATTCAAATTTTTTGTCGCCCCATGCTTCACACATAATTATTAGCAAATCACCCATAATTGTGAATGTAACGAATGGCAGAAACATGTATAACCATGGACGGGTGGGGGTGTGGGAAGAACAAAACTCATCTGCCACCAGAAAACATCCCGCCAAATCCATGCAACTGGGCAGAAATAAATAACATCCGTCCAAAATCACACTATACACAACCCCACTACTATTCATTTTGCCGTTCATCTATCATTCAGGTACCGTGCCAAATTTGGATCACACCAATGACGGATTCTCAGGTGAGCACACCTTGTGCAAACATCAACCGGAAGGTCTTCCGGAGGTAGGAACCCATTTCATCCACTCGTTGCGCTTCCTCACTTTCCCGCCCTAAACAACAACACCATTTTTATTTACTTTTTATTATTTTAAATATTATATTATTTTAATTATTGTATTATTTCAAAATCAAAGATCACCTCAACTTCCACAACGGTAGAACTTCTCAAGAATTCCAATATTAGCTGGATGTTGTCCGTCAAATTCCGGACCTGAAACCAATGGGGCATGTTGTTAACTATAAAAAGGGAAATTAATGGCCAAGATCTCAAAAGGGCACAAACATAAGTTTGATAGTAATACAAACACAAATATGACACAAAAAATACACTATCCTAGCATCTTAATTAAATTAACATAAAATTCACGATCAAATTGCATCCAAAAACAAACAATAATTGAATCACTAGGCATTGCAATTTATTTAACTGCAATCACTTCACAGTGTCTGATATGGCATTTGTGGCTATAATATAATATTATGGCTGCAGATTGATCGCTCCCATTCTCTGCTGCCATGTAAGATTGCAGTGCCAAGTAATTATGAAATACCAAAAGTAACAATACATGAAATTTTAGAGATGTGGTGGAATTGCAAGCCTACATCGACATGCTAGAGTTACTACATAAGGCAATAAAGGTAGAGAGGCAACTTCAATCCGGAAGGAATCGTGCAAGTTCTCACAATTCTTGGAAACCTAATTGGAAAAACTCCAAATCAACTTCCAAGTGTAGTGAGTCAAAACCCAGTGTTTGATGAATTTCCTTTCTGCGGGAGGAGGTGCACGGTCGGAGACTCTTAAAGCAGGCGAGGAACAAGAGACGAGGGCCTCGCTGATGGATGGAGAGGAACACGAGAAGCAGATAAATGCTATGCTCCATCGATCCAGCAGAGCCAACTGGAGCAGGATCGGGAACGACAAGGGCAAAAAGAATTCAAACGGCACAAACAAGTGCACAACGTAGCAGCTCTGTTCAATCAGACGTAGGGGGCAGAATGCAGTCTGCCAACACAAATTGCTGGCAATGTGCAAGGTAAGCTCTATGCTCGGTGTTGGAGTCTGTATCCCACATCGGACTTGTGGTCCGATGTGGCCTATCATTCATTATAAAAGAACGCCTCAGCCTCACTCTGAGGTAAAGGAGGCAAGGGGGTTTCTCAACCTACATGGTATCAGAGCGGGTTTTTGAAACCCGATCCCTCCCTCCCTAATTTTTGTTTCTCCCTTCGGGCTTTAGGTTTTCCCCGTCCGGGGGGCGGCGGCTCCAATCCAAATAGTCGCCCCCCCCCCCGCTGCTCCTCCCGGTCGCACAGGCCCTCCCTCACAGCGGATCACCCTCACTGGCGGATCTCCCCCTGTCGGCGTCTCCTTTCGTGGCAGATCTCCCTGCCCTCCGGCAATCTTCCTCACCGGCGGATCACCCTCACTGGCGCTGGAGGGGAGAATCACCGGAAGGGCAGGGACCCGCGGCGGAAGGAGACGCCGGCAGGGGGGAGATCCACCGGTGAGGAAGATCCGCCGCAAGGGAGGTCCTGCGCGACCGGGAAGAGCGCGGAGGGGGGGGCGGCCGACTATTTGGATGGGAGCCGCCGCCCCCAGGACGGGGAAAACCCCAAAGCCTGATGGGAGGAAAAAAAATAAGGAGAGAGGGATCGGGTTTCAAAAAACCCCACTCTGATACCATGTAGGTTGAGAAACCTCCTTACCTCCTTACCTCAAAGTGAGGCTGAAGCGTTCTTTTATAATGAATGATAAAGGTCACATCAGACCACAAGTCCGATGTGGGATACAAACTCCAACAATTTTCAAAACAAAAACTAGACAAGCGTTTGATTACAGCAAGGTTGTTTTAATATAAAATTTAATTTTTAAAATAAACTATGCATATGTCCATTTGTGCATTAATTATGATAATTATAAAAATGATATCTATTTTTTTAATGTTATGGTAAGGACTAATTTGTATATTGAACCTTGTTAGAGGTTAAGTTGTGTAGTGTCTCACATCAAACTTGAGGTATCGTGTCATCTTTATCATTCATTATAAATAGACACCAAGGCCTCCCGAGAGGCATATTGGGTATTGGGTTCACCTCTCTTCCATTTCTACATGGTATCTGTAGAAGAGGAAATCTCCTTTCCTCAAGGTGAGGCGGAGGCCTTCTTTTATAGATTGACAAAACAAAATACATAAAGGAGTATTCTGATGTGGGACTCGGAAATACCCAGAATAATAAAAATAAGGTTTAACACTTCCCCTCAAGCTGGACATGCCCAAGCTTGGAACTGAGCGAGCTCAGGCGAGCCCCTGAGATGTCGACAAGTTGGTCCGCTGTCGGGATGTGGCTAAGGTTAACATGATTGTGCTCCAGGTGGTGGCGAAGAAAGTGGCAGTCCACCTCAATATGTTTTGTGCGTTCATGGAAGACGGGATTCGAAGCAATCTTGGTGGTTGTCTGAATGTCACACCAGATGTGAGCAGATGTCTGCGGAGGAAAATCAAGCTCCTGGAGGAGATGTCGAAGCCAAAGGATCTCTGTAGTGACGGTGGTCATGGCACGGTACTCAGACTCCGCACTGGATCGGGAGACGACAGTCTGTTTCTTGCTGCGCCAGGAGATGAGGTTGTCTGCACCAGATGTGAGCAGATGTCTGCGGAGAAAACCAAGCTCCTGGAGGAGATGTCGAAGCCAAAGGATCTCTGTAGTGACGGTGGTCATGGCACGGTACTCGGACTCCGCACTGGATCGGGAGACGACGGTCTGTTTCCTGCTGCGCCGGGAGATGAGGTTGTCTTCCAAGAACACGGCAAACCCAGAAGTAGATTTCCGAGTAGCAAGGCAACCAACATAGTCAGCATCACAGAAGTCCTCGATATTTAAATGGGCGTGGTGAGAGTAGCGAAAACCACGAGCAGGGTCTCGCTTGATGTATTTTGTGATGCGAATGGCAGCATCCCACTGAGAGGTGGTCAGATGCTCCATGAATTTGCTCACTTTGCCAACAACGCAGGCAATGTCGGGACGAGTCATGGTGAGATAATTGAGTTTGTCCACCAGTCAACGGTACCGCTCTAGGTGTGAATACGGTTCCGAGGAGTCATAGAGAGACCGTTCTCCAAGCTCAAGAGGAGTATCAATGGCGGTGGCCTGTGTTAGTCCAGCATCCTACAGAATATCCAATGCATATTTTTGTTAGCAGAGGAAGATGGTGTCCAAAGTATGGGAGACCTCGATGCCAAGGAAGTATGTGAGAGGGCCGAGATCTTTGGTGTGGAAGTGACGGTGAAGATGCTCCTTGAGGTTGACGATTCCAGTGGAGTCGCTCTCGGTGATGATGATATCATCCACATACACTACCAAGAGGATGTTGTCGGTGGACGTCGTCCTGTATAACATGGTGTGGTCCTTCATACTGCGAGAGAGCCCAAAGTCGGTGACGAAGGTGCTAAATCGGCCAAACCAAGCACGAGCAGACTGCTTGAGACCATATAAAGATCGGCGAAGTCGACAAACTTGGGAGTCAGTTCCGGAGGCACAAAAGTCGGGGGTTGCTGCAGATAAACCTCTTCCTCAAGAAATCCATGGAGGAAGGCATTCTTGACATCCAGTTGACAAATGGGTCAATGATAATGAGCGGACAAAGAGATGGATAATCGAACGGGAGACGATGGGAGAGAAGGGTCGTTCGGCGAGCGGAAGAACCTACGAGGGCCTGGAGATCGCGATTGAATGTCGGGTCGGGAGTCGCCGTGGGCTGGGCCGGAGGTGCGCAAGCAGGAGAGTGGCGCGTCGGGTGACCCAGGAAGCCGCTGTAGGGCGGTGCTAGGGAACGTGATTTAAGTGGAGTCGGAAGGTCGCTGCGGAAGGGCGAGGTCGGCGGTCAGCGTCCGAGGCCTGGATGTGCAGCGTGAGGACGGGTCGGGTTCCGCCGGAAAAGGGCGGGTCGGGAATCGCCGGGATAGGGCAGGCCGATTTTGCGTCGGTTGGTCGCATGGAGGGCAGGGAAGGACTGTTGCGGGGATCGCCGGAAGAGAGGGTGGGCCGAGAAGTTACAGGAGGGGCAGGGCGGAGAGAACCGCAGCGGGTGGTCCGCTGGAGGGAGGCGGGGCCGGGCGCACAGGAGAAGCCAGCTGCGGGGAGAGCGACGCCGCGAGAGGGAGGGGCGCCGTCGGGAGGGAAAAAAATGTGTCCGCCGAATAGGAAGAAAAAAAAAAGACGGGAGGGCTCGGATTTAGAAAACCCCCTCTGATACCATGTAAAAGAGGAAATCTTCTTTCTCAAGGTGAGGCGGAGGCCTTCTTTTATAGATTGAGAAAATGGAATACATAAAGAAGTATTCCGATGTGGGACTCAAAAATACCTAAAATAATAAAAATAGGGTTTAACAGTATCAACGCAGATTTAATCCAAAACCCCTCCCTCCTGGCCATCCCCTCTCTTCACCTAGGTATTTCCCAAGGATTTCCCCCAGGGGGCAGTGGCCCTCAGCCCTTGGCCATCGTCACAGTCGGTCGCCCCCTCCCAGCAAGTGCGTCGCCCCCTGCCTCTCTCGGGGCAACCTCTCCTGGTCAGGGCTCTTCCTGTGCAACGTCCCTCCCACGCGACAATCGCGGCCAGATCTGAACAGCACCCACCCTCACCTCTTCGGCGCTTCCCCGCTCTCGCCACCGGATCCACGAGCGGCGGCCTCCTGTCGAGCAGCCTCCCAGATCTGTGCAACATTGCTGACCAAGCAGGTGCGCAGCCCCAGATGGCCCCCTCACGTCGCGGCCTCCCACCCGCAGTGAATCCCTGTGTGACGGCCTCCTGCGCGTCGCTCGCTCTGTGCGTCGCCCGCTTTGTGCAACGCCCTCTTCTCCAACAGCCTCTGATTCACTCACCTCGGATCGAACTCCGCCTACAACTTTGGTGACGCCATCATCGTGAACAGCAAGACCTGGACCCGCTTGTTCGTGCAGCAGCGGAAGTACAGGTTCTGCATCATCAACGTCGGTAACGCCAGGTTCTTCCGGTTCTTCTCCAGTGCGACCACCCTCCCGGCACGAGCCCCCCTGTGCGATGCTTCCTGCACAACAGCCCCGGCGCCCCCCTCCTAACGTCGCCTGCCTTCGCGACGTGCGCATGCCCTTTTCCCGTCGCCCCTTCCGCAACGACGCCCCCTTCCCCGATCGCCCCCCTGCACGACGCTTCCTGCACAACAGCCCTGGCGCTCCCCTCCTAACGCTGCCTGCCTTTGCGACGTGCACAGGCCCTTTTCCCATCGCCCCTTCCACAGCGACACCCCCTTCCCCAACCGTCCCTAATCAGATTCTCCAAATTTGATGCTCCTTGCTCACGACCTGGTGCAAAATGACTTTTTTGCCTCTATCAGGTTCTTCACTGCTCCATGTTGTTCCTCACCTTTGCTTTCATCAATTTGGGTCCGCAAAGTTGGGCATCATATCACCCGGTCTTTTGGATCCGCTAGTTGGGCGTCATATCACCCGGGTCTTTTGGGGCCGCTAGTCGGACGTCGTTTCACATCGGCAATTTGGGTCTGCAAAGTTAGGGGTCGTTTCACCCGACCTTTTGGGTCTGCTAGTCGGACGTCATTTCATCTAACATCTGGAAGCAAAAGACGTCATTAGCAAGGGAGCATGCAAGTTCTACGATGATCATCTTTCCTTTAGCAACCATAGGTGAGAGCGCAACAGGTGGAGCACATCCAGTGGGCATTGCATGATGGGCATTGTTCTACGGTTGACACATTTTTTTTAACAGCACCATCCATCATTTTCATCTTGAGGGGGAGCTACGGTCGCGAATGATTTCTTTTTTGTTTCGTCTTGTCTTGTAATCAAGTTGGGTATGTCCAACTTGAGGGGGAGTGTTAGCAGTGTTTGTTGATTGCTTTGTTTTTCTTTGTTTTGGTTTCTTTAATTATGTATCCAAGCTAGGTACACCTAGCTTGAGGGGAAGTGAGGTTAAGTTGTGTAGAGTCCCAAATGGGACTCGAGGTATCATGTCACCTTTATTATTCATTATAAATAGACATTAATGCCTCCCTTAGAGAGACATCTTGGGTATTCGGTCCACCTTTCTATCATCCTACAAACCTTAATTCAAGTTATCTTTGATAATCAAAATCATAAGAATTAAAAAATAATAATAATAATAAGAACATCAAAATGTACAAAAAAACATTGTAAATAATATGAAGTTAATCATAAAATTTTATATTTGAGCAAATATAAATATAAAACGCAGGTTTTGTGATTAAAAAATTAATGGTTTTGGGATAATTTTTCAAGGCTAAAAAGCTTAAATAGATTTAATATAGTGTTTTAGGTTTAAGAGATTATTGTTTATGATTTTGAATAAAAAGATTGAGGTTTCAAGTGTTCGATTTTAAAATTTAGAATTCAGAAATTTGCGGTTTATAATTTATGGTTTTATGGTTAGGTATATGTATCAATTAAGATTTCAATTTTTGGATTTTAGAGTTAAAAAAATAATAATTTTGAGGGTTTGATGTTTTATAATATAGACAAGGTAAAACTTTGAGATTTTAAAATTTATGATTTAATCCTTTTGTTTTTAATGTTTATGTTTTAAAGTTAAAATTTTTTACTTTTAAGATTTATGACTCCGGTTTTTTTATATAGGTTGATGACTAAAATGCAAAATAAAATTTTAAAAACATTTGTTTACGTATTGTAGAATGATAAAAGGAGGAGGGACCTGAATCCCCAAGGTGCTCTCTAAAGGAGGCGTTGAGGTTCTTTTATAATGAATAATCAAGACTACATCGAACCATAAGTCCGATGTGGGATGCAGACTCCAACACTCCCCCCCTCAAGATAGGTGTACCTAACTTGAACACATAAAGAAAAAACAAAGCAAGCAACAGACCGCAAACACTCCCCCTCAAGCTGGACATAACCAGCTTGATTACAAAACAAGATGAAATAAAAGAAACAAGTGACGTTTGCAGCTCCCCCTCAAGATCGAAGCTCCCCCTAAAGATCGAAACTCCCCCTCAAGATCCGGGTCGGTTGACGGAGCGCCAGGAATGCCGCACGGGTAGGGTCAGTCGATGAGACGCCGAGAAAGCCACACTAGCACTGGGAAAGCCACACTTGCGGGGTCGGCGACGGGAGGCGGTGATTCCGCAGAATCGTTGCGAGATCTAGCGGCGCCAAAGGGCCCGGATCCCAGGCAGTCGAAGTGTTGTGCCAGGGTGGAGGAAGAAACAAGTGACGTTTGCAGCTCCCCCTCAAGATCGAAGCTCCCCCTAAAGATCGAAGCTTCCCCTCAAGATGATGGATGGATGAAGTTGTTGCGGGCGCAGCAGAGGAACCACACAGACCGAGCCGGTTGACGGAGCGCCAGGAATGCTGCACCGGTAGGGTCAGTCGATGAGACGCCGGGAAAGCCACACTAGCACCGGGAAAGTCACACTTGTGGGGTCGGCGACGGGAGGCGGTGATTCCGCAGAATCGTTGCGGGATCTAGCGGCGCCAAAGGGCCCGGATCCCAGGCGGTCGAAGTGTTGCGCCATGGTGGAGGAAGCGCGAGGGAGCCACAGGCAGAATTGCATTGAGGGAGCCACAGACGAAGCGCCAGCGTGGAGGCGGAGACGCCGCAGGATGCGTCGGCGACTGGATGTGGCCAGATCTAGCCAAATCTGGGAGGGGCCGGCGACGGATGACCGGGACAAGGCGCGGTAGCTGTTGCGCAGGGAGCCAGCACTGCAGGAAGCAGGGGGGACAAAGAGAGGCACATCGGGAGCAGGGGAAAGAAGCGATGGAGGCGGTGTGCTGCGTCGGGCGGGAGCCGGAAGGAGCGCCGGAAGGGGAGCCGAGAGAAACGCAGGGGGCCTGGCCGACACGCACAGAGGAGGCCGACTGGAGGTGCGGGACAGCGTCGCTGGGGAGAAACGTCGGGTGGTGCAGGGTCGACGGGAGCGGACAGTGGAGTAAGGCGGAGCCGGATCCGTCGAGATCAGGAGGCGCGACGTGAGGCGCCACCTGGGGCGGGGTCGTCGCGCGCAGCGGGTAGGGGACGTCGGGGAAGGAGGCGAGCTGGGACGGTGTCGCGTCGGATACGAAGGGCTGGGAGAGAGTCGGTCGATCGGTGCGAGGGAATCAGGAGGCGGGGCCGGGATGGAACCGCCGAGATGGAGCCGTGATGGAGCCGCCGAAAGAGGAATCGCCCAAGCGGGATTGAGGACCGCCACAGGTGATGCGGAGGGAGATGCCGGCAGGGGAGATATCCGCCGGGAGGGAGGCCGAAGCAAGAAGGGATCCGTCGGGAAACCACCAGGAGGCCGCCTTGGAAAAGAGCCCGAAGGAGCGGCGGTAGAAAATAAACCCAGCCCTACATGAGGGGGGGGTCGCCGCCCCCCACGGGGGAGAAATAATGAGAAACCCTAAACGGAGAAAAATAAAAATGGGAGGGAGGGCTCGGGATTAGGTTCCCTCTGATACCATGTAGAATGATAAAAGGAGGAGAGACCCGAATCCCCAAGGTGCTCTCTAAAGGAGGCCTTGAGGTTCTTTTATAATGAATAATTAAGACCACATCGGACAGACTCCAACACATATATGTTTGAAAAATGATATAAAATGGTTCAGTTTTTTGAAAACAAAAAACATTTCCACCAAAGTAAAATAAAATTTTGAAAACGTCTGCTAATTGTTTTCATTTGTTTGAAAAATGATAGAAAATGGTTCAGTTTTTTGAAACCGAGAAGAGTTCCAACAAAAATGGAAAATGAAAACTGGAAGCAGAAACAAAATTAAACAGGGCCTTTACAACTAAAGTTCTATGATAACTGATGAACAATGGTTCGGTTTTTTGAAAATGAAAACGGTTCCACCAAACATGATTTCATGTTCAGTTTTCAAAAAAATGAATAAGCAGGAAAACTGGAAATGAAAACAGAATCAAAATGAAACAGGACCCTGGTAGCCAATCTACGACTCAAAAAGTGACTAGGCAATAATAATAAAAACTTCGAATTTAAAACAGTGAGATTTATTAAAACTATAACAAATTATATATTTTTTTTAAAAAATAACTTTGATATAATTTCTACATAACATTCAATGTGCATTAAATATGCGTTCTCTCACCTATTCTTATTGATGTCATGTTAAAAAAAAAACAACTTCTAGCAAATGTTGGTTGAGAAAAATAAAGAATTTTCTTGATAATTGTTGAGGATTATTTTTGAATAACAAAATACATGATTTGTTGATTATATTTTGGACCATCAAAAGGCCTCGCTTTTTTCCTGACAATTTAGACATTGGGAGGAACACATTTTGAAGCCATTGGCAAACTTTTAGAGGTTTCTCAAGAACCAACCTGATAACAAGCACATAATTTGTAAAATGACGAAACCAATTAAAGTAAACAACTTACTCGACGGAAGCTTGCAATTAAAGTAATAGGAACCCAGCCCTTTTCGTCCATATTTGCCTTTAAAAAATCATCCGTCATTAGATTGGCATCACTGCAGTGATCATAAAATGTGTCATGAATGTTAAGTTCTCTTAAAACGAGAGTAAAATAGGAATGGAGCAATGGATCAGTACAATTTCTATCACTAAAACCTAAGAATTTAAAATACCTGAAATAATACTCTATCTGATTGAGTAACAAGGTAGAAAGAGAAGGTTCTGGGGCCGTGAAAAGCAATGGAGGAGGTGGAGGTGGAGAATGAGTAACAAATGGGAAGCCCCTGAGTGGCTCTGAGACTAGTGCGGGAAGCACATATACTGGAGATGCCATATCTGATTCAATTGAAAGACATGAGTTCCAGCTTCACATTGTTAAGTGAACAAGCATGTAAGACATCAGTATATTACAAAAATAAACTCCTACATTGCGATGATGAAGACATCAGTATATTCTAAAAACAAAGACATGAGTGCCAATTTGACATGGGTGTTTTTTTTGCCCTTTCCGAACAAAAATGATCTTACCAGTACCAAAGGGTCGGATGGGTTGGGGGGTGATAAAAGCAGCAGTGTTGGGTGGGCCTATAAATCCCCTTGGAGGAAAAGCCTGCGGCTTGGTTCCAGCACCCCTGAAAGTGGAAGAGTGAGGAGAATTCCGCTCATAGTCTTCACAGTTCTGGTCACGCCTACTGCCGTTGCTCTTACGGTATGAACCAACCCCGCGGTGTTGGGGCCCAAAATTGGTCCTCCGATTCCTTTGTACAGGATAGCCATTTGCAACTGCACCAGATGACTGCAACACAAAACCTCCAACCGCTCTATTTTCTGGATCACTGCCCCTACCAGGCGGCTCCCTCGTTGACAAATCTGGAACAACTGGCACAACTGGCATAAAGTTTCCATACGTGTTAGGGGGCATTCTAAACACAGGAAACGGAGGGGGAGGGGGAGGAGGGGGGGGAGATGGCAGAGATGGCTGAGCAGAGCCTCTCAATGAAGACCCGTGACCAAAACTACCCCCACGCTTCATGGATCTTTGTCTAACAGGACCATTATGAATCGGAGTAGAGCTGGAGTTGGCACAGTTGGTAACTTGTTTCTGAGGTGAAAGTGGAGTTGAGGGTCCCTTTAGAAGGCAAACATAAACATTAAGAAAGCAGCTACACCATCAAAAAGTCATGAACTTAGCAAGCATAGTACAGCACTCGTCTCTGAGGTGAAAAAAACTATCAGATCTATGAATGAAATTGAAAATTTGCGATAGAGAAAAATTAAGTATAAAAACAGAACGACCAAACCAGTCATAAATCTACATTAGTCCCATGATACAGCTCATACAAATGCAACAGTCAAAATAAAATGCGTTAATCAGCAAGGGAAACAACCGGGATCTAAAGAGAAAACCTGGGAGGCGGGGAGTGGTGCATCAGAGATACTCTTGGAACAATCAGAAGGCGATTTGGGGGAAGCCCTGGCCGACTCGGAAAGGGCAGGCCAGGAAACGGCGTCCATTACATGATCGGACACAACAATACCCTTTGAGGGCTTGTTCCAGGCAGGCTTCATCGGACGAGCCGCATTGCCATTAAAGCTATCGGAGCTCACCAGAAGAGTCACCGTTTCGAGACAATCCACAGCCGGCGGTGGCAACGCCGAGGGCTTCAGCGTGAAGGAATCAGAAGTGGGGGCATGCTCGGTGGGGGAAGGCCTCGGCGACGAAGATGGAGACGGGGAATGAGGAACCGCCGGGACCGACTCCGGGTCTCCCCGGACCACTTGGGCCCAAGGAGAGTGCAAAATGTTGCGCCGTGAATGAGGGCCCTGACCGCCTCCGTCGCCGGTGAGTGGGGAGGCACGCGGCGAGCGCGTAATGGGCGAAGAATCCGCCGTCGCGGTCATAGAAATCAGGTTTTCGAGGCAATCAAAGTTGAAAAATGTCTGCCGATCGGAATATAACAGGAAAACGCTCGCAACTAAATACTTCGCCGAGTGAAACAGCACTTCCGAGATAATCGAACCGTAGATCGTATTAGGGTTTCGTGAGGGCAATGCGAGGAGCTTGAAGATCGACCAGCTTGCGAAAACGCGCAGGCTAGCCGCCCAAACCGCCAATCCCCTCCCGTCCCCCTCCCCCTCCCCCCCACACTCTCTCTCTCTCTCTCCGCGCGGCTCCGCGTCCGTACCCCTCACTCATCCGGCCAGGTTCCTGACGCAGCTCGGCTATTTTATGAATGTTGGAATAAATTCGATGTACCGAGGCTATCATTTTCTCATTAATTTGTTATTTGCCGACCATCGCCCTTTAAATTTGATTTGACCGCGGCTAAATTATTTTCCAGTTTTTTTCCCTCTATTATTTTTCTTTTATTATTCGAATATTATTTTATTTGAGTGAAATTTCGCACGACGGACGTCATACTTGTTATTTATAAAAAACATAAAATTAATTAATTTGTAAATTTGATTGATCGATTGATAATTTATGGTATACCGTTTAAATATAGATCGTCGTATATTCATATAAAATTAGGTTGTGTTTGATGTTAATTGTATAAATTGTTTTAGCAATTATTAATTGTTAAAATAAATTATGAAAAAAATATTTAATGGGGGGATAGTTTCATGCCAACTGTGTATAATTAATTTTATTCATAAATCTGAGTATATACTTTTTTTCAAAAATTAAATAAATATCACTTAGAAAATAAATGTTTCTCATATCATTAGTTTTTTAGAACTGTGAAGACTATGAGCGGAATTCTCCTCACTATAGGAAGCTCAAACTCGAGACCACCCCAAAACCCCGTAGGAGCATACCCATGCACGTGGGGGGATAGGACGCAAGAGGTTCCATGTGTGAGTCAAGGCCATATCACCCTATGAATAATAATAATAATAATAATAACAGTGGTGATGATGATGACGACGGTGACAACGACGATGATGATAGCACCAACAACAATAACAGCGTGAATGAAAGTGATGATAATGATAATAACAAAGTGTTTTTAAATAAAGTAATTATTAGTAATAATAATGTAATTATAGATAATTAATGATATAATTAGTAATTATCACCATTGTTAATATACGATTAATTATTTATAATAATCACATTAAATATTGTTATTGTCGTTAATTAAATCAGTAGTTTTTATTTATCAATAATGACATCTATATCTATACCAAATGCAAAGACTACATGGGTACATGTGTTGTCATTTTGTGCCCTTCTTTTCCTCCAATCTTCATCCCTCCTCCATCACCTACCTCCACCGAAACCTCTCAACTTTCAAATGCCCTACTCTCCGACTCTCCACTTTTAGAAGCCCGTCTCCGCCTCTACCTCCCCTCTTCTCTACAAATCTAATTTCCTTTGCTTGTTTTTGAAATCCCTAATACGGAGTATTAGTGTAGCGACTCGAACTTCCTAAGACCATTGTCTTGCATGTTTTGGGTATTAGAAGGTTGGGAGAAGGTTAGAGGGGAGTAGATGGAGTTGGAGTCAAAATATATGCTGGAACGATGCGTTGAGGCGTGGCCTCATGGACCGTACACTTGTAGAAAAAAGTTTTTAGCGGTCGCTAAAAACCGTTGCTAAAGGTCTACAGTGGCTGCCTAACGACACCCAAATGATGAACATTTTTGGCCCGTTCTTATCACCCATAACGACCGTCAATTGGTAGCGGCTATAGGCCAGATCGAGGCACCCTACAACGGCCGTCAAAAGGTAGTTGTCATAGGGTGTTGTGACCAGGCCCATAGCAACCCTCATATGGCGGCCTCTATAATTTGTTTATTTAAAAAAAATGGCACAAAAATTATAAAACAACAAAAATGTCGTAATTAAAAAAATCAATAAATATCTTTATGACATGTAAAATCACAGGGTCATAAATATATTTGTCCAATCATCTTTCAAGTTCCGCATCCATCATCGAATAAAACTGACTATGAAAAAAAATCGGTGCGGTAAAAAAAACACAAAAACTTATAATTGGAATGAAGGTGAATGTTTCAATTAAATTTTAGCACGACAGTTCGAGGTCATTTGATTTTAAATACATTAATAGTTTCTAATATATATTTTTTAATTTTAGACTGCTTATTCGATCATTTCGAGCAGACCGTACGTCTGATTGACGTGATGTTTGCTCATACGCATAAAAAATAATACCAAGATGAATGCCCTAGGATTTCATGTCATTACGAGACCGTTCTCTATGTAAGGGTGTAATTTCGGCCCGACCCGGCCCGACCCCGCCCGGACTGGGCCGAGCAGGGCTTTTTCGGGTCGGGTCAGGCTTTTTCGAGTCGGGCCATGGTGAACTTTTATTATTTTTAAAATAATTGTTTGTTTTAAAACTTGTTTTAAACGCTTTTATTTAAACATTTTTTTAACATTTTTTAAAAAAAAATTACATTTATTTTAAAACGGATATTTTTTGTAAAAATGTTTATTTTATTTTTTATTAACATTTTACAGTGGGTGAATATGTTTTTGTTTGTCTAAATAGATTTATATATTGTAAATCTATATATATTATTTGCAAATTGTATAAAAAATTAATGAGGGGTTTTAGGGGGTGCGTAGTAGTGGGTGAGTTTAAAGTCTTTTTATTTAAATGTTTTTTTAACATTTATTTAAAACATTTTTTTACATTTAATTTTTAAACTTATTTATAATTTTTTAAGCGTTTGTTGAATTTTTTTTATTTAAAATATTTTATTTAAACCATTTTTTAACATCTGTTTAAAACATTTTTTTACATTTTTTTAATGGTTAATTTAAAACATTTTTTAATTTTTTTTAAACGCATGCTGTTTACAAGTATTTTTTTTTAAACATTTAACATTTTTCATATTTTAATGTAAAAAGTATTTTTTAAGTGTTTGTTTTAAAAAAATCAATTTAAGTGTTTGTTTTAAAAACTTTTTTTAAACATTTGTTTAAAACATTTTTATTTAAACCTTTTTTAAACTATTTTTTAACACTTGTTTAAAATGTTTTTACATTTATTTTTAGACGTTTAATTTAAAACGTTTTTTTGAACGCATGTTTTTTACATGTATTTTTTTTAACATTTAACATGTTTTATGTAAAACCATTCTTTTTATTAACATTTTACAGTAGGTGGATTTGTTATTTTTTTCTAAATAGATTTATACATGTCTATGAATTTATATATATTACGTGCAAATAGAAAAAAAATATTAATTAGGGATTGGGGGTGCGCAACAGTGGGTAGTGGGTTTAAAGCGTTGTTATTTAAACGTTTTTTTATCATTTATTTAAAATGCTTTTTTACATTTATTTTTTTAACTTATTTATGAAATTTATTTTTAAGCGTTTGTTTAATTTAAAACATTTTTTTAAACGATTTTTAATTTTTTTTTGCAGGGTAGGCCCGGTCCGACCCGATCCTATTCAGGCTGGGCCGAAATTACAACCTTATGAGGTGCACAGTAGTGGACGAGTTAATTTTTTTCTAAATAGATTTATATATGTATATATAATATATGCAAGTTTCATCGTATTTAAAAAAAATTAATGAGGTTGAGAGTGTACAAATATCATTGGGTGAATAGTTATTTTTTTGTTAATATATAATAAGTTATTATATATATATATATATATAATATGAGAAAATTGTAAAAAAATAATTAGGGGTTGGGGGGTGCGCCGCAGTGTGTGAGTTAATTTTTCTTCTAAATAAATTTATATATAATATATGCAAGTTGCACCATATTTAAAAAAAATAATGAGGTTGGAGGACGTGCACGAATATCATTAGGTGATTGTGTTATTTTTTTGTTAATATAAAATAAGTTATTATATATATAATATTAAATCACTACACACACATATATATTATTAATGAGTTTTTAAAAGCCACACTTAATTGATATATATTATTAATAACTTTATATATTTATTATTAATGGTTTTTTTTATATATATATATATATTATCATATCATTGATATATTATTATTAATGGATTTGTTTATATATGTATATAATATACAAGTTTCGTCATATTTAAAAAAATTAATGAGGTTGGGGGGTGTGCGCGAATATCATTGAGTGAGTGTGTTATTTTTTTATTAATATATAATAAGTTATTATATATATATAATGTTAAATGATTGATATATATATATATATATATATATATATATATGCGTGTGTGTGTGTGTGTGTAATGTGAGAAAATTGTAAAAATAATAACTAGGGGCTGGGGGTGCAGTGCAGTGCGTGAGTTAATTTTTTTTCTAAATAGATTTATAAATGTACAATATATATAATATATGCAAGTTGCAACATAATTAAAAAATTAATGAGGTTGCGGGACATGCACGAACATCATTAGGTGAGTGTGTTATTTTTTTATTAATATACAACAAGTCATTATATATATATATAATATTAAATCATTGATATATATATATATTAATAGCTTTGTTTATATATATATATATATATATATATAATATTAAATCATTGATATATATATATATATATATATTAATAGCTTTGTTTATATATATATATATATATTATATTAAATCATTTATATATATATATATATATTATTAATGGATTTTTAAAAGCCACACTTAATTGATATATATTATCAATGACTGTTTATATATATACATTATTATATATATACATATAATTATATATCGTTGTACACACACACACACACACACACATTATAATTATATATAATAATAATTATATGTATATATATACACATTATTAAATATATAATATATAATATATACATTATTTATTATTTTTTGTTAATATATAATGATATATATATATATATATATATAAAATCTGGTGATAATATAACATATGCACCGCCTAGACCAGTTGGTCCAGGTGCAGCCTTGGAAGCTTGAGGTAGGGGGTCGAATCTTCCTACCAGCAGTTTCCTGTTATATTTTTTTACAGCAGGTGGGCTTCGCACGGGCCAGCGGGCTGGGCTTCGCACAGGCCAACGAGCTGAGCTTTTTCGGGTCGGCCCGGCCTGGCCCGCATACCTTCTTGGATAGGCCCAGGCCCGACCTGATGAACCTACGGCCCAAGCCCGGCCTGACCCGACGCGGGCTTTGCCAGGTCGGGCCGCTCGGGCTTCCGGGTCAGGCTTGTCGGGCTTTCGGGGCGTCGGGCCAAAATTATACCCTTATCTCTATGGATGTGACCATTAAACACATGTTTTAGTGTTTTAAAACAACAAAAGTGTGTTTCCAATCGTCCCGGACAAACGACACGTCGGATTGACGTCTCACCTGCTCGACCGTTTCACAAATCATTGTACGGTTGTTTTCCTATAATTTCACAGCATTCAGAGGTCGTTCGATTGATTTTGATTACCCAACACACGTTTTTTTTTATTAAAACAGGAAACATTAATGACTAAAATCAGCAGAAGTACAAGTGCAAAGCCATGAAGGGAAATTGTCCACCCAAAGCTGGTTGGAGTCGAAAGGGCCTGAGGTCGCAAGCTGATGGGCCGCATTGTTTCCTTCCCTTTTGGTAAAGGAGAAGGTGCATAAAGAGAAGCGTTGATAAAGATAGAGAATTCTCCTGATGATGATGCCAAAAGACTGGAGCCCACCATCATTGTGGTTAATAGCATCGATTACGGTAAGTCAGTCAGACTCAACAATGATATCACTCCATCCACATTCCAAGGCGAGCAACATACCGGCAAGGATGGCCATGGCCTCAGCAACTGCAGGTTCCCAGAAAGCCCGATCTGGTTCGTACTTTGCAGCAAGGATTTGCCCCATATGATTGCGGGCCAGGAGGTCGAGAGCAACAAACTCATCTTTTGGGAGCGACGCGTCCACGTTAATCTTAAGAGTCCCTTCCGTTGGGGGATTCCAATGAGGGGAGACGAGGAGGGTAACATCTGGCATAAAGTGTCCATTGTGGTCTTTCCAGCCCTCAATCCAGGAGGTGGCCCGTTCAATCCAGAATTCAAGGGGTTTGTGAGCTTGATGAAAAACAACATCGTTGCGTCGGACCCAAATAATCCATGCCAGAGCGCAAAGTGAACCTGAAGAAGTCGGGGAAAGAGAGGAGCACCAACGCGTCAGAAGATCAGGAAGGTCAGAGGTTGATGTCATTGAAGCGGCTGAAGCCGAGCCCCATTTAGTCCAAATTTGCTTAACTCCCAGGCAGTGAATGATGACGTGCAAAGGAGCTTCAAGAATGTTCGGGCAAAAGGGGCAAAAGGCAGTACTGGCCATATGGCTGTAAGCGAGGAGGCTCCTAGTTGGGAGAGTACCTGACACACGTTTTTAAAATGCGTCAAACATTTAAAAACTACTTATTTGGTCGTTACAAGCACACCGATCGTTCAATTGACATGTCGCCTACTCATACACATCACAAATAATACCAATACAACTTTCTTGTGATTTTACATCATCCCGATAGCGTTTTTTATGGATATGGCCATTAAACGTATGTTTTGGTGTTTAAAAACAATAAAAGTGTGTTTTTTGGTTATCTCGGGCAAACGACGCCTCAAATTGACTTTATGTATGCTCTAACACTTCATAAATCACTAGATGGTTATTTTCGTCTGATTTCACGATATTAAGAGGTCGTTCGGTTGGTTTTAACTTTTCGACGCACGTTTTTAAAGAGCACAAAACGTTTAAAAACTGTTTATTCGGTTGTTTCGGGCAGACCACATGTCTGATTGATGCGACGTCTTCTCGTGCACATTAAAAATAATACGTTGTTCTATGATTTCACATCATTTTTGAGTCTATTTTCTATGGATATTTCCATTAAACGTATGTTTTCGTGTTTTAAAACAATAAAAGTGCATTTTCAATCATCTCGGTCAAATGGAATCTCAGATCCACGTTTTTTCTACTCGATCATTTAAAAAATCATTGTACGGTTTCTTTCTTATTATTTCACGACATTCAGAGGTTGTTCAGTTGGTTTTGACTCTCCAACACGTGTTTTTTAAAGGGTGTCAAAACTTTAAAAACCGTTTATTCGATCGTTTCGAGCATATTGCATGTCCGATTGACATTTCTGTTAAATATTTTTTTCAATTATTGCACTTAAAATAATAAGAATTATATTTTTAGAAAAAAATATCTGAACTAACGGTATATTGAAAATACCTGGCGGTAGCACGGTGTTGCTACCGCTGACAAGCTAACGTTGCATTGATCCACCGTCGCATGAGGAGCGGTCGACCATTGTGACCTATCGTGAACTAAAGATCTATCGTTGCATATGAGTAGCGTAAAGAACAAATTCGGGCGGTCGACCGTTACGAAGTGAAGGAACTACCATTGATGAACAATGTCTGGCGGTTAATCGTTGCAACATGCTACTATCATGATCGGTGCTGGTGGTGCTTCTATCGGCAAACATGCCATCGTTGTTCGAATGGTACTTCCACGACTGAGGAGCTACCGCCGAGTGGTCAAACAGAACCTCCTCTGCAGAGGTAGAAGTGTCAACAACTATGTGGTTTTAATACCAAACAATTGGTATTAGAGCCTGGTCTTTGATTAGTTAGTGTCTTTGTTGTTTATTTTTAACTTGGTGCTAACCTGATCATCTTAAACCTAATAGTCTAAGGAATAAAAGTTTAGTTATGTAAGATGACACTACGCTAAAATTTACATTTAGCGGCGGTTTAAACCACCGCTAAATCATTCTGCGATGGTTTCAGAAAACTGTCGCTAAAACGTGTGTCAGTAATCAATCAGCGGTGGTTTTTTTTAAAACCGTCATAGAACGATTTAGCGGCATTTTTTTTAATTATGTAAGATGACACTACGAATTTAATTATGTAAGATGGCACTATGGATTTAATAAATTTAATGTAGATGTTAAATTAAACACATAATTAGCGATAGTTTAGTTATATAAGATCACAATACGCCAAACAAGTGGCATCAGAATAGTCATATCGTTGATTATAATTATTTAGTTTTTTCGTTGATGATTTACGCATTTAATAATTTAGTTGTTTCAATTCAAGTTAACCGTTCTATAAATCTGAATCTCGAGGTCTATTCACCCTCTTTCGTTTCTCGTTCACCTTACAGAAACAATATTTTCTTTTAATTTTGATTAAAATAAAACAGAGGATCTCATCCAGAGGTGCCAAAGGTTCTTAGCCGTACAACACCAGAACACACGAAATGTATTCGGTAGTACACGTCGTGTAGTCAAGGTTCAATGCATTGGGACTGGTCCGCCAAACCAAGCCATGTGTTGGAGTTTATCTGAGTATTTGTTACTCTGTGTATTGACTAGGAACAGGTGACACAGTTTTCGGATTACACGCCGTGTGGCCCACTGGACACGGCGTGTGGTCCTTTCGGGTAAGGGTTGGGTCGTGTACCCCGTACACGGCTTGCCCGGTCGGAGACCGTGTAACACGGATACTACACGGTGTGTGGCCCACTGGACACGCCATGTACTCTGAAGATTTATGAATTACATCTACACGCTGTATCCCTGGGCGTGTACTTTGGATGGACGATGAACGATAGTACACACCGTGTAGTAGGAATTACACGCCGTGTACTCATCCAAATTACACAGATTTATTAAAATTTATTATTATATTATACAAACCCTTTAGACGTGTACCATGGTGCGGGAGTAAAGCTGGAGTACAACACGTGATAGGTGTTATATATATGTGTGTTTAATTTAACATCTGCATAATGTTCATTTCTACTCATTGGGAGGTTATGAACATGAATTCACCGGGTTTCCTCTAAGGTACAAGTTACGTACAAAAATAAATTTAAATGAATTTATATTTTTAAAATTATGATGGATGAGAATCTCAAAGAAATTCAGAAAAAGGTTTAAGATAAAAGGATTGATTAATATGTAGGGACTGCGTGCCCAATGTTTTTTTTATGTAAAACCTCGTTTTACCCCTCACCTGTGTGTGAGATAAATGCATATGTGATGGATGGAGTTTCTAAGCTAGTGGAGGCGGCTCAAGTTAGGAGCCAAGGTGAAACAAATCTAAGGAGATACAAAGGTGGACATGTGGAAAACTATAAACACGGACCCAAAAGGTTCAGGGTGTTTTCTCCCCTAGGTCTTAGGTTAGTTTATCAACCGCTAGATAAACTAACCAATAGAACAAGCTCATTATCATGCCATTTATTTTATTTATACTAGTTGCATGGTTTATTTATTGTGGGTGTGTTGTCACAATCACATAATTAATGAATTAAACAAGCATGCAAGATGGAACTAAAATAAGACCAGCTTATGCGTAAGTATTATCTTATACATGGTTAATCACTTAAGTATATCCCACTTAATATTAACAAGCATGTAAGAAAGATAATAAAATATCAATTTACGTGTAAGGATAAAATCCCTCAAGGAAATATTAATTTGATATAGCCTTCTATAATCTTGGTTATAATCGAACCACAGTTGACCGACCCTAGTTGGGGTGCTTTGAACCACAGTTCAAAGCACTTGACCGACCCTAGTTAGGGTGCTTTAAATTATTGGTGAATTCTAATTCGAGGTTTCACTGGTGGAAATAGAGGCTTTTCCAACACTTGTATACTAATGGTTTTATAAATCCGTTGGTATATAAGGACTACACCAACGGTTTGAACAAACCGTTGGTCTACTGTTTTTATAATCAACCTTTCCCAACAGTTTGAGTAAACTGTTGGGAAAGATTTCATTTTTCTAATGTATACTGTAAAGACACGTAAAATTCAAGGGAAATTTTTTCTTAATTTTCTTTGGACTTTTACAAGAACGCGGTTTCTGACGGCACCTGATTCCGAGGCCCGGAGTGCCCGAAATAAATTTCCGAAGTTTGGCTCGGGTACGTTCAGTGAACGAACGAGCGGGAATTTCTAACTTTTGAACCGGTGCCCGGAATCAAATTCCGAGGGCACTGATGAACTCGCAGCACCGATATTCTCTTAAGGAGACCTTTTCCGAGGTTGCGTTTATTGCGGGTTGAGAGTTAGTTTTTGGGAATTTAGAATAAGTTAAATAAAAATTGTGGAATACAAATTTTTATTTTAACTTGTTGGTTAACTTCTCCCAAAGGGAGTTAGAGGTGGGACCCACATCCACTTAACCTCCCTTGGGAGGATTAAGTGTGGTGGGGCCCACACGAAGCATAACTCTTCACCTTCTCTTTTTAAACTCCCAATAACCCCTCTTTAATTAACTTGACAACTTGGGTTATTAAATGGGTTGAGTTGTTTAATTTCAAACCTTTGAATTTCAAATGGTTTGGTTGTGTAAATAAAATAAGACTTTAGCTTATTTTATTTTGGTTATAATTCTCTAGTCACCTTGAGAGAATTTGGAGCTTTCTTCTTCTTCTTCAAACTTTGACGAAGAACGCGAAGAACTTTCGGACTTCGACGAAGAACGCCACGTTCTCAGGAACCGTCTTCTGCGACGCCATACCCGCGACACCGACGACGTCTCCTTCCGTGTCATCTCTTCCGCGACGGTTTCCTGCGACGAAATCGCCGTCAAAGATCTTCGAATCCTCGCTTCACGACATCGACGTCCTTTTTCCGTGACGCCGACCACCGCGACGCTTGTCTTCCGCGGGTCGTTGACGAACATCGTTCTTGAAACCGAGGTAGGGGTTTGTTGATGATTATTTTATTTATTCTCGTTCTTGGTTCTAGCATGACAATCTTGAGGATAAATGAATATGTGCTATCATCTAACGAGAGGGGGACCGGACCGCACAAACACGGCCGACCCCCCCTCCTTTGTTCTTGATTGTTCTTGCGGATGAAACGTGATGACTTGGTGTCGTCGCACCAAGCAGATATCATTCGACAATTATTGGCGCCGCGCCGCGGAAAGTTTATCAAGAACGCGACGTCGTCGCGCCGCGTTGAAGGAAACCGAAGGCGTCGCGGCCGGAGCGGGGCCGCGGCGGAGGGGCACGGTGCCGTCGCACCGCGCCGGACGACGAAGGCCGCGGCCGGTTCCGGGTCGCGGCAGAACGAGAAGACCGGCGGCCAGCCGGGCCGCCGGTGTCGGAAGCCGGAAAGGGGACCGGCCTCGCCGGTCCCGTTGAGGAAGAACCGGCCGGCCAGGTCGGGCCGGCCGGAAGGGAGGCAAAACCGGGGGAAATTAATTCCCCCGGCCAGCCAAAATGGCCCCCCATTAAGAGGGGGGCCAGTTCCACAAAGGGGGGCAGGCGGCCCCCCCGTTTTTCTCAAAAGCAGGCCCCCACGTGGGGGGGCCGTTTTCCTCCAAGGCGCGGCATCTAGCCGCGCCGCCGGCTGAAGAAAAGCGGGGGCCTTGCCCCCCGCGCGTGGCACCCGAGTGGCGCCCCGGCCGCGCCGCCGTGTCGGACCACGCCGCCGTGCCGGGCCGCGCCGGACCGCGCCGGGTCGGACCCGGGTCGGGTCGACCCGGTTCGGGACGACCCGGGGGGGGGGGGGGGGGGGTCGGGCCCCCGTTTTCGAATCGACTTTGGTCTTTTGCCCATAACTTGAGCTACGGACCCCCGATTGACGAACCGTCAGTGGCGATACGATCCTTGGATCGAGACGGTCGATTCGGTATATCGCACTCAAGGTTTCAGAATACTTTGAGTTCGGCCGGGTTGGTTCGTACACGAAACCAACCGGGCCCTCGGAGCGGAAACGCTCATATCTTGAGCTACGAACGTCCGATTGACGTACCGTCAGCTTTGTTGAGTTCCTCTTAGTGAGACAGATCTTTTGGCATACTCCGCCCGAGGTTTGGACGCAGGTGGAGTACGGTCGGGTCGGTTTTGCCTTAAAAACCAACCGGGCCCCTGGGACGAAAAAACCAATAACTCTCAGACCGGGCGTCCGATTGACGCGCCGTCTGTTACGTTGAGTTCCTGTTGGCGATACAGAACTTTTGGATACATCAACTATGGACTTTGTGACAGTTGATGTATCAGCCTCTCGGTTCGTGGAGTGGACCCTCCCGAACGAGCTTGCTGTGTGCGGGAACCCTAGTGCTGGCTGCGACTGCTACTGTGACGACGACGATTGTGCAGGGATCCTCAGTGGACTGCGACGATGAAGACAGTTAGTCTTGTATCCTATGTGGGTCCTAGCTGTGCTAGTCTTGTATCCTATGTGGGTCCTAGCTGTGCTGGTCTTGTATCCTATGTGGGTCCCAGCTTAGATGATTCAATACTGGTCTTGTATCCTATGTGGGTCCCAGTATAGATGAATCGATGAAGACAGCTGGTCTTGTATCCTATGTGGGTCCTAGCTGTGCTGGTCTTGTATCCTATGTGGGTCCCAGCTTAGATGATTCAATACTGGTCTTGTATCCTATGTGGGTCCCAGTATAGATGAATCGATGAAGACAGCTGGTCTTGTATCCTATGTGGGTCCTAGCTGTGCTGGTCTTGTATCCTATGTGGGTCCCAGCTTAGATGATTCAATACTGGTCTTGTATCCTATGTGGGTCCCAGTATAGATGAATCGATGAAGACAGCTGGTCTTGTATCCTATGTGGGTCCTAACTGTGCTGGTCTTGTATCCTATGTGGGTCCCAGCTTAGATGATTCAATACTGGTCTTGTATCCTATGTGGGTCCTAGTATAGATGAATCGATGAAGACAACTGGTCTTGTATCCTATGTGGGTCTCAGCTTAGATGATTCAGTATCTATGTCTGATCATCTCTTTCACCTTATCGATGATGTATACCTGTGTGAGCTGAATCCTGTTGCTTTCCTGTGTGGATTGTGTTGTACTATCCTGTGTGGATTTCGTTTTGCTTTCCTGTGTGGAATACGTATACTTTCTTGTGTGGACTGAGTTGTACTTGGGCTCGGAGGTTGGAGCGTATTGGAAATGATGACTTAGGTATATGTATGGGCATATACCTAAGCAGTGTCGGTTGTTACTTCGTGATTGTATCTTCCTTTGTGGTTTATCTTTTGTGGATTTTGGGAGACCTTCAGGGGTCTCGGGGTCCCTACTGAGTAGCTTATACTCACCCCTGCACGGGCTATGCCCACACTACGTTGTGTTGGTTGCAGACGACGGACAACGTTGATTATAGTTGAGGCTTGCTAAGCAGGATGGTACCAGGAGGTGGACCACTGGGCGAGACGTGCTCGGAGCGGACGACGGGACCCGAGGAGCAGTGGAGCTATATGTACCCACCCTTCAGGTGGGATTTCCAGTGGATAGCTCGGTGTAGCGGCTTTTACTTTACAGTTTCTGTTTTCCCTTTCGAGTTGTATTTACTTTCAGTTTGTGTTTGTATACTGGCTCATTTACTTTTCTGCACTTTCAGTTGTACTCTTGTTTTACTTAGTGTTTACTTTTCCGCTTGCTTACTCTGTGGTGTTTGTTTACTTTTCAAAGGCAATGCCTTCCCTTTTTACCGGGAATTACGCCTTGGTGCTAGTCTCCAGCCCCTGGCCTATGGAAGGCGGGCTTGGGGTAGTCACGACACGGGTCCCGAGGGTGGGTCGTGACATATACCAATAGTTTTTTTTAAAACTGTTGATAAAGAATATATTTCCCAACAGTTTTTTAAAACTGTTGGGAAAGTTTTCCCCCAAATACACAGCAGCCAGTTCCCCCCGTCCGTGCGATTGCAACCCTAAACTGAAGCTCTCCCGAAGCTCTTTCTTTACCCTAGGCTAAAAAACTCCTTCCACCCAATAGATCTATCTTCAATCAAGAAATTTTTTAGTTCTACACTTCAAATCTGTAAGTTCTACCGTAGTTTTAATGTTCTGCATCTATTTTTGTTTGTTTTCTATTTTGATTTGGCCTAAATCAGAGATCCGTGTGGTCTGTGGCATGATATACCCAATAAATGCACTTTGATTTGTTTTTTGTTTTTGTTCTACACTTCACGTGTCATGATTGTGTGAATCGCCTTTATTTTAAGTCTTCATAACCACTCCTTCTATATAGAGTTAGTGAACCATATGAACTAATGGAGGTGCTGGTGAGATGTATCCCCACTCAAATATGGTAAAGGGTATGTTTAGTCATATTGTATCGAGGTGGGTAATAGATATAAGGATGGTCCATGTGAAGGGATTGGGGACGGTTGGGGTAGTGGTGTAGGTGGTTTTCCATTTTTTAGTGGGGTGATATGGTAGTTTCTATAGACTTTAGTTTAGTTGAAAATTGGATTTGGATTTTGTATTTAAAGTTTTTGTTCAAGGAATAATGGGAAGGGTAGTGACATTAAGGATGAATTGGTTGTTGGTTGGGTGATGGATTGGAATTTCAATGTTGGTTGGATTGGGTATATGTAATTTTCAAGGTATTATATGAGTATTTCCTTCCCCGAATCCCCCCACCCCCACCCCCTGGACACCCTCACACCCCTCAGACACCCCCACCCCCAGGATATCCCCCACCACCTTGGACACCCCACCTAGACCCCCCATTGGATATCCCCCCACCCCCTGGACACCCCCATCCCCCTGGACACCCCCGCCCCCTGGACACCCCACCCCCTGGACATCCCTCACCCCTCTGGACAACCCCCAACCCTGGACACCCCCACCCCCTTGGACACTACCCCACCCCCTGGACACCCCCACCCCCTGAACACCCCCACCCCCTTAGACAACCCCCCTTGGACACCACCCCACCCCTTGAACACCCCACCCCCCCTGAACACCCCCACCCCCTGGACATCCCCCCGCCCCCTGGATAGCCCCCCCTTGGACAACCCCCCACCCCTGGACACCACCCCACCCCCTGGACACCCCCACCCCCTTGGACAGCCCCCACCGCCTAGACAGCCCCCACACCCCCTGGACACCCCCACCCCCTTGGATAGCTCCCACCCCCTGGACAACCCCCCCTGGACACCACCCCACCCCCTGGACACCCCTGCACCCCCTGGACACCCCCACCCCCTTGGATAGCCCCCACCCCCTAGACAACCCCCCCCCAGACACCCCCACCCCCCTGGACAACCCCATACCCTAGACACCGCCACCCCCTGGACAAACCCCACCCCCTGGACACCCCCACCCCCTTGGACCGCCCCCACCCCTTGAACACCCTCACACAATGAATACTTCGACTTTGGGTATTGGGTGTTATGAAATATCCTAACTTTTCAAAATATTTCCATTTTTTAGCATCAATAACTTATTTAAAAAACTCTCTTTACACATTCTACATATTTGATGAAAATAATTCACTTTGTAATATCTTGAACAATGTTCTATCAGGTTCATGGTGTCCTCTTGAATGTGATAAATGAAAAAAATTCCAAAACACATTTTACCTCAAATTTAGGCACACACAACTGAATTAGTATATTTTCACATTATTTTATTAATAAGGTATCAACCCAGGAATAGTTCACTACATCAACTAGAAACCCCTTTCTTTATGGATATCTAAAATGAAGATATATTATCCCATTTGGAAAATTAATTTCGATCTCATCATTCGAAATCTCCATGTACATGGAATCATGCTTCTTTTCCCCGTGGAACCTTCATCTTATGACATCAAACTCCTCTTAGTTCCATTTAATCTTTCTTGGATCATGATCCACATGTATGACCAAGATGTTTCAATCCCTAATAAACTTTTTACCACAATTTTCAGATTATATTTTCCATTTATTCAGAATATATATTATGAATATCACTCAAATAATCTACTAAAATATAAAATTTATTCGATCTAAAATTTACTCAACTCCTGAATAATTCTCCTCCACAAGTGTATATGATCTTATACACTCATTTATAGTTCTTCAAAGATATTAAAAACCTTCCTTGAACATTTTTTTGGGTCTCAAAACACTCTCCATATCTCACATGATCAAGTTATTACTTAGTTCATTGAATACTTGAGAATAATGGGATTCTTCTCCTTCAAAGGCTCATGGATTCAAAATCTCTCCTTCTCTTTTACATAAGATGTATAAGACTCTCAAAATTCTCCCATAGAATATATATGTTCTCTCAATATGAACAACTGTCATGGTATTATATTTATAATTGAAGTCAATATCATGGATTTATATTAATTTATAGTATTTTGTTATAAATATAGCATTTTGTTGTCTTTTATATTATGATTCTTATATAGAGTAGCGTGTCAGTTATGGTTTCATATAAAGTGAACAATTCTCGTCTACTTAAATATATTTTTGATTAAACTTCAATCTTATTGAATTTCTTTTGACGAAATGACTTATAACAATTTTTTTTACAGAATGGATAGAAGTTGGATGTATGAAACCGATCAGATCTCAAGCGACTTTCAAAACAATTTGGAGATCTTTTTAGATTTTGCATTTCACAATGCTTCAGATAGTGGTCACATCCACTACCCATGTTACAATTATGTTGGAAGACCTTAGTTGAGCCATTAAGAAGTCATCTACCACATAACCAAATATGGTTTTTAAGCAAACTACTATGTGTGGTATCACAATGGGGAGAAAATGAAATCTCAAATTGTTGATAATCGAAATGAGAGGATTGGATTGGAGAATTTGTTTTATTTTTCATCATGAAAAAGAAAGGATTCCAACCCAAGAAGACTTTGATATGAGCACACATGATTCATCTAATGAAAATGATGATGTTTTTAGGGTGAAAAAATTGAATGATGTTGCCATAACTCCAGTATATCAACAATGCGGTAAAATGAAAAAGCTGGAATTTTTAATCCGATTGCTTCATGGGAAAACTATGTATGAGATTTCTAATACTTCCATCAATTAAATTCTTAACTTTTTGAAGGACTTAATTCTAGATGATGCAGATATTCCCTCAAAACCACTATATGGCATGAAAGTTAGTTTAAGAACTCAGATTTTCAAGAAACAAAATTCATGCTTGCTTGAAAGATTGCAGTTTATTCTGGGAGGAAACTGCTAAACGAAATGATTGTATAAAATGTGTCACATCCCGCTGGAAGCCAGAAGTTGACAGAACACCATCCCGTGTTCCACAAAAAGTAATGTGGTGATTTCCATTGATCCTCATACTCCATAATCTTTTTATGTTTGATGAAATATCAATAAAAATGCAATGACATGATACCGAGAGAAAGAAGACTAAGGATGAGTTGGTTTACCCTACAGATGAATTTTCTTGGTAGAGATTTGATGCTCGATATCCTGATTTTGCAGCTAATGTGCATAATGTGAGGATGAGTATTTCATGTGATGGTTTTAATCCGTTTGGGCAGAAGATTACTTCGTACAACACGTGCACTGTTTTTATACACATTTATAACCTTCCCCCATGGTTGTGTATGAAAAAACCTTTCAATTTCATGAGTATACTCATATCTAGCCCTTATGATCTCGACAATAATATAGACGTATACATGTAACATTTAATAAAAGAGTTGAAACTTTTTTGGGATGTGGGCGTGCGCACATATGATGCATGTTCAAAAGACATATTTCAGATGTGTGTTGCGCTTATGTGAATGATCAATGATTTTTCTGCTTATGCAATGATGTATGGATATAGCATAAAGAGAAAACTATCATGTCCTATTTTTATGAAGAATACACGATCCAAAAGACTGGAACATCACTGTAGTTTCAGTTTTATGGGACATCGATGATTCTTTCCAATGGACCATCCATAGAGAAATAATCGTCGAAGATTTGACAATACAATGGAGATCGATGATCCACCTCAGTGTATGTCTAGAACTGATGTGCTTAATGAATTGAAAGATTTTAGTTTTTTATTTGGAAAGGTTCAAATGAAATATGGAAAGAGAAAGTTTTTTTTCACTAAAACCTGTTACAATTGGAAGAATATGAGTATCTTCTTTGATTTTCCTTATTGGTTAACCAATTTGTTACATCATCGCTTAGACATAATGCACATTGAAAAGAATATATATGAAATGTTGCTTTAGATTTTCTAAATGTTAAGGGAAAGACAAAAGATGATTTACGGTCTCGACGTGACTTGGTGGATTGAGCCATCATACCAGAATTGCATCCTGTGCGTATCAGTGAAAATAAAAGGAAAGTTCCATGTGCTTCTTATGTGATGAAACCAACAAATTTTTTTTTCTGGAAGTACTAGAGACTATTAAAGTTCCTGATGGCTATTAAAGAAACATATCTAAATGGGTCAATAGAAAAGATTTGAAGCTAAAATCTTTGAAGACTCATGATTATCACATCCTTCTGCATGAGTTGATTCCAATAACAATCCTTCATCTTTTGTCCAATAATGTAAGGATGGATATTATTCAGTTGTGCCATTTGTTTAGAGATCTTTGTGCTAATAAGTTCTCTAAGTCTTTCTTGCAAAAAATGTTGGTAGATTCCCCATTAATTTTGTGTGAGTTAGAAAAAATATTTCCTCCATCATTTTTCACATGCATGCTGCGTCTGACTATCCATATTCCAACTAAAATACTTCTCAAAGGACTTATTTCTTTTCATTGGATGTATCCAACTAAAATAAATATGTACACATTAAAGTCTTATGTCCGAAATAGGAATCATTATGAAGGTTCTATTGTGAACGGTTACTTGGATCAAGAATGTATGGATTTATGCTCTATGTATTTGTCTGATCTTACTACAAGAATGAACAGACCAATGAGAAACAAAGAAGAATAGTATGAGAAAACACATTTTCCATCACTTCCTCAAACAGGAGGAATTACTGGATCATATACATTGATGACATTAAGCCTTGAAGAGCGGAAGATAACACATCGCGCAGTTTTGTTTAACTATGATTTGTTCGATGACTACATCAGGTAAGTAAATTGAATATGTATATCTTACATATATATCTGTTAAACTATTCTTATTTTTATCTTCAAGGAACATATATCACTACCAAAAAACTGGGTTTCCGCAGCGCCACCCTTTAACAGCGCTAAAAAAAGTGATGATAAAGGGGCACTTTTAACAATGCTAAAAAAACACTGTTAAAAGTGACCTTTTATCAACGCTTTTTTTAGCGCTGATAATAGCCCCCCCTTTATCAATGCTTTTTTTAGCACTGTTAAAGGGGACCCCTTTATCATCACTTTTTTTAGTAGCGTTGATAAAGGGGGGATTTATCAACGCTTTTTCCTAGCACTGATAAATTTTATATTTAAAAAAAATCATGAAAAAAAATATTGTTATATAAGTATATTTATATTGATATAAATATAATATATATTTTTTAAATATGTTTTAGAAAAGTATAAATAGACTACTACATTTAATATATAATAAATGTAGTGAAATGGATTTAAATTTTTTAAAAAATATTATTAATTAATAATTTACTAATTATCATCGATTAATAATCATTTAATAACAATTTGAAGACACAAAAAAACAAAAAAATTAATAAAAGATCTAAAATATGTTGAAAATTTAACTCAAACTTCAAACGACCATAACTTTTGATCCAGGTGTTCGTTTGAGCTCTACAACATATCAAATCGAAGCCTGCGATGAGATCTATGCGCTAGTTACTGAGGCAAAGCCTCTGTCACATTTTTCAAGGCTAAAAAAGGCCTAGAAGGCCTCCAAAACTGAGTTTTTAGTCAGCATACCCCGATTTGTTAACATTCAAACATGTATAACTTCTGATCCGGATGTCTGTTAGCCCTGTACCACATATCATATCAAATATTATTTCATTTTCTTCGATTTGATAGGTTGTAGAGTTGAAACAGGCTTTTGGATTATAAGTATGGTCATTTTAACATTCTATGGATTTTCAAATACACATATATATGCATTTATTCATAAATATGTGTGTGTGTGTGTGTGTGTGTTGTATATATGTATGTATGTATGTATTTATTTATAAACACACATAAAAAACTTTTATAAATGTATTTAAAACTAATCTTATAAATATATATTAATATACAAATAAATATACAGATAAAAAATTGTAACTACAAATATATATATAAATAGATATAAATATATATTAATATATGAATGAATATATATATATACTAATATATGAATAAACATATATGTATTAATATAACTAAATATATTTATATTAATATTAATCTATATTAATGTATGAATAAATATAACTATATATATATAAATATATATTAACATATATTAATATAAGAATATATATATATATATTACTATATTACTATATATATATATATATGAATTAATATAACTAAATATATTTATATTAATATGAATCTATATTAATATAATAATAAATATAACTATATATATATAAATAAATAGATGTATCATTAAATAGATAAAAAACGAAATGACTTAGTGTTAAAGGTGCAGGCGCGCAAGGGGGAGGTCACAGGTTCGAATCCGGGTGGAAGCAAGGAGGGGCGCGCGGGCAAGTGTAGGATGCGCAGGCAAGGGCAGCGCGCGGGAGTGGGAGGGGGCCGCCTAGCACTGATAAGGGGGGGTGGGGGGGGGGGGGGGTCAAGCGCTGTTAAAAGCTCCCCCCCGAATATATTTTTTATTTTTTTTTGAGTTTTATCAGCGCTTTTTAAAAGCGCTGATAAAAGTCCATTTTATTAGCGCTGATAAAAGGGGTCTTTTATCAGTGCTTTTTTTAGCACCGATAAAAGGGGTCTTTATCAGCGCTTTTCTGAGCGCTGATAAAAGGAACCCCCCCTTTATCTTCACCTCGATTAACAGTGATTTTTTTAGCACTGTTAATGTGGTTTTCTAGCACTGATAAAAGCCATGTTTGTAAAAGTGTATAAAACAATGATAAATAGAAAGCATCGTTCTTTATCTTTGAGAAGGAGGGAGACTTTGCATAGCAAAGAGTTTTCTTCTTGGTTAAAATTGAAGGTAAAAATATTACTGTTTAAAATAATTAAATCATTATTTAATTAAGTTTAATATTCATTTATATTTTAGGTATTGAGTTTGCCTGCTGGCTCTGTCTTTTAGGAAATAAGAGCTTTGGCTTTTGGTTATAATATCGTGTTTGTGACTGTAAATCAATTGTTATCAATGGGTACGGATTTATTATCACTGAACGAGCAAAGAACATGAGAACACAACATGATGGTGTTATGGTTACTACCACAACAGACTGTTATGCCAGTGCATCAGATAGTAGACCACGATTTGAAAATGTAGGTTATTATGGAGTCATTGAAAATAATAATAATATTGGATTATTACTCTCATAGACGAGTCATGATGATGAAATGCCAGTGGTTTGATTCGATGATGAGGAAAAGCACATTTATTGATGATTATGGATTTCGAGTAATTGATATGACTCACACTCTTGCTACCGATGGACCATATGTATTGACATCAATGGCGAAATAAGTTTTTTATGTCAAAAACCATCTTCGACCTAAATTTGGTGTCATTATTAAAGAAATTCCAAGACAAATTTTTGATGATGGTGATGATGGAATTGACACCATCCCTACTGCCATTGTAAACGATCTATTTATTACTTTTAATGACTCCAATAGCTCAATTGTTAGAGTTGACTGTGAACCTAAAGTTGTGGTGGGAAATATATAGAATCATTCATCCATGTTCTCAATTCTTTTGGTTTAGCTCGACTTGGGTTTTTAATGTTGGTACTATTAAAATTGATTTAATATTGATTACAAATATGTTGTATCTGACTTGACTGTTATGTGAATTTTCAATGTTTATTGGTTGCAATTTTATTTTAATTGCATTTTCTAATTTGGAATTGAATTGTATTCAAACCTACAAAACCAACATTTCTAACTTGGTGAACATTTCTATGCTTCATTGACCATGTAAAAAATTAGTATAACTCTAAGACCTCCCTTTAACATTTCACCAGATAATGAACATGATGGTTTTTCTTCTTCTTCAAAACATGTATAAAACCTACATCATCTACCTGGGCTAAAGAAATTAAAATTTTCCTTAATTTCGACAAGTGCTTTACCTCTTATGAATCTGGTAGATATATTATCTTTGTTCATATATTTATATCATCATTTCAAACTATCTTAAGGGTTTAATCATTCATAATATATACCTCGCTGAATTTTCTAGAGGCATAATTCAGTATGCTCTCTCTCTTGGTTGTTGAGTGAAATAAAGCCTCAGAATCAATGTTTCATGATTTTAATAGACTAGCGACACTTAGTAAATAACCATACTACTCAAAATTAAATTTCTTTATTACATCTTGTATGATTTATTGAATTCATTATATATCTATTCAAGCTCACCTAAAACAATGTATAGTTAAATTATCCATGAATCCCACTATTCCCTCTCATATATTTTGTTTTTATGGGTTACACATTAGTTATCCTTTTCTAATTACTTCCATATTTGTTTTCAAATGCGGAAAATTCAACCAATTGAAGAGAGGTGACGAAAAAGATGATGGACAACAATCTTCACATGGCAGAGATGGGCATTCCATTACTAGTGCCTATAGTGAGTATTTTAGTTCAAATATATATATACATATTTAAATAATATATAATGTCATGTGATTAATTTTTTTTAAACATTTTTGTAGGATACACCTATTAGGTGACAATTATTTGATGAGAAGCCTCGTAGTGGTCCCAGTACTCAGGGCGGTGGTATAAGGGGGGATGGTACGGGAGCTAGGTGATTTAGTCGGTGTACCTGATTATACCCTGCCCCTGCCACTAACATACCATCTATCCCACATTCTGATCCTAGTGTGCCGTTAGGGACACACAAGATATTTAGGCCTCCCATGTTTTCACCACCCTTTACATATGAGTCTCCTCACCCGTCTTTACCATATCTGATGATGATTCCCACTCCCCATCCAGCATTCTGCCAACCATCTGTTCCATATTCTTTTACTTCTACTTCCTTCTCTTCGAGCTTCTATATTCCATCTTCTTCGACTCATGCGCCACCACAGTCTGTCCCTACGAAGCATACAATGAGACCCACTCCACCTGTACAGGGTGTTCCTTTAGTTTTTGAGGATCCAACGACGCCCATTGATTAGACTACCACAAGTATATTTATAGAACCCTGTTAAATTTTTGTACCATTATTTATTTTCATTATAACATGTATTGATAAAATATTTGTTTTTCTTTCATAACAGATACATATACTGATAGGAGACAAGGGCGGGGGCATACATGCATGCGTGCAGTGTGGAACTGCTGCATGAAGTTGATAGTGAACTACAATGAAGACAATCAAATGATTGAAAAAACAAGGCAGCAGTGTCAAAGTTTTTTGGCGACGCTTTCCAAATACTCTGACATCATTCCTGTCAGCCTGCTCTCATAGAGACAATTGCCAAATAAAGTCAAGGATAATGCTTGGGTAGATATATAGGTAAAAAAATATGTTGTATTTAATGCAATATATTATTTTTGTACTTATATGAATTAATATTTTGGTGTCAGCTTCGGTTTAATTTCCCCGATCGTGAGGGTGCACGACCAGCACGTCTAAAGGATTTAGGTAAGCTTTGGAGAGCCTATAAGCATGAGTTGTATATTGGCTAGTGTGCTAGAGTTGACATAAATTTATAGGCGGTACCTGTCATGGATGATTGTCTGATAGAACAATATCGATAGATGATTAATCATTGGACGACTATCCAGTTCAAGGTATTAATCACATTTGAGGTATTTAAATGAAAATTTTCATGTTTTTCATTAATAATATCTTTTTTATTATTGAATTTTATTTAGGAATCATCTGGATGAAATAAAAAAACATTGATGCTAAAAAATACCTCCACACATTGGGATGTACTACGATGTCAGATCATGAGAGGAAGCAGGTATGACAGTTGTTTATAATTTTTCTTTATGACTTGCACTTTATATTGTTTCCTCCATAATTTATTCGATTGCTAAAGTTTTTAGATAATTTTAGTTATGAAATTAATTATTGGTAACCTATTTTTAATTATGGTTTCCTACATTCAATGTCACTGTAGAGGCAAACATTGAATATTGAAGGATGCAGGTCTCGAGTAAAACTATTTTGCTTGAGTATAAGAAAAAAAGATGGAAGAGCGGTTGACGAATCGACTTAGCAACAAATTGTAAGTTTTAATTTATTGATTTAAAATTTAAATATCTATTTTGTAACTTAATAATCTATTTATATTTATAACAGACTGCTTTAGAGGCCCTTGATACCCATGAATCTGACAATTTTGGGCCAAATGATCACTTACATCAGGTGTTGGGAGATGAGCACCCTGACAGAGTACACTACCGACCTGGGAAGAGTATAGTACCAATGAGGTATTGGCCCTCCTCAGGTACGAGTTTTAGTGCCATTTAGTATTAGCTGGTTAAGGCACATACATAACATGTTGAAAAATGGTCATAGAGATGACAAAATAGTCTACTAAATAAAACACTACATTTATGAAACTGATGGAAGTTTTACGTCCAACACTTCCACCAAAGGCCAACACAGCTTGTGATGAATATATATTGTTGATGCATTCTATATATGGTGAACTAGGTGGTAGTTCTAGTGGTGGTCAAGACGATTTCGTTCCTGGCGATGACGATGGCGAGGAGGAGGCCGAGGTGGAGGAGGAGGGCAGGAGGAGTCCGAAGTGGAGGAGGGGGGTGAGGAGGAGGCCAAGGAGGAGGCCGAGGTGGAGTACGAGGGCAAGGAGGAGGGCGAGGAGGAGGCTGAGGCGAAGTACAAAGGAGAGGAGGAGGACATTGAGGAGGGCAGAGACAATTATGGGGACAACGATGAGGAAGAGGAAGAGGCTGATGACGACGATGATGATAGTGATGGTGATGAGGGACAAATTGATCTGTTAAATTTTTAACTGATATTACTGACATTTGATGTTTAATGATTTGTTATACTTGAATATATATGTGATCAGGTAGGTCACATTATCTTTATTTCTTTATCTATAAATAATAAAACTTGACTTGATTATTTTTTGTGACTGAATATATGTGTATCTAATTCACCCATCCCCTGGACACCCCCACCCCCTTGGACACCCCCACCCCCTTAGACACCCCCACCCCTTGGACACCCCCCAATCCCCTAGAAACCCCCACCCCTGTGGACCCCCTGGACAACCCCCAACCCCTGGACACCCCCACCCCCCAGAAAACCCCCACCCCCTGGGACAACCCCCACACCCCGCGGAACCCCCACCTCCTGGAAAACCCCCACACCCTAGACACCCCACCCCATTAGATAACCCTCCCACCCCTGGACACCCCCACCCCCTAGACCCCCACCTCCCTGGACACCCCCACCATTGGACACCCTCACACCCTGGACAACCCCTACCCTCCCCAACCCCCTGGACATCCCCCACTCCTTCCCCACCCCCCTGGATAACCTCCACCCCCTTGGACAACACCCCCTGGACACCACCCCACACTGTGGACACCACCCACCCCCCGGACACCCCCACCCCCTAGAAACCCCCCCTGGACACCACCCCACCCCCTTGGACATCCCCCCACCATCCTGGACATCCCCCACCCCCTGGACACCCCACCCCCTTGGACAGCCCCCACCCCCTGGACACCCCAACCCCTGGACACCCCCACCCCCTTGGACAGCCCCCACCCTCTAGACAGCCCCCACCCCCTGGACAACCCCCACCCCCTCAGACACCCCCATATTATAAATTCAATTTTGTATGCCATATTCTATATGTGTTATACATAATTAAATTCCGAATTCTGTATGTAATTCATAATTCATTTTGTACGTGTTATTCATTCATAATTCAGAATTCAGTACATAATTCATTCTGTATGCATTCAACTGAGAATTTAATTCCGAATTCTGTATTTCATAGGGTAATTGGGTTCTAAATTCAATTAAATTCTAAATTATGTATTTATTTCTTTATGTAATTCATTCTGTATGAATTCTGCATATACATGCTTATAATTTTAGGTGCATAGGGGATTGTAGAGGGGGAGGCAATCCAGCCTGCTGCTGCAATTGCAACAAGGTTATACCAACAGTTGTAAATCATTGGTATATGTGTGAAAAAGTAACTTTATACCAACAATTTACATAAAACCATTGGTAAAACTATATACCAACGGTTAGTAAATCGTTGGTATAAAACCTATAATTAGTCTTTACTGATGGTTTTATATAAACCATTGGTAAAGGCTTATTCCAACAGTTTCAAAAACTATTGGAATAGATCTAAAATCCCTTAATTTGCAATGGGTATCAACCGTTGGTATAAAGTTATACCAATGGTTAGATGAAAACATTGATATAATGTGAATTACAGAGCCATATACCAGCAGTTATACTATAACCATTGATATATGTCTATCCCCATGCCTAACTAGCCAACAGTTTGAACAACCGTTGGTATAGTTTATACCAACAGTTTTCAAAACTTTACCAATGATTTGAAACCGTTGTTATAAGTCATGTTTCCAATAGTGTTTTAGGTTGACTTGACTTGGTTCAAATCAAGGGTTGACTTCCACAACAATACTTATTGTGACCAAGAGGCAAAGGTTGAAGAAATCCAAAATAAAAGGATTTCAAGATTGGGGAGTCCACTCACTAGATCAAGGAGTTGTGAGTTAATGTAGTTGGCATTTGGAATAGCTACCTAAAACCTTTCAAGTTGCTTGACCAACCCTAGTTGGGGTAATGCGAAGGGAAATATGGATCCTTATAACTAGAATATTTAGGAAACAAAATATTCCAAAGTCAATGGTGAGGGATATTGGAATTTGATAAAATAGCAGGAGTCTAATAAGTATTAATTTATTTATTTGTCTCAGTTTTATCATGATAAAGTACTAAATCTTTGATCATCTTGATTTTTAGAAACAACAAGAAAAATGAAATCAAACATATCATTTTGAACCATACTCGAGAAGGAAAAACTTTTCACCAACACCAATTTCCAAGAGTGGCAGAGACGTTTACTCGTCATCCTTCACCACGAGAGGAAATTGTATGTGCTGGAGTAGCATGTTCTAGTTGCGCCTAGAAACGAGGCCAGTGATGAGGAAATATCTCTCTATATAAAACATTTTGATGATTCCACAAATGTCCAATGTTTCATTATATCATCCATGTATAATGAGCTCTTGAAGCAATATGAAAACATGGACGCATATAGCATGATGCCTCACCTTAAGGATCTCTATCAAGAGAAGGCGAGACAAGAGATATATGAGATCTCCAACGCTTTTCTCACAACTAATCTTGGAGATTCTGCGCCATCTGAGCCTCATGTCGTCAAGCTTATTGGCTACATTGAACGCTTGAACATCTTATGGATTAAGTTCCTAGATGAGTTGAGTATATATCTCATCCTATCATCACTACCCAAGACCTTCTCTAGCTTTATTGTCAACTACAACATGAGAAATAATGAAAAGAGTCTATTGGAACTTCTGACCTTGATTTTCCAGGTAGATAAGGACATGGGGAGTGGAAAAATCGTACCCTTATGGTGAATAAGAAGAGGAAGGACACGACAAAGGGGCCAAGGATTTATAAATGGTCTGAAGCCCCCAAGCATTGTCCCTCCAAGAAGGGGAATATCCAAAGGTAGGGAAAGGAATAAGAGGCAGTATGTTTTTCATGTGGCAAGTCAGGCCACTGGAAGAGAAAATACAACCAGAAGCATGGGGACGCTAAAAGTGTGTTTGTTATTGAGTGTAATCTTTCCATTTCTACACATTGGGTATTAGATACAACATATGGGGCTCACATCTGTATTCAAATGTAGGAACCAAGTATATTTAGAAATATTTTCAAAGGATAGGTAGATCTTCGAGCTACCAATGGCGTGAGGTTGGATGCGTTGGCCATTGGTGATTACCATCTCTCATTGCCAACTGGGATGTTTTTGGTTTTACATATATGTTATTATATACCTAGTGTTACCAAAAACATAATTTTTGTATCATGTTTGGATATGGATGGATTTATTTTCAAGTTTGGAAATAAGGTTGTTTATTTTATAAAAACAACGTATGTTATGGTATAACACATTTAAATAACGATTTGTTTGTATTAAATTAAGAAAACCAAGTATTGGTAATCGATAATGAAACAAACTCACATAAATCATACAACACCCAATTGTGGCATCACCATCTCATTCATGTAAACGAGAAGTGCTTGAAAAAGCTCTACCAAGATGGTTATTTAGACTCTACTGAGATAAAACCACTTGATAGATGTCACACTTGTTTACGAGGGAAAATGACCAAGACGCCTTTTGATGGACAGGGTGAAAGGGCCACAAAGCTTTTAGGATTGGTACACACGGATGTGTGTGGACCATTTCTAGTAGAATCTATAGGTGGATATTCTTACTTCATTAATTTTACTAATGATTTGAGTAGATATGGCTATATCTACTTAATGAGGTATAAGTCATATTTCTTGGAGAAATTTAAGGAATTCAAGAATGAAGTAGAGAATTATATTGGTAAAAATATAAAGAATCTTCGATTAGATCGAGGTGGAGAATATCTGAACTAATATTTCATCGACCTTTTATGGGAGTCTGGGATTCTATCTCAACTCACTCCTCCTTATACACCACATTGGAATGGTGTTAGTTAAAGGAGGAACCACACCTTGTTGGAAATGGTGAGGTCGATGACGAGTCATACAAATCTCTTATTATACTTTTGGGGATATTCATTACAAACGGCTGCATACACATTAAACTGAGTATTAACTAAGGTAGAAAATGGAATTCCCTATGAGTTATGGAATGGAAAGAAACCCATTGTGTCACACATACATGTATGGGGATGTGAGGTGTCTGTTAAGGCCTTCTAAAGAAACAAACTAGCATCCTGGGGAAAAAAGTTTATCTTTATATGATATCCCAAGGAAATGAAAAAATATCACCTATATAACAATTCAGACAAGAAAGTGATTGTATCCAGACAAGCTGTATTTCTTGAGAGGGAGCACATACTCAAAAAGGATAGTGGGAGAAAGATTGACTTTGATGAAGTTTATGCTCAAGATACACATAAGTTGATACAGGAACAAGTTCCATAGGTCCCTGTGGAAGAGGTTCTAGAAACACAAGTATTGTGTAGAAGATCAAGAGAGGTAAGGGAACCAGAGAGATTTGGTTTCCTAGTCACCGAAGATGGTGAATCATTAATTTTGGACAATGATGAATGTCTCTCCTACAATGAAGTAGTAGAGAGTTCAGAAGCTACAAGATGGCTATAAGCTATGAATTTTGAGATGGATTCCATGTATTAGAACTAAGTCTGGGTTCTAGTTGATGAGCCAGTTGATGCAAATCCTATTGGATGCAAATGAGTATTCAAGAGAAAGTTGGACATGGAAGGTTAAGTTATCACATATAAATCAAGGCTAGTGGATAAAGGATTTAGACAACGTCAAGGAATTGACCATGATGAAACCTTCCCACCAGTTTCCATGTTTAAATCCATAAGAATCATAATTGACATAGCAGCTTACCATGACTATGAGATTTGGAAAATGGATTTCAAAACAGTATTCCTTAATAGAAACCTTGAGGAAGATGTCTATATGACACAACCAGAAGGGTTTGTGACACCAGGTGAATCCAAACAGATTTGCAAGTTGCAGAAATCCATTTGTGGATTAAAGCAATCATCTAGGTCATGGAACATTCAATTTGATGAAGCCATAAAGGAACTTAGTTTCATTAATAATGAATGCGATCCATGTGTTTATAAAATGTTTAATGGGAATGAGGACGTTATCTTAGTAGTATATGTTGATGACATATTACTTATTGGAAACGACATACCAGTCTTATAGTCAGTTAAGGACTGGTTGAACAAGTATTTCTCCATGAAGGACTTAGGTAAAGCAACCTACATTCTAGGGATAAAGATCATTAATGATATATCCAAGAGGTTGTATGGACTAATTCAGGGTACATACATTGACCAGATACTAAAGAGTTTTAGTATGGAATAATCCAAGAGGGGATTGGTTCTAGTTTCACATGACCTACATCTTTTTAAGAGAATGTGTCATCAGACACAACAAGAGAAATATAGGATGAGTAAGATCTCATACAATTAAACTATAGGATCCATCATGTATGCCAATTATACACTAGGCTTGATGTTGCGTATGCACTGAGCATGGTAGGCATATATCAAGCAGGTTTGGGAGAACAAAATTGGATAGTTGTTAAGACTATCCTTAAGTATTTGAGAATAACTAAGGATATGTTCCTAGTGTATGGAGGATAATAGAATCTTGTCATCAAAGGCTATGTTGATGCTGGTTTTCAAATAAATTAGAACAATATGAAGTCACAATCAGGATATGTTTTCTATCTCAACGGAGGAACCATGAGCTTGAAGAGTTCAAAGCAGCCAGTTGTCGCCAATTTTATAGTAGAGTCCGAATATATAGCGGCTTCTAATGTAGCCAAGGAAGTCGCCTGGATTCAGAACTTTGTCTAGAAGCTTGATGTTGTGCCTAATATTAAAGATCCTATAACATTGTATTGTGATAATACTACAACGATGAATCTTGAAAAAGAACCAAGGTCACATCAACGGACAAATAACATTCTCCAGAAGTATCACCTCTTGTGGAATTTCTATCAAAGGGGTGAAGTTGCAGTGAGCAGAGTGTCCACAGAACCCCTTGATTAAAGGTCTATCTCAGTAGAAGCATGAATATCATGTGAGAGCTAGCAGGTTAAAGGTTGTTAACAGTTGGCTCAAGTCCAAGTGGGAGTCTATTAGAGTTGGTGGACTAGATCCAACTAATTTTTACTTTATGATAAACTTGTATTCATGGATTTAAATATTAATAAATACCTTATCAAATCTTGATTGTTATTCTGTGTGAAAATGCATGTGATAATATCCTAAGGATAGTTGTTTCACTAAAGGGTCACAATGGATCCCTGCTATGATGAGAACTCGAAAGTGTCATAACACTATTCTTGAATATATGTTCTATGGACGAATGATGTTATTTGAGGGGAAAAAATAATACATGACATTAGGGGTGAAGACTCATAAAACTTTGAGGCACCTTCTCATGGTGTGCGCCCTTAGTAATTTCTAGGATGATATTATGAGAACGAGACCCGCCAGTAAAAAATACACATTTCATAGTGTCATTGGATGTTCCTATCCGCGGATGTATGTATTGGTCCTTAGACTTTAAGATTATTATTAATGGGTATTATAACTCGTACACTTAAATGTCTTGAAAAAAACTACGATGATACACTGTTCGTAGTGAGGTAGGATATGTTGAGTGCGTCATGAGTAATACTGCATTAATAGATAATTCGAGAAAGGATTTGTCCCTTATATTTCATAATAAAAGTTGATATCTCAAGCCCTTTGATAGAATTGATATAGCCTAAATAAATCCATGGCCATGGTGAGGAATTGGCAAGTTCAATTACAGAAAGTCAAAGAAAGAATAATCGAGCACATGGGTTGATGGCACTAGTATGAAACCCACTTGATTCAAGATATCGAGACAAAGGGATTACATTACACGATAAGTGTTCGTAGGAGGTGACACGTTATTGCGGTGTTAACTTATTTCTCTATTAGTGCCTTGACATGTTTCTATATGTTAACCCTGGACTTTAGGTATTCTCCACCTAATTACACTAAGAAAGAGGCCTAGAGGGTCACACACTAAGTGTGTCCAAGTATCTCAGTTAAATATTCATTTGACAAGTTGAATAAAGATTATTCCTGATTTTGGTTTAATAATTATTCAAGGATTCCTGATCGCATTTATTTTGAAACTAGTTATTCGAGAGAATATATTGTAGGAGAAATAATATATTTATTAGTGAGTAATGCAATGATATTTATTTAAGAAATAAATAGTCATTATTCAAGGTCTAATAAACGTGGTGGAGGAAATAAAGAAAATGAAAAAACAAAAGTACACGCCATGTATATTAATATATACACGCCCTGTATTTTTTCTAGGGATTTGTGAGAAATAATATTATTTATTTAATTAAATAATAATATGTGTAATTCGCTCGGCACATGTCAAGTGATAATAATAGTCAAATGTTATTATTAGACATGGGGTCTTACTAAGAATTAAATGAAATGAATAAATACATTTGGGTAATTAATTCATTTTATTATTCTAAGTAATATAAATCCAAATTACATTATTCTCATTAAGCCTAGCCATTGTTTGTGGTTGTGAACAATGGATCTGGAGAAAGCTCTCAAGCCAAGATATAATTATTTTTCTCCAAGAACGCTCTCAAGTTACGATAAGGATCATCCTCCACCGGATCAAGGAGAGTGCTCTGGAAGCAGCTCTCAAAGCGATTGAAGGCGAACATCATAAGTGAAGGCTCTTCCGTGCTAGAACTCAGAGATCCATTTGGTGACATCTAGAGATATGTGGAGCATGCGTGGATCACCTCTAGAGGAAGCCTACACTTGGCTTCTATGACACAATGGCGAATCACATTGGATCGTGACTGGAAACATCAACGGAGAGAGATTTCCATCAAGGTAATTCTTGTTTTTAATTAAATTAATTATAAAAAATATGTGATGATCCTCTCTATGGTTTCAGGACTTCCCTATTTCCTTTTTTTTCTTCATTCTATTCCAAAGATCTGGCATTTTATCATCGTGACGGATCTCGAACTGATCGTTGTTAATGGTAATATTAAAGTTGGGCACACCCATTCCACGTGCTTCTGTTGCGTCCGAAACCTACAGTTTGAATGGTACTTCCACGACCAAGGATCTATTGTCGAGCGGTCAAAGAGAACTTCCTCTACAAAGGTAGAAGTGTCAACAGCTCTGTGGTTCTAATACCAAACAATTGGTATTAGAGCCTCGTCTTTAATTAGTTAGCATCTTTGTTGTTTATTTTTAACTCTGTGATAACTTGATCATCTTAGACCTAACAGTCTAAGGAATAAAAGTTTAGTTATGTAAGATGGCACTATGCCACAATTTGCATTTAGTGGCGGTTTAAACCGCCGCTAAATTATTCTACGATGATTTTGGAAAATTGCCGTTAAGATGTGTGTTGGAAATCAATTAACGGTGTTTTTTTAAAGCCATCACAGAATGATTTAGTAGTGGTTTTTTCCCATTTAGCGGTGGTTAAAATCATCTCTAAATCGTTTTTATTATTTATTTATTTTTTTTTTTAATTTTTTAATTTTTTTTAATTTTTAATTTTTTTCCTAATTAATTAATTTTATTAATTATTAATTATTAATTATTTGTTTGTTTTTTTATTTATTATTTGTTTTTTTATTTATTTTTGTAATTAATTAATTAATTTATTTTCATAATTACTTTATTTATTTATTTATTTATTACTTATTTATTACTTATTATTTATTTTCATAATTACATTATTTATTTACTTGTTTAATTAATTAAATATTTATTTATTTTCATAATTTATTTATTATTTATTATTTATTATCACTATGCTCATGCCCATGTTCATGGACATGCCAGTGCCATATATAGAAATTCTCTGTTGGTTGAGATTTGTACCCCTTACCTCTTGCCTATTCTCCAAAGACTTTGCCACTCAATCATACTCTTAATGTGATTAATAAATTGAATTTAATATACTTATATATATATATATATATTAATTTTAAAAACAAATAATACATAACAAATAGATACACACTAAATAATTATGAATTAATAATTATTAATAATAACTAATATATAATACATAATACATAATACATAATACATAATATATAATATATAATATATAATATATAATATATAATATATAATATACAATACATAATACATAATATGTAATATATAATATATAATATATAATATGTAATATGTAATATGTAATACGTAATAGATAATAGATAATACATAATATGTAATATATAATATATAATATATAATATATAATATATAATATATAATATATAATATATAATATATAATACATAATAGATAATAAATAATACATAATACATAATAGATAATACATAATAGATAATACATAATACATAATACATAATACATAATACATAATGGATAATACATAATACATAATACATAATACATAATACATAATAAATAAGATATAATATATAATAGATAATATATAATAGATAATATATAATAGATAATAGACAATAGACAATAGACAATAGATAGTATATAATATATAATATATAATATATAACTGATTCACTTTTCACTCAATTAATTACTCATTCTAATTTAGATCATAATGCTATTTTTGAAGATGAAAAGGAAATTGATTTTGATTCATGTTATGATTCGAATTCTGTTAATTATAAAGTCAAACAACTGCTTAAAGAAAAATGAATAATTAAGAAATGACGGAGTTATGATAATTGAAAAGTATACTAATATAAAAAACAATAATAAGTATTTGGTTAAAGAAAATGAGAAACTGAAAATAGAATGTGATAATTTGAATACTTTTGTTTCCCAGAATGAAGAATCTAAAAGGAATTATGATTCTGATATGTTAAAACTAAAAGATGAAAATGGCAGACTTGAATTTTTTTTGGAAGTGAATGATAAAGATCAAAAAAGAAGATTTAATTCTATTGTGGAAGATTTAACTAATGTTGAGAACGATTGTAAGAAACTTAATCAAGAAAATAAGAAACTAAGAAACGCAACTTATGGCTCTAATGTGAAAGTTTATACCGATTCAAAGACTATTCAAAAAGAGAATATGAATTTGAAAAAGGAAGTTGTCAATCCTAAAGTGAACCTATCAATATTTTCTCAAAGAAAATAACAATACGATAAAGTGGTGTTATTGATAAAACTATACACTAATAAGAAAGGTTTTGGTTATAATAGTTCATCACCATGGTTGAATAAAACTAGATTTTATAAAAGTTCAAAAGGAATTATTTCCAGTGTAACCTATTTTAAATGTATAATGAAAGGGCATTATACCAATCAATATTAACTAATATTTACACAATCATTTGGGTATACAAATACTTTAATTTATATAGATTTATTTTCCAAACAGCCCACTAATAAATGCTTTAAATCAATTTGGGTTCCAAAATCTTCTACTACTGATTCAGTTGGACCCAAGTTAGCATGGGTACTAAAACACTATGATCGATTGTTTAATTATAGAAAATTTGCCCTAGGAGTCTCAATGACTCATGGTATTTGGAAAATTGATGCTTCAAGCACATGAAAAGTGATATTTTAAAAAATGTATCCTTCAATTCATGTGATGGTGGCTTAGTCACATTTAGAGACAACTCTAAAGGTCAGATCAAAGGTATTGGTGAAGTTTCTTTTTCTAAAATTGTTATTATTTCAAAAGTATTATTTGTAGATGGTTTAAAAACACAATCTAATAAGTATATCACAACTTTGTGATGATGGATTAATTGTTATTTTTGAAAGTGATAAATGTATAATTTTGAAAAATAAAAATGTTTTATTTTCTACAAATAAAAAAGAGAATGCTTATACTATCGATTTATCTAATCCAACCAAACAAAAGGTTGAGTGTTTTAATGTTATTGAAGTAGATGATATTCTATGACACAAGAGGCTTGGGTATGCAAATTTCAGACTGTTGCACAAACTATCAAAGCATGAACATTTTATGAGATTTACCAAGTTACATACAAGTAAGTACTGTATGTGTGATTCATGTTTAAAGGGTAAGAAACACAAATAAAAATTTAAATCTATAAATGATGTTATTACTACTAGATTCTTTGAACTATTACATCTTGACTTATTTGGACCTATACAACCTATTAGTTTTGGTGGTAAGAGGTATATATTTTTAATTGTTGATGATTACAGTAGATTCACCTGGATCTATTTCTTATCACATAAAAATGAAACTTTAACTAAATTCTATGATTTCTGTAAGCTTATTCAAAAATTCAAAAATTTTCCAGTTATCGCCATTATAAATGAAAAAGTTAGTGAATTTTTTAATTTAGAATTTGATAATTTTTGTGATGAAAATGGATATAAACATTGTTTTTCATTCCCTATGACACCAAAAAAATGGTGTAGTTGAAAGAAAGAATAGATCTATACAAGAAATGGATAGATCAATGTTTATGAAATTTAATGTGCCCAGATATTTCCGGAAAGAAGCTGTAAATACAACTTTTCATGTTTTAAATAGACTTTATATTAAACCTTTTTTAAATAAGACCCCTTATGAATTGTTTAAAGAGTTTAAACCTAAAATTGAATATTTTAGGGTATTTAGTTGCAAAGTCTTTATATTAAATACAAATGATAATTTAGACAAATTCATTTCTAAAAGTGGTGAAGGGATATTCTTAGGATATTCAAATACTAGTAAAGTATATAGAGTTTTCAATTAGAGAACTTTAGTTGTTAAAGATTCTATACATGTTAAGTTTAATGAAAATAGTTATATCAATCAAAATTATTATTTAAACAAAGATGATGATGAATTTAGGGAATTTAATTTTGGTGAAGATAATGACCAAGAAAATAAGAATGCATCAGTTGAGGGGGGATATCTCTTCTCAAACTGGTCATAAAGAGTGGAAAATACTTAAATATCATCAAATTGAAAAATTAACTAGTAATGTAGAATTTGTTATACAAACAAAAAAATTTGTTTTACTTTACTGTGAAAACTCTACTTTTGTTGTTGATTTTATTTTTATTAATACTGATAATGATTTAGTTGATTCAAATTGGTTAAATGCTATTAATTATTAATTAAATCAATTTAAAAGAAATAAAGTGTGGAATTTGGTTGAATTTCCAAAAGATAAACCTATTATAGGAACTAAGTGGAGTTTTCGTAATAATCTTGATGAAGATGGAAACACAGTTAAAAAATAAATCAAGACTAGTAGTCCAAGGATATCCCTAGGAAGAGGGAATTGAATTTGAAGATTCTTTTGATCATGTTAGTAGGATGGAAGCAATTAGAATTATATTAGCCTTTTTTTATTTAAAAAATATCAAATCATTTCAAATGGATGTAAAAAGTTCTTTTTTAAATGGAATAATTTCTTAGGAAGTTAATGTTAAACAAACCCCTAGATTTCTGAACTCAATTAAATTCTAAATTCTGTATTTAGTTCTATATGTAATTCATTCTATTTTGAATTCTGTATATATATGCTTATAATTGCAGGTGAAAAGGGGATTTTAGAGGGGGAGGGAGGCCAGCCTGCTGCTGCAATTGCAACAAGGCTGTACCAACGGTTGTAAATCGTTGGTATATGTGTGAAAAAGTAACTTTATACCAACGGTTTACATAAAACCGTTGGTAAAACTATATACCAACAGTTAGTAAATTGTTGGTATAAAACCTATAATGAGTCTTTACTGACAATTTTATATAAACTGTTGGTAAAGGCTTATTCCAACGGTTTCAAAACTGTTGGAATAGATCTGAAATCCCTTAATTTTCCATAGGTATCAACTGTTGGTATAAATTTATACCAATGGTTAGCTGAAAATGTTGGTATAATGCGCATTCCAGAGCCATATACCAACAGTTATACTATAACCATTGGTATATGTCTATCCCCATTCCCAACTAGCCAACAATTTGAACAACTGTTGGTATAGTTTATACCAACGGTTTTCAGGCCTTTAGCAATGATTTCAAACCATTGGTATAAGTCATGTTTCCAATAGTGTTTTGGGTTGACTTGACTTGGTTCACATCAAGGGTTGACTGCCACAGTAAAACTTGGTGTGACCAAGAGGCAAAGGTTGAGGAAATCCAAAATAAAAGGATTTTAGGATTGGGGAGTCCACTCACCAGATCAAGGAGGTGTGAGTTAATCCAGTTGTCATTTGGAATAACTACCTAAAACCTTTAAAGTTGCTTGACCAACCCTAGTTGGGGTAATGTGAAGGGAAATATAGATCCTTATAACTAGAATATTTAGGAAACAAAATATTCCAAAGTCAATGGTGAGGGTTATTGGATTTCGATAAAATAGTGGGAGACTAATAAGTATTATTTTATTTATTTGTCTCAGTTTTATCATGATAAAGTACTAAATCTTTGATCATCTTGATTTGTAGAAATGACAAGAAAAATGACATCAAACACATCATTGTGAACCATACTTGATAAGGAAAACCTTATCACAAACACCAATCTCCAAGAGTGGTAGAGACGTTTACGCGTCATCCTTCACCACGAGAGGAAATTGTATGTCATGGAGTAGCCTGTTCTAGTTGTGCCTAGAAACGAGGACAGTGATGAGGAAATATCTCTCTATATGAAACATTTTGACGATTCCATATATGTCCAATGTTTCATGCTATCATCCATGTATAATGATCTCTTGAAGCAACATGAAAACATGGACACATATAGCATGATGTCTCACCTTAAGGATCTCTATCAAGAGAAGGCAAGACAGGAGATATATGAGATCTCCAACGCTTTGTTCACAACTAATCTTGTAGAGTCTGCACCAGCTGGGCCTCATGTAGTCAAGCTTGTTGGCTACATTGAACTCATGAACATATTAGGGATTAAGTTCCCAGATGAGTTGCGTACATATCTCATCCTATCATCACTACCCAAGATCTTCTCCAGCTTTATTGTCAACTACAATATGAGACATAATGAAAAGAGTCTATCGGAACTTCTAACCTTGATTCACCAGGTAGATAAGGACACGAGGCATGACAAACTCGTAGTCCTTATGGTGAATAAGAAGAGGAAGGACATGGCAAAGGGGAAAAGGATTTATAAATGTTCTGAATCCCCCAAGAACCATCTCTCCAAGAAGGGGAAGATCCAGAGGCAGGGCAAGGAATGAGAGGCAGTATGTTTTGCATGTGGAAAGTCAAGCCACTGGAAGAGAAACTACATCGAGAAGCATGGGGACACTAAAAGTGTGTTTGTTATTGAGTGTAATCTTTCCATTTTTACACATTGGGTATTATATACAACACGTGGGGCTCACATCTATATTAAAATGTAGGAACCAAGTAGATTTAGAAAGATTTTCAAATGAGAGGTGGATCCTCGAGCTGCCAATGGCATGAGGATGGCTGTGTTGGCCATTGGTGATTACCATATCTCATTTCCAACTCAGATGCTTTTGGTTTTACATATATGTTATTATATACCTAGTGTTACCAAAAACATAATTTCTTTATCGTGTTTGGATATAGATGAATTTATTTTCAAGTTTGGAAATAAGGGTTATTTCTTTTATAAAAACAACGTATGTTATGGTATGACAAATTTAAATAACAGTTTGTATGTATTAAATTAAGAAAACCAAGTATTAGTAATTGATAATGAAATAAACTCACATGAATCATACAACACCCAATTGTGGCATCACCGTCTCGTTCATGTAAATGAGAAGTGCTTGACAAAGCTATACCAAGATGGTTATTTAGACTCTACTGAGCTAAAACCACTTGATAGATGTCACACTTGTTTACAAGGTAAAATGACCAAGCTGCCTTTTGATAGACATGGTTAAAGGGCCACATAACTTCTAGGATTGGTACACACGGATGTGTGTAGACCATTTCTAATAGAAGCTAGAGGTGGATATTCTTACTTCATTAATTTTACTGATGATTTGAGTAGATATGACTATATCTAATTAATGGGGTATAAGTTAGAGTCCTTGGAGAAATTTAAGGAATTCAAGAATGAAGTAGATAATTATCTTGGTAAAAAGATAAAGAAGCTTCAATCAGATCGAGGTGGAGGATATATGAACCAATAGTTCATCGACCTTTTATGGGAGTCTGGGATTCTATCTCAACTCACTCCTCCTTATAAACCACATTAGAATAGTGTTAGTTAAAGGATGAACCACACATTGTTGGACATGGTGAGGTCGATGATGATTCATGCAAATATTCCATTATACTTTTGGGGATATACATTACAAACGACATCATACACATTAAACCAAATACCAACTAAGGTGGAAAATGGAATTCCCTCCGAGTTATGGAATAGAAAGAAACCCATTTTTTCACACATACATGTATGGGGATGTGAGGTGTTTGTTAAGGCCATATTAGGAAACAAACTAGCATCCTAGGGAACAAAGTGTATCTTTATATGATATCCCAAGGAAAAGAAAAAATATTACCTATATAACCCTTCAGAAAAGAAAATGATTGTCTCCAGACAAGCCTTATTTCTTCAGAGGTAGAAAATCCTCAAAAAGGATAATGGGAGCAAGATTGACTTTGACGAAGTTGATGCTCAAGATACATAGAAGTTGATACAGGAACAAGTTACACAAGTCCCTATGGAAGAGGTTCTAGAAACACAAGTACTACATAGGAGATCAAGAGAGGTAAGGGAACTAGAGAGATTTGTTTTCCTAGTCACCGAGGATGGTGAATCATTATTGTTGGACAATGACGAACCTCTCTCCTAAAAGGAAGAAATAGAGAGCTTAGAAGCTGCAAGATGGCTATAATCTATGAATTCTGAGATGGATTCTATGTATTAGAACCAAGTCTGGGTTCTGGTCGATGAGCCAGTTGATGGAAATCCTGTTGGATGAAAATGGGTATTCAAGAAAAAGTTGGATATGGAAGGTCAAGTTAGCACATATAAAGCAAGGCTAGTGGCTAAAGTATTCAGACAGCGTCAAGGAATTGACCATGATGAAACCTTCTCACGAGTTTCCATGTTTAAATCCATAAGAATCATACTTACCATAATAGCTTATCATGACAATGAGATTTGGAAAATGGATGTCAAAACAACATTCCTTAACAGGAACCTTCAGGAAAATATCTATATAAAACAACCAGAAGGGTTTGTGACACCAGGTGAAGCCAAACAGGTTTGAAAGTTATAGAAATCCATTTGTGGATTAAAGCAATCACCCAGGTCATGGAAAATTCAATTTGATGAAGCCATAAAAGAATTTGGTTTCATTAAGAATGAATGTAAGACATGTGTTTATAAAAGGTTTAATGGGAATGCAGTCTTTATCCTAGTAGTATATGTTGACGACATATTACTTATTGGAAATGACATAACAGTCTTACAGTTAATTAAGGACTGGTTGAACAAGTATTTCTACATGAAGGACTTAGGTAAATTAACCTACATTCTAGGGATAAAGATCATTTGTGATAGATCCAAGAGGTTGTTTGGACTAAGTCAGGGTACATACATTGACTAGATACTAACGAGTTTTAGTATGGAATAATCCAATAGGGGATTGGTTCCATTATCACATAACCTACATCTTTCTAAGAGAATATGTACTTAGACACAAAAAGAGAAAGATAGGATGAGTAAGATCCCATACGCTTTGACTATAGGATCCATCATGTATGTCATGTTATGTACTAGGCTTGATGTTTCCTATGCACTGAGCATGGTAGGCAGATATCAAGCAGATCCAGGAGAAAAAAATTGGACAGTTGTTAAGACTATCCTTAAGTATCTGAGAAGAACTAAGGATATGTTCCTGGTGTATGGAGGAGACGAGGAGCTTGTCCTCAAAGGGTATGTTGATGCAGGTTTTCAGATAGATTATAATAAGCTGAAGTCATAATCAGGATATGTTTTCTATCTCAACGGAGGATCCATGAGTTGGAAGAGTTCAAAGTAGCCAGTTGTCGCCGATTTTACAACAGAGTCCGAATACATAGAGGCTTTTGATGCAGCCAAGGAAGCCGTCTGGATTCATAACTTTGTCTAGGATCTTGATGTGGCACCTAATAGTAAAGATCCTATCATATTTTATTGTGATAATATTGCAGCGGTGACTCTTGCAAAAGAACCAAGGTCACATCAACAGACAAAGCATGTTCTACAGAAGTATCACCTCTTAAGGAATTTATATCAAAGGGGTGAAGTTGTAGTGAGAAAAGTGTCCACAGAACCCCATGATTAAAGGATTATCTCAACAAAATCATGAATATCATGTGAGAGCTACCAGGTTAAAAGTTGTTAGCAGTTGGATCTAGTCCAAGTGGGATTCTGTTAGAGTTGGTGGACTAGAACCAACTAATTTGTACTTTATGATAAACTTGTATTCATGGATTTGAATATTAATAAATACCTTATCAAATCTTGATTGTTATTCTGTGTGACAATGCATGTAATAATATCTTAAGTATAGTTGTTGCACTAAAGGGTCACATCAGATCCCTACTATGATGAGAACCCGAGAGTGTCATAACTCTATTCTTGAATATATGTTCTATGGATGGATGATGTTATTTGAGGGACACAAATAATACATGCCATTAGGGGTGAAGAATAATAAAACTTTGAGGCACCTTCTCATGGTGTGCTCCCTTAGTAATATCCAGGAGGATATTATGAGAACAAGACCCACCAGCAGGAAATCCACATTTCACAGTGTCACTGGATGTTCCTATCTGTGGATGTATGTATTGGTCCTTAGACTTTAAGATTATTATTAATGGGTATTACAACTCGCACACTTAGATGTATTGAAAAAAACTATGACGATACATTTTTCGCAGTGAGGTAGGATATGTTGGGTGCATCATGAGTAATACTACATTAATAGTTAATGCGAGAAAGGATTTGTCCCTTCTGTTCCATAACAAAAGTTGATATCTCAGGCCCTTTGATAGAATTGATATAGCCTAAATAAATCCATGTTCATGGTGAGGAATTGACAAGTTCAATTCCAAAAAGTCAAAAAAAAATCGAGCTCATGGGTTGATGACACTAACATGCAACCTGCTTGATTTGAGATATCGAGACAAAGGGATTACATTACACGGTAAGCGTTCATAGGAGGTGACACGTCGTTGCAGCGTTAACTTCTTTCTCTATGGGTTCCTTGACATGTTTCTAGATGCTAACCTTGGAATTTTGGTAGTCTCTACCTAATGCCACTAAGAAAGAGGCCTATAGGGTCACACACTAAGTGTGTCCAAGTATCTCAGTTAAATATTCATTTAACAAGTTGAATAAAGATTATTCCCGATTTTGGTTTAATAATTATCCAAGGATTCCTGATCGCATTTATTTTTACACTAGTTATTTGAGAGAATATATTGTGGGAGAAATAATATATTTATTAGCAAGTAATGGAATGATATTTATTTAAGAAAAAAATAGTCATTATTCAAGGTCTAATAAACACGGTGGAGGAAATAAAGAAAATAGAAAAACAAAAGTACATTCCATGTATATTAATATATACACGCCATGTAGTTTTTCTAGGGATTTGTGAGAAATAATATTATTTATTTAATTAAATAATAATATGTATAATTCGCTGGGCACATGTCAAGTGATAATAATAGTCAAATGTTATTATTAGACATGGGGTCTTACTAAGAATTAAATGAAATGAATAAATGTCTTTGGGTAATTAATTCATTTTATTATTCTAAGTAATATAAATCCCAATTACATTATTCTCATTAAGCCTAGCCATTGTTTGTTGTTGTGCACAATGGATTTGGAGAAAGCTCTGAAGCCAAAATATAATTCTTTTCCTCCAAGAACACTCTCAAGTTATGATAGAGATCCTCCTCCACCGAATTAAGGAGAGTGCTTTGGAAGTGGCCCTCAAAGTGATCGAAGACAGACATCGTAAGCGAAGTTTCTTCCGTGCTAGCACTCAGAGATCCCTTTGGTGGCATCCAGAGATACGTGGAGCACGTGTGGATCACCGCTAGAGGAAGTCTAAACTTGGCTTCTATGACGCAATGACAAATCACATTGGATCGTGACCGAAAACATCAACAGAGAGAGAATTCCATCAAGGTAATTCTTGTCTTTTAATTAAATTAATTATTACCAATATGTGATGATCCTCTCTATAGTTCCGAGACTTCCCTCTTTTCTTTTAGTTCTTCATTCTATTCCAAAGTTCTTGCATTTTATCATCGTGACAGATCACGAATTGATCATTGTTAATGGTAATATTAAAGTTGGGTACACCCATTCCACATGCTTTTGTTGTGCCCGGAACCTACAATTTGAATGACACTTCCATGACTAAGGAGCTACCATCGAGCGGTCAAACAGAACTTCCTCTGCAAAGGTATAAGTGTCAACAGCTCCGTGGTTCTAATACCAAAAAATTGGTATTAGAGCCTGGTCTTTAATTAGTTAGCGTCATTGTTGTTTATTTTTAACTTTGTGATAACCTGATCATCTTAGACCTAACAGTCTAAGGAATAAAATTTTATTTATGTAAGATGGCACTATGTCAAAATTTGCATTTAGCGGCAGTTTAAACCACCGCTAAATTATTATGCGACGGTTTCAGAAAACTGTTATTAAATTATTCTGCGATGGTTTCAGAAAACCGTCGTTAAAATGTGTGTCGACAATCAATTAGCGGCAGTTTTTAATGCCATCGCATAACGATTTAGCAGTTATTTTTTTTCTGTTTTGCGGTGGTTTAAACCATCGCTAAATTGTTTTTATTTTTTATATATATATATATTTTATTTTTTTATTTTTTTATTTTCGTAATTAATTAATTTTGTTTATTATTTATTATTTATTATTTACTATTTGTTTATTTATTTATTTATTATCTGTTTGTTTATTTATTTTTGTGATTAATTAATTAATTTATTTTCATAATTACTTTATTTATTTACTTGTTTACTTATATATATATATATATATTTTAAATTTATTTATTATTTATTATTTATTATTTATTATTTATTATTTATTATTACCATGCTCATGCCCATGTCCATGCACATGCCCATGCCATATATAGGAATTCTGTGTTGGGTGAGATTTGAACCCCTTACCTCTTGATTATTCTCCAAAGACTTTACCATTCAATCAAACTCTTAATGTGGTTAATAAATCGAATTTAATATACTTATATATATATTAATTGTAAAAAAAATAATACATAACAAATAGATACACACTAAATAATTATGAATTAATAATTAATAATAATAACTAATATATAATATATAATAGATAATAGATAATAGATAATACATAATACATAATACATAATACATAATATATAATATATAATATATAATAGATAATATATAATATATAATATATAATATATAATATATAATATATAATATCTAATATGTAATATATAATATATAATATATAATATATAATATATAATAGACAATACATAATATATAATATATAATACATAATACATAATACATAATATATAATATATAATATATAATATATAATATATAATATATAATATATAATAGATAATAGATAATAGATAATAGATAATAGATAATAGATAATATATAATATATAATATATAATATATAATATATAATATATAATACATAATATATAATACATAATACATAATACAGAATATATAATACATAATACACAATACATAATATATAATACATAATAGATAACATATAATACATAATACATAATACATAATACATAATAGATAATACATAATACATAATACATAATACATAATACATAATAACTAATAGATAATATATAATAGATAATAGATAATAGATAATAGATAATAGATAATATATAATATATAATATATAACTGATTCACTTTTCACTCAATTAATTACTCATTCTAATTTAGATCATAATGCTATTTTTGAAGATGAAAAGGAAATTGATTTTGATTCATGTTATGATTCAAATTCTGTTAATTATAAAGTCAAACAACTGCTTAAAGAAAAATGAATAATTAAGAAATGATGGAGTTATGATAATTGAAAAGTATACTAATATAAAAAACAATAATAAGTATTTGGTTAAAGAAAATGAGAAACTGAAAATAGAATGTGATAATTTGAATACTTTTGTTTCCCAGAATGAAGAATCTAAAAGGAATTATGATTCTGATATGTTAAAACTAAAATATGAAAATGAAAAACTTAAAAAAAATTCTGGCAGTGAATGATAAAGATAAAAAAATAAGATTTAATTCTATTGTGAAAGATTTAACTAATGTTGAGAATGATTCTAAGAAACTTAAGTAAGAAAATAAGAAACTAAGAAATACAACTTATGGTTCTAATGTGAAAGTTTATAATGATTCAAAGACTATTCAAAAAGAGAATATGAATTTGAAAAAGGAAGTTGTCAATCTTAAAGCGAACCTATCAATATTTTCTCAAAGAAAATAACAATATGATAAAATTATGTCATTGATAAAACTATACACTAATAATAAAGGTTTTGGTTATAACAGTTCATCACCATGTTTGAATAAAACTAGATTTTATAAAAGTTCAAAAGGAAGTATTTCTAGTGTAACCTATTTTAAATGTATAATGAAAGGTCATTATACCAATTAATATTCACTAATATTTACACAATCATTTGGGCATACAAATACTTTAATTTCTATAGATTTATTTTCCAAACAGCCCACTAATAAATGCTTTAAATCAATTTGGGTTCCAAAATATTCTACTATTGATTCAGTTGGACCCAAGTTAGCATGGGTACCAAAACACTATAATCGATTGTTTAATTATAGAAAATTTTCCCTAGGAGTCTCAATGACTCATGGCATTTGGACAATGGATGCTTCAAGCACATGACAAGTGATATTTCAAAAAATGTATCCTTCAATTCATGTGATGGTGGCCTAGTCACATTTGGAGACAACTCTAAAGGTCAGATCAAAGGTATTGGTGAAGTTGGTTTTTCTAAAACTGTTATTATTTCAAAAGTATTATTTGTAGATAGTTTAAAAACACAATCCAATAAGTATATCACAACTTTGTGATGATGGATTAATTTTTATTTTTGAAAGTGATAAATGTATAATTTTGAAAAATAAAAATGTTTTATTTTCTGCAAATAAAAAAGAGAATGCTTATACTATCGATTTATCTAATCCAACCAAATAAAAGGTTGAGTGTTTTAATGTTGTTGAAGTAGATGATATTCTGTGACACAGGAGGCTTGGGCATGCAAATTTCAGATTGTTGCACAAACTATCAAAGCATGAACATGTTATGATATTTCCCAAGTTACATACAAGTAAGTACTGTATGTGTGATTCATGTTTAAAGGGTAAGAAACACAAAGAAAAATTTAAATCTATAAATGATGTTATTACTGCTAGATTCTCAGAACTATTACATCTTGACTTATTTGGACCTCTACAACCTACTTGTTTTGGTGGTAAGAGGTATATATTTTTAACTGTAGATGATTACAGTAGATTCAGTTGGATCTATTTCTTATCACATAAAAATGAAACTTTAACTAAATTCTATGATTTCTGTAAGCTTATTCAAAAATTCAAAAATCTGCCAGTCATCGCCATTATAAATGACAAAGTTGGTGAATTTTTTAATTTATAATTTGATAATTTTTGTGATGAAAATGGATATAAACATTTTTTGTCATTCCCTAGGACACCATAAAAAATGGTGTAGTTGAAAGAAAGAATAGATCTATACAAGAAATGGCTAGATCAATGTTTATGAAATTTAACATGCCTAGATATTTCTGGATAGAAGCTATAAATACAAATTTTCATGTTTTAAATAGACTTTATATTAAACCTTTTTTTAAATAAGACCCATTATGAATTGTTTAAAGAGTTTAAACCTAAAGTTGGATATTTTTTTAAAAGGTTGGGGCCGAAGCCTCAGTTTATTATTAAAGCAAATCAAAGACCTCTTTTAACTGGGTAGAGGGAGACCCATTACATAGCCCGAAGGCCCAGTGGGCTTGTAGCCCATTACATAGCCCATAGGCCCAATATTTTGGCCCAATTTCCATTTTGTGAATAGTAACCGGGCTGCTACAGTACCGCACAGTACTGCCGCTGCTACAGTGCCATGCCGCCGCTACAGTGCCCACCGATCTACAGTACCGCCGCTGCTACAATCCCGCTACAGTACTGCTACAGTACCTGCGCCCAATGGGTTTTGAACCCGCATTTTTCATGTAGGATTACGGGGTGCTTACCACTAAGCCAAACCTCAACTACAAGTTGGATATTTTAGGGTATTTAGTTTCAAAGTCTTTATATTAAATACAAAGGATAATTTAGACAAATTCATTTCTAAAAGTGGTGAAGGGATATTCTTAAGATATTCAAATACTAGTAAAGCATATAGAGTTTTCAATCAGAGAACTCTAGTTGTTAAAGAGTCTATACATGTTAAGTTTAATGAAAATAGTGATATCAATCAAAATTATGATCTGAACAAAGATGATGATGAATTTAGGGAATTTAATTTTGGTGACGATAATGACCAAGAAAATAAGAATGCATTAGTTGAGGGGGGATATCTCTTCTCAAACTGGTCATAAAGAGTGGAAAAAACTTAAATATCATCCAATTGAAAAAGTAACAAGTAATGTATAATTTGGTATACAAACCAAAAAATTTGTTTTACTTTACTGTGCAAACTCTGCTTTTGTTGTTGATTTTATTTTTATTAATAATGATAATTATTTAGTTGATTAAAATTGGATAAATGCTATTAATGATGAATTAAATCAATTTAAAAGAAATAAAGTGTGGAATTTGGTTGAATTTCCAAAAGATAAACCTATTATAGGAACTAAGTGAATTTTTCATAATAATCTTGATGAAGATGGAAACATAGTTAAAAAATAAATCAAGACTAGTAGTCCAAGGCTATCCTGAGGAAGAGGGAATTGACTTTGAAGATTCTTTTGATCATGTTAGTAGGATGGAAGCAATTAGAATTATATTAGCCTTTTCTTATTTAAAAAATATCAAATCATTTCAAATGGATGTAAAAAGTTCTTTTTTAAATAGAATAATTTCTTAGGAAGTTAATGTTAAACAACCCCCTAGATTTGAAAATGAAAAATTTACAAATCATGTTTTTAAACTTAATAAATATTTATATGGTATTAAACAAGCTCCTCGAGCCTGGTATGAAATACTAACTCAAATTTTAATACAAAATGATTTTTTAAAGGTAAGGTTGATATAATATTTTTTATAAAGAGAGTTTTAAATAAAATACTAATTATATAGATTTATACTGATGATATAATACTTGGATCAATAAATGAATTATTATTCGATAATTTTTTTAAATTAATGACAAGTGAATTTGACACTATCTTGATGGGAGAACTAATTTTTTTCCTTGGTTTACAAATTAATCAAAGAAAAGATGGTATTTTATTAAATCAAGCTAAGTATTCTAAATAACTTGTAAAAAGGTTTGGGCTTGATTATAGCAAGACTCTGAAAACACCAATGAGTACCAATTCCAAATTTAACTTTGATGAATCTGGTAAGACAGTTGATATTAAACTATATAGATGCATGATATGAGGTTTATTGTATCTCATTGAATATATACTAGACATAATGTTATTAGTCTATTTATGTGCTATATTTTAGTAAAACCCTAAGGAAAGTAATATTAGATTTGTAAAGAGATTAATTAGATATATTAAGGAAACCATAAGCACTAGTTCATTTTATTATAATTAGAATTATTTTGATTTATTATCTTATTATGATTTTGATTTTGGAGGCTGTAGGCTTGACCAAAAAATCACAATAGGTATGTGTCATTTTCTAGGTAAAAGTTTAATTTCACAGAGTTTTAAGAAACAACTACCAGTATCACTATATAAATTTGAGGTTGAGTACGTTGTTGCTGCTAGCTATTGTTCACAGAGTATATGGATTAAATAAACACTATGTGATTTTGATATTTGTTTTTATAAAGTTCCAATATTTTGTGATAATTATAGCACAATTTCAATTTCTAAAAACCCGCTATAACACTCTAGAGAAAAACACATAGATGTTAGATGTCATTTTTAAGGGATCATGTAAATAAAGGTGATATCTATTTAGAATTCATTACTACTGGAAAACAGTTGGAAAACATATTCACTAAACCTTTAGATTCTATAAAATTTGAGAAAATGAAGTTTTAACTAGGAATGCTTGAAGATTAATATTTCTATTTAGTATAATTTTTTCTTTGTTAAAAAAAAATCCGCTTTAAATTATAATTACATGTATACTGTAACTAAATTTTATTTTTTTTAAAGAATAATAATCTATTAATTCTAAGTAGTTGATGCTATTTTAAAGGGAAAATATTTTCAAAATTTAATTTTAATTTACTTTTTGATAAATTTTAAAAATGGGAAGAATGTTTTTGAAACTTTAATAAATGGTTGGTTTTGTAATTTACAAAAAGGGGGAGATTGTTAGCATTTGAAAATGTGTATTAATACTTTAACATTTTTTGTTTTGATAAATTAATTTTTCCTCACAATTATCAAATTTAAATTAATTAAAATGTAATCATTCATTTTGTGCATGTATTGATTAATTATACTTTAGTAAAATTTTAATTTTACTTTTTTATATGGTTATCATTTCTTTAAATACATTAATTACATATTTTTTTAGTTTGTTTTAATAAGTTTTTTAGTTTTACCTTTAGTTAAAAAATATAGCCAACCATGGCTGACCACATGGGCCAACCCTTCAACCACTTAGGAGACCTATGATCAACCCCATGGGAGAGCCAACCCAAATGGTCTAGCCACAATGAAAAGTGGGCCACGTATAGGCCCAAGTGGAGTGTATGCATAGTGCACCCTCAGGTATGGGCTAGTGGACAAGCGCATGCTGGTGTAAGTCCATAGGGCTTAGGTGTGCATGTTGTGTAATAGGTGATGACCCCCCAAAGCTAGCTTGAAGTGGTAATGGGAGCGCTTGATTGATATAGTGTTGGATCACCCAACCGTATGTTTGATGTGGGACAACCAAAGTGCACTAAACTATTCATTAGTCTTTAATGATACGTAAAGAGCCCCGTTTGTCTAATCTAGATGATCACAATTGTCTAATCACTGCCAATGTTCATATTTTACCGCTAGTGTTGTTATAAGCTACCGTTTCATGGATGTTCATGTTTTCTCAGATCGTCATTATCGATCCAAACTCATATGACCAAGTTTGTGATATAGTAATTCCAAGATAATGAGGTGAAATAGTGATGACATCATACATTCATTTACATCTTGCATGCATGTGAAAATTTGAAGAAGATAATTCAGTCGTGGATAATTGAATTGCGCAAGAGTTCTCTGGTAGACCACATTCTTTAGTAACAGTAAGTTTCCTGCAACAAAAGATCCATTCAATAACTCGATAGTAGATCATCAGTTGTGGAAGTGTTGTTTGAATGATGGTAGAATATTTTCCAACAAAAGCACCACCCACACCAACCACGATGGTAGCATGCTACAATAGTCGACTGTCAGGAACTGTTCATCGAAGGTAGTTACTTCACTCTACAATATCCAACCAACCGAAATTTTTCTTCATTCTAATCATATGAAACAATAGATATTCAGTTAACAGTAGATCACAATGGCCAACCACTCCTCTCATGCGACAGTAGATCAGTGCAATGATAGCTTGTCAACAGTAGAAACAATGTGCTTCCGCTAGAAAATTTTTATCTATTGTTAGTTCAAATGTTTTTTCTAAAGATATAATTCTTATTTTTTTAAGTGCGATGATTTAAAATAATTATTTTAATAGTTTTTTTATTATATTTTGTTAGAAAATATAATTACATGTTGTGTAAAAATAATTTTAAGCATATATTATGTATTTTTCACACATGCAATAAGCTTTACACATGCATCTTATGATGCTCTGTTTTATGACACTATTAATATTTTAATAAACTGAAAGTTTATTCATATTACATTTAATTGTTTTATAAATTTGTATTATATATTATTGTTATAATGATCACATTGGAAGTTTTATTTTACTATTTCATATAGAAATAATGATCATGAAAATTATTTATATTTAGCATGGTATTTCCAAAGAAAGTTAAGGTAACATTATATTTTGTTATGCACTAACTTTTGGCATGCAATGATTGGATCACTTAATGCTCCGAGAAGATCTTTGAGTGAATGAAGCTAGATTAATTTGTTAGAGATACGATCATGGGATAAAAAAACTACATACAAATTATTTAATACAACTTTTACAAATGACTGGTGATACACTTTATTGTTGTACATTTGATCAAGAACCTCTTCGACTTCTATTTCCTTGCTGAGATCATGAAGTGACTTCTACTATACCACCCTCTACTACTGTATTGATCAAGATCATCAAACTTTATCATCCTCATCATCATATCTTTCTGTTGGGTTTCATTGTATTTGTTTTTCTTCATGTTATTCTTTCTTTATCTATTTGTAATATGTTTGTTTCTAGTTTATGCTTTTCCCAAACAAAA